>WOXC01003580.1:0-428909 GCA_011680675.1 Gymnobelideus leadbeateri
GCCATCTTGGCTCCGCCCCCCCAGTATATAATTTTCACTATCACTAGTTTACAGACTTAAAAACTGAGCTTCACTGAAGATAAATAACTTGTTGAAAGACACATGGTTTATAAATTACCAAACTGTGACTAGAACAAACATTTGTTGTTTCCAAGCCTGGTTTTCCTGGTTTGCCAACACCATGTTGTGCCAGCATTACACTTAATGAAGAAAACAGATAAAATTATGTCCTATCATAAAAAAACCAAAAAATACATTCTTGAAATTTTACAACTGAAAGGGAAGAAAGCATTTTACTAGGCATTATATTCCAGCTCCTGGGAATGGCTTACATGGATTCATGAAGGTAGGAGAAGGTAGGAAAGAGGCAAAAAATCAGCTAGAGCTCCATCCTGGTTAGAATTTAGAGTATTTGAAGCAGGGTAGGATGCATTAAACATAGAAAGGTAATTTGGAGTCAAGGCAAAGAAATTTGTTTTGTATTTGAACCTAAAGACAATGGAGAGCCAGTGAAGAGTTTTGAGTAATAGCATGAAATGGTCACAGTATAGGATGTGGATATGAGTGAATATTGGAAAGTAAGAAATGAGAGGGATAGAAAGCAGCCTGGCCAGAACATAGGTATTCTGGGGAGTAGTTAGATATTTTATTAGAAAATTAGTGGTTGGTGCTGGTGGTAAGCATCAGTTAGTGAAAAGTACTTTAGCTATAGGGCCTACTAACTGAATTGTGTAGTTCAGTTGGGAAGTGTTAGAGATAGTTTACTAAGTCAGGACTTAAGTGACACTGACAGAAAGGTATGAGAAACTTGTATATGACTTTAGACAAAACTGGATTATGTCCATTGAAAATTAGTGTTTCCAACTCGTTGGCACCAAATAATTCTCCAACTTAAAAATTAAAATTGTGTTATAGTGCTATTACTAATCACACTTTAAATGAGAGCTGGCAGCTATAATGAGGATAAGTGTGGAAACAAGACATTTAACTAATCAGTTCTGAGAGGCTGAAACACTATTCACATTATGATTCAAATGACAAACAGTGAACAACTTGAGTATAAAAATTGGTAGCTTGTTTTATGCTTGCCAGTGCTACATGATAAGTTAATTGATCTCTAGAAGAGATAGCCAATTATTTGGTAATAAAAAAAGAAAAAATAAAACAGACTTTTTCATAGTGGAGAATGAAACATGTAAGCGTCTTTATTCCTGGGAAATTTGCTATGTAAAACTAAGAATTTATAACATCATACAAAGAAAATCCCTCCCAAAGAAAAACGCTACCCCAGAGGTGGGGTCACAGCATTTTCATGAAGAAGCAACATATTTACCTGGCATCTACATCCTTTCTCACCCCACATTTGTTTTATATAAAACACAAATGCAACTTGTGCTTATTGTTATTTAGCTAACATAGATGTGTTTGTTTCAAAAATCTCATTTTAAGAGTGTAATATGTATTTGGGGCTGGCATCTTTTTTAATCAATCCCATATTGTTCAAATGAATTAGTTTCTGTAAACTAATGTGAGAATGGGGGTAACTAAAAGAAATGTGTAAATGCACATGTACATATACATTACTTATGTATATATAGGTAAATTTGACAAGCAATGCTTATTTTAGTGGCTTGTGCAATGCTTACTCCTCATGGACATAAGTGTGATTTATGAGGTGGCTAATTTTAGTAATGATATATTTAGTTGGATGTGTGAAACCAGTAGTAGAGGAATATACTGAGGTGAATTCAGGAAGTTTTCTTAGAACTATGCAGGTATTGTTTTACGAGAGGCAAAAACAAATGAGAGGGTATTTACTTAGGCCTCCATAGGATATGTGAATATAAGTATAAAACATGCTTCACAGAAATAAGGACAATCTAAATAATTGTGGAAATATTGATTACTAATGGGTAAACATAGCAGGGACAGCTACTTGGTACATCGAATAGAGTACCAGATGTGGAGTCAGAAAGATTCATCTTCCTGAGTTCAAATCTGACCTGACATTACTGGCTGTGTGACCCTGGGCAAGTCACTTAACCCTGTTTGCTTCAGTTTCTCATCTGTAAAATAAACTGGAGAAGGAAATGGCAAACCATTCCTATATCTTTGCCTAGAAAACCCCAAAATGGGGACACAGAGAATTGGACGTGACTGAAATGACTGAACAAAAACAACAGCAAGGCCATGTCTCTATAATAAAAATGACTGTTTCTTTAATTAATTTAGTGTTATACCAATCGAACTACCAAAGCGATTACCATATAGATCTAGAAAAAAAAATTTACACTCATTTGGAGGAACAAAAGGTCAGGGATCTCATGGGAAATAATGAAAATGGAAAGGAAGTAGGCAATAATAACAGTTTATTTGTCTCCCCCCAAAAATATCTTATCTTCTTCTCCCCTGTGTTCTGGGGCAGTTTTCTTTACATGCCGATCTGCTATTGGCAGTTCTTGGTTGAGTGACTTAGTAAGCCCCATAAGGAATTATGGAAAGTGAATGACAAAAAGTTTTCTTTAAAACTTTATAGAAATTAATGATCACAAGTGGTAGTTTGGTCTAACTGATGAGTACTTGTATTTTTTTTTTAAGCAATTGGGGTTAAGTAACTTGCTCAGGGTTATATGGCCAGTCATTATTTATGTGTGGGTGCTCATTTTCTGAGGCCGGGACCCATCCCGGGTCATCCCGATGTCGGGGCTGGCACTCTTACTCACTGCGCCACCTAGCTGCCCCTGAGTACTTGTATTTTTTAAGAAATATGAGTCACCAGTTTTAAGTTGAAGGAAGCAGTCAGAATGGATTTTAAAATCAAACATTGGTTGTGGCTATCATTTATGTGTTCTGAACAGTTATTGACACTAGTTTAATGAATATTATTTATTAATGCTATTATTGAGTTTATGTAATATTTTATTCATTAACTGATAAAAAATTCCCTTTTAATAGTGATTTAATGTCACACCTGATATGTCACGTATATTCCCTTTGGCATGTATAATATTTCTTTTTTTTTTTTTCCAAACTATCCAACCTTTACATCAATACCAAATCACAGCTACCAGAGAGAGAAGCATCAACATCTGGGTTTTCTTTTTTTTTTGCCTGGACATCTTATGAAACATTTAATTTTAAAACTTAGATTTTCAGATCCATTCCCTTTTCTCCATTGTCACCCACTCCCTCTGAGAAGATAAGCAAATTCAGTATGTGTTGTACATGTATATCTATGCAAAACATTACCATAGTAGATATATTGTAAAAGACTGCTTATATTTCCCTCCCACCTGTCTCACCTCCCACCTGGCCCATTCCCTACTTTGATCCTGTCCCTCTTTGATAGTGGGTACTTCTAACCTCCCCTCTCCCCAGAATGCCCTCCCCTCCATCATCCCCCCTCTCATCTCCCTTTCCCCTACTCAGGAGAGTGAGTGAGGGTAAGATATTCCATTTAGTATGTGTGTGATTCTTTCCTTGAGCCAACTTCAATGAGAATATGCTTTTGCCTTTTTGCCTTCCTGTTCTTCCCCTCCCCTGCAACTACTTCCCCTTGCCTCTTCTACATGAGATAGTTTGCCCTACCCTGTCTCTCTCCATCTCCTCTTGCCACTTTCCTCTCTCACCTCTTGACTTCACCCCTTAAGAATCATCCATTCCTTGGGGCGGCTAGGTGGCGCAGCGAGCAGAGAGCCAGCCCCGGAGCCAGAAGGACCCAAGCCCGCATCTGGCCCCAGACACCCAACACACAAACAAAAACCCAGCCATGTGAACCCGGGCAAGTCACCCAACCCCAGTTGCCCTCCAAAAAAAAAAAAATAATCATCCCTTCCCATCAAATTCAACCTGTGCCCTCTATCCATGTATACCTGTGAACATATGCCATGTACCCTTCTTCAATTATTTTCATAATGAGAAAGGTTTCATCAAACACAGTTATTGTTTTTCCATGTAGGAATGTAAATAGTCCAAATTTGATAAGTTCCTTTTGATTTCTTTTCCTTGATTACCTTCTCAAGCATCTCTTGCTTCTTGTGTCTGAATGTCAAATTTTCTATTCAACTCTGGTTTTTTCCTCAAGAATGCTTGAAAGTCCTTTATTCCACTGAATGACCATATTTTCCCCTGAAACAAAATACTCAGTTTTGCTGGGTAGGTGACCCTTGAGTTCATTCCCAGCTCTTTTGCCCTCTGGAATATCATATTCCATGCCCTTCCATCCCTCAGTGTAGAAGCTGCCAGGTCCTAGGCTATTCTGATTGTGTTTCCACAATATTGAAATTGTTTCTTCCTGGCTGCTTGTAGTATTTTCTCCTTGATCTGGGGATTCTGGAACCTGACTATAATATTCCTGGGAGTTTTCTTTTGGGGATCTTTTTCAGGAGGTGATCTGTGGATTCTTTCAACCTCTATTTTGCCTTCTGGGTCTAAAACATCAGGGCAATTTTCCTTGAGAATTTCTTTAAGGATGATTTCTAGGTTCTTTCTTTGATCATGGCTTTCAGGTAGTCCAATAATTTTTAAATTATCTCTCCTGGATCTATTTTCCAGGTCAATGGTTTTTCCCATGAGATATTTCACATTGCTCTCTATTCTTTCATTTGTTTGGATCTGTTTAATAGTATCTTGATTTCTATAAAGTCACTAGCTTCCATTTGCTCCAGTCTAACTCTGAAGGAATGAATCTCCTCAGTGAGCTTTTGAGATTCTTTTTCCATCTGGCAAATTCGACTTTTTAAGGCATTCTTCTCCTCATTGCCTTTCTGAGCCTCTTTTGCCATTTGAGTTAGTCTATTTTTTAAGGTGTTATTTTCCTCAGTCAGGCTGTTGACTGTCATTTCCTACTTTTCTTGCATCTTTTTCATTTCTCTTCCCAACTTTTCCCCCACTTCTCTTATCTGCTTCTTAAGATCCTCTATGGCCTGTAGCCAGCTTGTATTTTCATTTGGGACTTTTGGTGCAGGAGTTCTGACCTCACAGTCCTCCTCCATGCTTTGAGCCTCTTTGCCCCTAAAATAGGAGTCCAGTGTTGAACTTTTCTGTTTATTTTGTTTTGTTTGCCTAGGCATATTGCCACTTAATTACTTGATTTTGGGGCTTGTTGCCACAGTAGGACTCTGCCACCAGACAGGGGAGCTTCCGCCCAAACATGGGGTCTTCACAACTTCCGCCAGTTGGGTGGCCTCTGTAAAGCCTCCACCCACTCTGGCAAGTTGGATACTCACCCCAAACTTCCCCCCCAGACCACAATCCAGATCCAGGCAGTTTAAAGCAAAAGCGATTAACCCCCAGACTGATTGCTGGATCTTCCTACAGTTCGCAGACTAGGAGCTAGAGCCACTACTGACTCTGCAAAATGGCTTCTGTGCAGCTGTTTCTTCAGCAGCTTTTTGCCCCCAGGGGAGGAAGCCACCTGTTCCCCAAATACTAGTCCCAAAGTCGATAGGGCACTAACCTCTCACTTTGTCCTAGGCATATCTGTGCTGATAATTCTGAAATCACCACAATTGCTGGTGTTCTAGGGTTCCACCAGCTGGCTGAAGGCCTGGCTGCCCTGGGGCTAAAACCTGGGACCTGGGCTCGGCTCTGTGGGCTGTTCCCAGTGCGCTGTGCTGCCTGCTCTCAGAGCGCTGCGCTGGCCCCTCCCTGCAGGTCTCCTGGGCTGTCCTCAGCAGGAGGTTAGCTTCTCTGTGCTGTTCTGTGGGTGCTGTGGCTCCAGAAGTTGTTCGGAGCTCCTTTTCACATACAACATCTGGGTTTTCAAAGCCGGCGGCAGGGGCGGGGGGTGGGGGGGGAGGCTCTTCCCAGAGTCTCATCTGGTCAAATCATACACCACTTCTCAAAGTGAGCCCCCGGCATGTATAATATTTCTGCAGAAAATTTTTTATTTAATCATTTTTCTTTGACTTTTTCTGAACCTAAAGGATTGATCTGGCACAAAGTAGGCACTTCATAAATTGATTGATTGATCAACCTTTGTGTGATTGATTGATCAACCTTTGTGCTCAAGGACACTTCCTTTATCTCAAAAAATAAAAAAACCAAACAAACCAGAAAACAACTTTCTTTCATTCACTTCATTGGATGGTGGAATGGACCTCAGATAATCTGGGTTTCAAATCCTACCTTTGACTCTTCCTACCAGTGTAGTGTTAGGCAAATCCCTTAATCTTCCTGGACCTGTCCTTATCCTTGCAGCTATAAATCTATGAAGCACATAGGTTTCAATAACTGATCGATCAGTGGTCAAGTCCACTGGCAGGTCCTAACAAACTTCCCAACCTTTAACCTGCCAGGTGTTTACAACTTACAATAAATTATTAAATTTAACATGAGTCATTAAAAAAATCTTATATATTTTTTGAAATGATGCAAATTAAAAAAAAACAGAAACCCACAAACAAAACATTAAGGAGTTAAAGAAAGTAGATTTCTAGTGGACCACTGAATCTTTTTTTTTTTTTAAAGGGAGTTATGGGCCAAATAAGTTTGGGAGCTTCTAGTTTAGATTTTTTTTTTTCCAGTTGCTTTTCAGGCATGTCAGACTCTTTGTGACTCCGTTTTGGGGTTTTCTTGGCAAAGATACTGAAGTGGTTTTTGCCATTTCTTTTCTCCAGATCATTTTACAGATAAAGAAACTGAGACAAACGGGTCAAGTGACCTGCCCAGGGTCACATAGCTATTAAGTGTTCAAGGCCAGATTTGAACTCAGGAAAATGAATCTTCCTAACTTCAGGCTTGGTGCTGTATCCACTGTGCCACCTACCTGCTCCATATAGTTAAGTTTTGGTTTAACAAGTTTTTTTTTCCCTGTGGTTACTGAGTTTAAAATTATCTATTAAAACAGAGCTGTTTAACAACACGTTACATAGCATGTACTAAGAGCTTAATACAGGCTATGCACTGAATATGTGCTCTTCATTAACCAATGGTTATTCTCCCTTGCATCCTTATCTTAACACTCTTCATGCCGTGCCTGACTCTGTTGAAGGTTCTGTCGCTGTTCATGTCATCCAGAATTCACAACCTTAGTTAGGGTCACTCTTAATTTTTCTCCACTCTTCACTGCTGCTCCCTCCCCTCTTCCACACCCTCCACCCTTCCCCCACCATATAAGTCTTGTTCATTTTACTCCACAATATCTCTCATATCTATCCTTACCACCTCCATAGCTTCCACCCTTTGTTCAGATCTCTTATCACCTCTCACCTACTGTGGTAGCTTCCCAATTGGTCTCCCTGCTTCCAGTATTCTTTCCCTCCAATCTATCTTTCATGTAGTCGCTGAAATAATCTTAAAATAGAGGTTTGAACATGTCATTCTGCCGTTCAAATATCTTCAGTGACTTTCTGTTTCTACTAGGAAAGTGGTTCTTAATCTAGCCTCCACAGACCCCTAAGGTGTTTATGGATAGATTGCATGAGGTTTGTGAATTTTTAAAAATGTATTTTGATTATTGTATTTCAGTATTATTTCCTTTGTGATTCTATGTATGCCATTTAAGGCATTTAAAAACATTATTCTTGAGAAGGGATCACTAGCCTAACTAAGGGTCTTGTGACAGAAAAAATGTTAAAAACTTCTGCTTCATGAAAAAAATAGAAATTGCTGTTAAAATCTTTCTCCCATTGACTCTAACTTGCCTTTCCAGAGTTATTTCATAATACTCTCTTCCTATGTTTGACTGAAACTGGCCTTGTAGTCACTATCAGATAGCTGCATTGCCTCTCCTTCCCTAAGCCCTCACATAATTTGTCTCTTGTGCCTGAAATGTGCTACTGCCCTTACCTGTGCATATGACTATCCTTTATTTTCTTCAGGGTTGACCCCTGGCACTGCCTCTTTTGTAAAGTTTTCTTTTATTTCCCCAGTTGTTGATGTTCTCCTCCTTCCTCCTATTACCTAGTGAGTTTAATGCAACTGATAATGTCAATATCCATTCTTAGTATTAACTAATATTCTCCTTTCAGCATACAAACTCATCTTTAATTAAACAGCAAAAAATATTGAGATGGGAACTGGAAAAGGGAGAGTCATACTCCGAGATCTTTCTTTTTCTTTCATTTCAGAAATGATCACATAATTTTTATAAGGTTTGGGAAAAGGGCAGAGAGGGTATGGGAAAAGGGAAGGAAAAAAATGATGACAGGGGAAAGATTTTGTTTAGGATAGCAAAAGTGTTTAAAATAGGAAAGGAAAATAGTGATATCATTGAGGACATCACACTAAGAGATTTGTATTAATGAAATCTTATGTTCCAGCCTGTGATTGGCAAAGTAGCATTTTCTCTCTCTCTCCTTTTTTTCTTCTTTTTTTGGTCAGGATGTAAATCACATGAGCAGGAACCTGAGTTTGCATTAGCAGACATTAGCTACATGGCAGACTTTTGATATATAAAATAATGGTAGTTTTTATTTTAGGGCACTTTACAGTTTAGAAGATGCTTTCTTATATTGTTCTTCTAGTACCTAAAATGGTGTGAAGCTTTAGTGCTCCCAAGTGTTACAAGGGCATGGAATATTAATGTAGACACAGCCATTTGAGATTTCTAAGGTAATGTTATGTGGCTACTGGATATGATCTATAAAATCTATATTCTATTGTAACACAACTTCTAAGCTATGCCCAGAGTTTGTGACATTTAAGAAAAGGATTAGTTCTTGATTGATTGTACTGGAGGGGTCATTTATTTGAGAATGGAAATATGCCTGGAGAAAGCTAGATTACTTAATGAAACACAAAATCTCTTTAATAATAACAAAACAAATATAAAAACGCTGGCCTAGCAAGTTTATTTATTATTTATTTTGTTGTTGTTGCCATTGAGTTACTGACGGCATGTGAAAATTGAACAAAATTCTCCATTCTGAAAAGCAAAAGAAATCTAGGGTAATCCATGGCTTGAAGTATTACCTCCGCCTCTTCTCCTCCCAAATCACTTTCTGCTCAGATACCTGACACAGAGTAAACTATACTCTAGAGACTCAAGTTGAATTGTTAGATCAAGTTGGGGATTTGGTTGCCATAACTACTACTTTCCAGATGGTTTGTCTGTATAAATACGGGCTTCACAAAGTCTCAGAGTAGTGCCGTTCATGGTTGTTGGTTTTTTTTATTTTAATTAAAAGTTTATTAAGTATTCCTAAAGAGAAGAGACTGATATAAGTGTATTATAATTCATGTCATATGAAAGATCACCCTGGGCCTTGAATCAAAGAATAGGTGAATTTAAAATTTGTGTGATATTTTCTTTGGGTGTTTGGACACAGCAAGGACTTCCAAGGTAAACTGATTAAAATTTACCTATGAAAACTTTTAGTTATATCTTATCTTCCTTATGTAAGCATTTTGTAATCTAATGTGTTTCTTTGGGATAGTGAAATTACTTTACTTGTACTTGATGACCATCCCCAAAGGTTAAGGAACCCTAGTAGCTGTTGTTTGCACCAAACTTTGTTTTTTAAACTTAAGTATGAATCCTCTGTTGTTAGGTCTTATAATATACAATACTTAACTCTAGCTTTGTTCCTGCCGTCCTCGAAGTAATAGGTATATATAGATATTGAGATAGATAGACAGATAGACAAAGAGAGACAGACAAGTTCAAAGACAGGAAAGACTTATAAGAAGGAAAGACTTGTGAAAAACATTAAGCAATGAAATATAGTTTTATTTACATGAAAAATTTCCAGTTTATCACAGTTAGAGACACTTCTTTAATAAATATAATTTGCTCTTCTGTTAATTTTGTATTTGTTAGTATTATTTGAATGAGTTATATTGAATATTTATTTGATGTACATTTAATTTCTTATGTTTCCAAATATATTCTGTTAGCAGTATCTCTTTTATATTATTTATTTTTCCTTAGAACTTCAAATATTAAAATCATCTGACTAACATTGTTATGATTTAGGTTTAACAAATTGGTTTTTGGTTTGGTGGTATGTTTTTTCAAGTGTCTGTCTCTAGAAATAAATTTCTTAAAATGTGCCTTGCATGTTCATGTATAAAAATATATATGCAAACAGACATTGTATGTGTGTGTCTGTGTAAATAATTAAGTTATATTTATGTTATAGCAATATTTATTGCATTTACTTGATGTAAAAAAATAAAATGTACCTTGAATGCCATAGTTTTATATTTATAGAAGGTTATTATTTTTTTCATTTGTTTTCTTCTTTCCTTGGAGTGTTTTTTTTTTATCTCAAGAACTTTCCATCTTATTCTCTATTCAATAACTCAATTTAAGAAGTATTTTTGCCTTTTTTTTTTTGGAGGGGCAATTGGACTTAAGTGACTTGCCCAAAGTTACACAGCTAGTTAAGTGTTAAGTGTCTGAGGACAGATTTGAACTCAGGTACTCCTGACTCTAGGGCCAGTGCTCTATTCACTGTCCTACATGTAACTAAGGAAAAAATAAAATATTCTATCATTATATGGGGGAAAAAAGAGCAAATTAGCTGCCCCTTAAGAAGTATTTTTAAAAGACATTTAAGTGCCAGATTCGATGCCAGCCATTGGGGATATAGAGACAAAATCATAGCAGTTCTAGCCTTCAGGGACTTTACTTATTATTATTTTTACAATTTATAATTTATTTTCACTATATTATAGTGATTTGTTTTCTAATAGTTTACTCAGACCTATTGTGTATCAATTTATAATTTTAAAGTTTTTCCTAATTTAATCAGTTGATCACATTATATTAATTTCTTATAAAATATTTTGTGTTTAATTAACTTAGAAAACTTGCAAGTCAATAAGCCTTTATTAAGCACCTATTATGTGCCAGTCTAAGTCCTGGCTACTTTTAATCATGACCTTAGAAAACTTAAAGTATATATATTTAAATTCCTTAAAAAAAAGATGTCAAGCCCTCAGTAAAGCTCTTTAATTTCTTGATTGCATCTTTCTTTTTTCATTATTTCCTTTTTTCATGTAAAAATTTTAAAAAATGAGTGCTGCTCTATGCTGCCACATTTTCTTTTCTTTTTTGGGGGGGGGGGTTTATTTTTTAAATCTACTAAATTGATAGGACAATAGACCCAAGTGACTGCTCAGATCTCTAATTTGCTCTTCTTTCCCCCTATAATGATAGAATATTTTAGTTTTTCCTTAGTTACATGTAAAAACTACTTTGTTTTGATCTTAATTTTCATTCAGTACTTTCAAAAAGTACTTATTAGCCCATATTGAATGTATTTCTATAAATAATACTAATAATTTTACTTGAACTATTAATTTTGTTTTCTGCTTTAAATTAAAAACAACAACAAGAGCTCATGTTTACATGTCATGTTGAGGTTATTTTATCTCATTTAATGGCCAATGTGGAGAAAGTATTGAACTTGGCACCTTAGGACCTGAGTTTGAATGTCAGCTCTGGTATTTACTACCTGGATGAACTTAGGCAAATCACTTAACCTGCTTAGCCCTCACTGTCCTCATTTGAATAATGAGGGTGGTGGAGCAGAAATGACTTATAAGGCAATGGTAACATTGGGATTCTACCTCTAGGCTTCTAGTTCTTGCTCTCAGATTCTTTGGTCCTTTTTACAATATACAGTTGGCTTTTAATGCTCAGTGATAGGCTGAGTTGAAAATTATTTTAATTCTAACTGTGCAACCAAATTGCTATTGGCCATGAGCCAACCATTTGTTTTCCTTATTCCTTGGTTTTCACAATTAGGGATATGTCGCTAAGTACTATATGTTGCATGCCAGATTATTCACTTGTGGATTAACTCTATTATAAATTAACTGTGAATTATCCATAAATTACCATATCACTGTCTTCTCACTCATCAGGATCTTTGGCTGGTTTCTTTTAGTCACAAATGTGGCACACTTTGGAAAGTTCTAGAGACTATGTAGTCTAATTCCTACCCCATCTCCCCCTTAACAGTTGAGTAAACAATCAAATAATCTCACGGAGATTTCCTTGAATTTTCTGAAGTCATACAGATATTAAGTGGCAGAGTCATGATTTGATTGCAAGTCTTCTGACTCCCAGTCTTACATCTTTGCTACCACTACCTATGAATTTACCGATAGACTCTGTATTTATCTAGAGCTTAACTCAAGAACAAAAATATCCTATCACATTTTAAATTCTTTCAATCTCCTCAAATTAGAGGAGGACAAGGGAGGGAAATTAGAGAGTACATGTATTTAACTTTGTAGGTGAATAGTACTATATTATATTTTTCAAATTAAAATAAAATGAATCTTGGCACAGCAGATAGAGAAACTTGAATTCAAGTTTAACTCTTGACACATGGTAACAACCTTTTGGTCCTCTAGTCAATTCTCTCAGACTAGAAGTTACAGAGAATGTGCTATTTTTATAGCATTTATAGAAGGAATTTCCTCACTCAGAAATCCCCTATATTGGTAAATCATAAGCCTTATCCCTATCCTTGTCCCTATGTAGTATCCTGCCCGAACATGTCTCCAGCTTTCAACACCTGTCTCTGTTTTCATATTGGAAAAAAAGGGGAGTGGGCATAAGAAATGGGTGTCGTCCCCATGCTACCTAGCCTTATCTTCTTTAGGAGTCCTTGATTTGCAATGTGGGGGCCCTACTTATCTATTACCTCTTGGCATGGTCCTGACTTGGTGTCATTTCTGAGGTTTACCACTATTTCTTTGCTATATCTCAGTAAAGATAGTCACTGCATATTTGTGCTTGTATAAAGTGGCATGGGTTTTGCCATTAAGTCAATGGTTGAGACTATAGGGGAAATCATTTTTGTGGCATTTGTTTGAATAGTTCTATTTGTGTGGAAGAGTTTTAAGTGAGGTGTAAAGGGCTTCTGAATATATGTTTGAGTGAGGATCTGTTTCTGATCTTAGGAAAAAGATAGGCGTTTTACACGAGTGGAATAAAGCCACATCATTACCTGAATTGGCCAAAAAGTAACAGTTAGGTGACTTCTCAGTCACTTGCCATCTATGTTCTTGTATATCCCCATGTCTCTCTTTTTATGAATTGTTCTTGTATTTTTTTTTTTTTAGCAATACTTTTCAAATGCTGTAGGGGAAAAGAAGACCGAAAATGGAGAATTAACATGCTAAAAACTTGCCTATTACTTTTTAGAGTAATAGAATCTGAGTTGGGAGGAGAATTCAAGACACTGATTAGTACTACCATAATATAGTCCTACCTACAACTTAATAGGAATGCTTAATAGAAATCCAGCATCCCTGCCAAGTGGTCATGCAAACATTTATTATCTCCTAGGTCAGTTCTTCTTATGGAGAACTCTAATTATTAGGAAATTATTACACATTGAGCTGAAATCCCTGACTTCCATCTGAACGGTCTCAGCATAGGAATCAGGGAAGGGCATTACAGAGGAAATAGTTTTCAAGTTGAGCTTTTTAAAGGCTGGATAGGAATTCAAAAGGTAGTACCTATTGTGAAGAACTTTGAGTGTCACTGAGTGGAATTTTAACTTTAATAAGTAATAGGGAGCCATTCAGGTTTTTTGAGCAGAAGAGGAATATCTGTATATCATATCTGCATATAAGACGTAAATTTTTGGGAGCTACATGAAGGATAGATTGAAACAGAGGTAGTGTAGACAGGAGGATGTCCTGTTAGATAGCTGCTAGGATAGGTTAGGCAGGTTCTATTGGAGGTTTTAACAGGAGAATTGTTGTGAGAAATGTTAGAGACCTCTCTTGATTTCTCCATTTTTTAGTATGTTCCACCATCCCTAAACTTGCTGTGTATTTACTTTATATAGGTTTAACATTTACTGATTGGTGTGTATTTTATTTCTTCCTAGTGGAACATAAGCTACTCAAATGTCAGCATTTATAATTTTTGTCTTTGTATGCTTGCTGCCTGACACAGTATTTGGCACCTAGAAGAGCCATAATAAATGCTTGTTGAAGTGAACTTAATTTAATTGCAGAGGTAGAATTGATGGGCCCTAGAATGGGAACTGGAAATAATTGATGAGAGATGAGAGAAGGAAGATCCAAAACCACTAAAATTTTGAACATTAGTCCCTGAATGAATGATGGTTCCACAGACAGATGAAATAAAATGAGAACAAGGAGCAAGTTTGAGGGACTTACAAATTTAGGATGGGGATGGAAGCCCAGTGGCATGGGGTTGAGAGAGGGAAGTAGATAGTGAGAAAGTGGAGACACTGAGTGCAGACAGATTTTTCAAAAGATTTAATTAGTGAATGGGAATAGGATTAGAGAAAACAGAGTATGTTCTTTTGTAGATTGCAAGGAGTCATTGGAGAGGGAGAATTCAAAGATATTTGAGAGGGAGAGTTTTCTACTGTAGCAGAATCTATGGCATGTGTGAGAGAAGGGAATCAATGCTACTGGTAGAGGAATTAACATGAGGAGTAGGGAAACTTTTTCTGTGATTAGAGAGTAGAGGAAAGAAAAGTTGATGAGCCTAGAAAATATGAGGAATGGAAGAGTGGGACTAAGGGAATTAATTATGGATGGCCTCAGTCTTCTCCATTAAATATGAAGCTAAGTCATTTGTAAGTTGGGGCAGTGGGGATAGGAGGAGAGAAAAATAATTTTGGAGTGCTTATGCAGATTGAGAGGCTCAAGCCAATAAATATAGAGTAGAAGAGATTATTGAACATCAGTAAGAGCTCGCCTGAGGTTATGTACCATAAATTTCTAGAATGTGCAGTCTTTAGGGAAGCCTTGGAGCCCTGGAGCATAAGAGGCTCAATCCCTGGGGGAAAAGATTCCCAGATCTGGGTGGTGCAAGTACAGGACACAGGAAATCCTCAAAGTAGTGGTTGATCATGTGATCAAGGCAGGATATGAAGGCAAGTGAAGCCAGAATTGGGGAAAAAATGGCCTAGGAGAACAAGGATAGGTCAAAGTCATCACAATAAGGTAAAGGGTAGAATCTCATTTGATTATAGATATTTGTTGATAACTATTGTTATTATTTAGAAGTCAGTCACTGGGTAAATTTAAGCAAATTATTTCATCTCTTAAAGAGATATTTATTAAGCTCTCTGTATGTGCAAAGCACTATGTTGGGGATAAAAATATAAAAGCAAAGATAGTTCCTGTCCTCAAGGAATTTATATTTGAATAGAGAGAGATAGCATATATAGAAAAGTGCTGGACACTTTGGTTTGGAAAGTTACAAGGATGTGAGTGGAACCAAAGGAGAGTAGATTTATGTGCCCTTTTTCCCCTTTCATGTATTTCATTAAATTTCTCAAATACATGTAAAATTTTTTTAAAATAATTTTTTAGAATTCTGAGTTCCAAATTTTCCCCCTCCCATCTCTTCCTACTCTTCGAGAAGGTAAGCAATTTCATATTGATTATATATGTGAAGTCATGAAAACATTTCCATGTTAGCCAAGAAAATACTGACAAAAAATAAAACATACCCTTTCTAGCAGCAATGGAAATACAGCTTTAATTATGATTCAAGGACTTGAAAGGTGCCCATTGCATATATGTTCATAGCAGCAAGGTAGCTAGCTAGTAATGTTATAAAATGTAACCAAGTAATTAAATAAGTTCGAATAAAATTCACTTTGCTACATATATAAACTTGGGAAAATCACCTCATTTTTTCAGGTCTTAGATTAAGACTGTTAAATGTTAAATGAGAGGATTAGAATCTGTGACTTCTCAGTTTCATTCCATTCTCAGTCTATGATCTTATGATCCTAAAGGGGTATTTTCTAACAGACTTGCAAATATTTTACATACCACTCCTATGGAGGTAAAGTAGAGACAACTATCCCTGAATTGCCAAAGTTAATACCAGAGACAGAGAGAAACAATAACTTTATTCATGGTCACTTTATTGATCATTTATAGCTTATACTGAAGTCCAGGAATTATCCCAGGCCTCTAGTCATGCAAATTGGATGGTAGGAATTAGAAAGTTTATATATCTGAACTTTTAAAAGTAATATCGGTGAAAGCAGCTAATATTTAGTTATACAATGTCGTTGTGTAGTAATATTTCGATAATTTTTAGTGAATATTTTATGTAGCCTTTTTTATTCTCCCTCAGTTGATTGAAAATATTCTAATTTTAGAGAAACAGTGTTTCAGAAATCTAGCCTTCTGTTTAGAACAGCCTTTACAAAAGAGGTTCCTGGATCTTTAGCTTCCTTTTCCTGCCTCAGTGTGGACACAAATTGGGTCCATTTAGTCTCTGTTTGGCCATACAAATCTTGTATGTATTAAATATGTTTGTACTCAGTTTTCTTCATCCATTTGGGCAGGATTTTTTTCTTGACATGAAAAAATGTTGCCTTTATGCTTGCATATATATATATATATATATATATATATATATATATATATATATATATATATATATATGATAGAATAATGCTCAGCTTCTATAAGCCCATCCCTTCAGAGTTCTGAGTAAAGCAGTGTTTTTATTTAGTGATGGGTGATGTTGACATGCCAAGTGGAAAACTGTTAGGACTATAATTTTGTTACAAACTGATTGACTTCTGGATGCACAAAAAATTGATCGAGAATTTTTATTCACCTAATTCTTACTACCTGCAAGGCACTGTGATAAGTACTGAGGATATAAAAATGAAAAGCATCATAGGTCATAGCAGAGATTTGTTTGCAGTACCTGCCATATAGATTCAACTGAGACATTCTATGACGGTTTAATCATGGATCACGTAGACACAACTGAAGTGTAGTTAATCCCATTAGCCCCTAGTATCTACTTAGTATATATCACATATATAAGTAGTTATTTACATGCTGGGCAGCTAGGTGGTGAAGTGGATAGAGCACTGGGCTTGGAATCAGGAATACTTATCTTCCGGAGTTCAAAGCTGGCCCAAGATACTTACTATCTGTGTAACTCTGGGCAAGTCACTTAACCCTGTTTGCCTCAGTTCCTCATTTGTAAAGTGAGTGGGAGAAGGAAATGGCAAAACATTCAATATCTTTGCCAAGAAAAACCCAAAATGGTGCCACAAAGAACCAGATACAACTGAAATGATGGAACAATTTGCATGTTGTCTTCTTCAGTAGAAAGTGAGCTCCTTGAAGGGAGGAACTATTTTAACCATTTTTTTATGGGTGTCCCCAGTGCTTAGCAAAGTTTCTGGCACATAGTAAGTGCTTAATTAATGCTTCTTTGATTAATTTAAAGGTGAATAAAGTACAAAAATAGTTTTATTCACCTTCTCCATCCTGCCTTGGTTTAAACTTCTGAAAGTCTTTCTACAATTATCTCTCAAACCAGGTATATGATTTAGGATTGGTCTGTTGGAAATAATAAGTGCCTTACCATTCGGCAGGCACTGCACGTGTAAAGTTTAGCAGTGAATTTGCATTGTCAAGCACATCTCAGTATTTGACCTTGAGACTCATGGGATACCAGGCACAGCAGATTTCCATACTTGCCCTTGATTTAGAAGAGAGTGGATAATGAATTAATAGAAATTGATAAAGAGCATCTGTCAGGCAGTAGCTGAGGTCATGAAGCTGGTATGCAGAAACAGTACCCATGCAACATGTGTAACACATAACTGCAGCCATGAGAGGTGGGTGCGTCAGCCAAGCAGGAAATTAGTGTAAGAAGGAATGTTGGCTCTCATCTTCTCTGCATGCAGCTTCAGAATCAGGAGCTCACTGAGAGAAAACACAGGGGAAATGCTGTAGAGAAAAGGCATGGTGTAAATGGTGTAGCAGCCCTATTGCTTTTTGCCTGAAAGATACTGAAGTCAGTACAGGCTCGTCTTGTTTAAAAAAAAGAAATAGCAATAAAAAACATTTGTAGTAGGAAATGGTTGCCACCTCTGTGATTCTGCCTAAAGTAGCTGAGCTGTGACATAAGCTGAGGACAAAATAGCACAGCTAGGAGACCTCCCCTTGAAATTTCTGTTGATCTGTTTATTGGTAGTTAACTGCATATTGAGGACTGCTATGCAGGGAAGTAAAACTGTCTACAATAAGGTATGTTAGGCTAGAAGGATTTGTATGATAATTACGGTGTTAGGATATTTCCAAATAAATGCCAAAGGAAACTTTGGAACACTTAAATTTTAAGGTTCCTTTTCAAATTCCAAAATTCTAATTCAAGAGCAATTTGTGTTTGAATTTTCAGGTTTTTATGCTTCACTGAATGCTAAATTTTGGTTGGGGATAGACTTTGTGATTCTTGTTTCATGTTTTAGTAGTTGACTTAAATACTGATTATACTTTTTCCCCCCTCAACTATCAGGCATATGAAAATAAGAGCAAAATTGCTAAAATGTTAAGTTTTAACCCCAATGCTCACATTGTAGAGAATGCAATTGATAACATTGGAACTTACTTGTAAATGATTTTTCTTTAGTCATTCTTGTAAATTTTCATGTATGGTCCATGGGAAGGCAGTCGAGAGAGAGAGAGAGAGAATGTATTTATAAATCTATATTCAGTAAAATCACTGTGGTTCAGAAACATGAATTGTAATTTCTTTTTTAAAGGCCAGATCCAGAACTTTTGACAATGTCTTTCAGTGTCAGGTACCAAGATAGTCTAAGTGGATGTGTCATAGCAGCCTGGGGTGTTTCTAGCTTTAGTTATTTAGTAAAATCAGCTACCTATCTGTATACTATCAGCTAGGCTGCAGTTTTCCACAGCTCTGTATGTAGCAGCTCATGGAGAAACT
This sequence comes from Gymnobelideus leadbeateri, assembly GCA_011680675.1. Lineage (NCBI taxonomy): Eukaryota > Metazoa > Chordata > Mammalia > Diprotodontia > Petauridae > Gymnobelideus > Gymnobelideus leadbeateri. The sequence goes on from WOXC01003580.1 coordinate 18,671, forward strand.
GACATTCCATCCCTGAGAAGTTGCATTCCAATGGGTAGTTTCACTGAGACATAAAAAAGGAATGTGGAGGCCCATACAAAGGGTGGATTTTGAGGACATTGACAGAACAGTCTTCTGTGTTCTGCTACTGCCTGTCTGCCTGGGAAACTTGAATACTCAATGGTAGCATACATCTCAAATATTCCTGGGGTAGGGGGAGAAAATATTTAGGGACCATTAGGACAAACTGTCTCCATCATGACTGTAGTGAAGAACTAGAAAACCACCCTGCTGTTCAGTACATGATTTCTTAGGAATGGGTTTATATCTTGAAACGACTTTAAGTGTCTTTTGGCATCATGTTAGGTCGTTATGGAACGCAATCTCCACATTTTCTGCCTTTTTTTTTTCCTGTGAGTTCTGATCCCCAGGGAGGAAACAGATGATGTTGCATATGGAAAATATGCCCCTCTTTCCCATGGTATGTAAAAAAGTTAAATTAATTTTGTATACTTCTACTAACCTTATATATATATTTTACTGACTTCTTGTTATATGAAGAGTTGAAAGAGCTGACCAACTGAAGTCTCTTCCGTTTCTTGAGAAGTTGAAAGTCTGAATTTTTCTTTGTACCATAAAGTCAATATTTTGCAGCCATAGAAATATTCAACTTCATAAACATTTGATCATCCATCTTATTTGATATCAAAACAAAGAATAATTCTGGCTCACCCTTGCTTCTGAACTTTACATTGCTAGTTAAGTCTAAAAGAAGATTCTAAAGGAATATATCCCAATACCACACAGCTGTATTTTGGAATACCTTTTAAGGTAGGAAAGAATGATATGATTTTTAAGAACCTCATAATGAAAGAACTAAATCCAAGTCTTGCAAGGAAATATTTAGAGATAAACTGACAGGAAGAAATCTTAATTTTAATAATTTGCAAATAAGTTTGCATTTTTGAAAACATGATATTTTGGGTTGGGGGGAGGATGGGTAGTAGAATGATGTCAGTGATGCAAGTTGGATTTGAAAGTGAGATGGTTACTCCTCCACTCCCCACTAGCCACCAATTAAATGTATGGAAGCTGGGGAGTCACACTGATATTTGATGGGTGGAAGGACAGTGTCAGAGGCACACTGAAGGACTGGTGACAAGAAAGAGAAACAAAGAAGAGTTTATTGCTCACACTCTCTGATGGCAAATTTATGGTTGCACTCTTTCTGATTGGTAAAATAATCTAGTTTCAGGTCACCATTCAGTGGTAGCCATGGGTAATAGATTTCAGTAGCTTTTTAAAAAACAATGGGGATAAAAAAGGGTTAGTTCAGAGAAAAGTTAGTGTTAACTTTGTAAGTATATAAACAGCTTCCAAAGGTGCTCTTTTTTTTTGGAGGGGGGAATACCGGGCAGTTGGAGTCAAGTGACTTTCCCAAGATCACGTGGCTAGTAAGTGTTAAGTGTCTGAGGCTGGATTTGAACTCAGGTCCTCTTGACTCCAGGGCTGGTGCTCTATTCACTGAACCACCTAGCCACCCCTTAAAGTGGAACTCTTTCAGAGGTGGCTAGGCCTGGCACTGCTAGTGGTAAGTAGAAACTTCCTAATGTAGTTGAACCAGATTAAAATGTAATTGGGAAATATTTAACAAAATAAATAAGAATACAATGGAATGTAGATGTTAATGTGTAGCTTTTCTACAGGGATCCATTTTTGCCTGTAGAGTATTGGAGAAGAGTTTAAGGAGATAAACCCCATAAATCTTTTGACCCTTCTTCCTAACTAGAGTTTCTTTACTAGCTTGCTAGTAAATGGTAACGCTTCGTAGGACACTTTTTTCCCTCCCATTTCATTTTTTATTTTTTATTCCTAAAATGAAAGCATTAGCTGTGAAGTCAAAGAGATTAGGACTGAGAAGGGATGGGAAAGAGTGGAAAGAAAAACACTTCAATTCTTTTTTTCCTCCTTTTTTTTTTTTTCCACTGAGGTCCTACTGACTCCAGGGCAGGTGCTCACTCTATTCACTGCTCCACCTAGTCCCGCCCCAAGCACTTTAATTCTTGAAGCATGTTATATTTTAACAGACAGTTTTGGGGAACTCCTAGGGATTAAAGAATGATAATCTCTCATCAAGTTTCTTGTAATGAACCACTTTGGACTTTAGTAGATCAGTCCTTCAAAGAAAAATAATCATTTTTATCTTCATTTAAGTTTTAAAATTTAGAACTGATTATAACTTTTGGTTTTATATCATCTTTGCTTTCCATATTCCTCACCTCCCTTCCTTTGTAATTTAAAAAGAAAATCAGTTTACCAAAACTAACAAATATACCAACAAAGTCTTATAATGAACTGTTTATATACTCCTAGTTCCCTACCTCTTCAATTAAGACAAAGATATACATTTGTTGGGAGTCAAACTTAGTTATTAAAATTATGAATTTTTCAGTTGAATGTTTGTTATTATTGTTGTACTTTCCATTTATATTTGTATATATGTGATTGTCATTGTAGTTATTTTCATTTTTTTTAAAATTTCATTCTGCATCAGTTATTAAAATTCTTCTTCTGTTTCCCTGAATTCATCATACTCATTATTTCTTATGGCACAATAATATTCTGTTCCATTCATATGCCACAATTTGATTAGCCATTCCCTCAATTGATTCAACCTCTTCGTTTTATAAATGGGGACCTGTGGCCCAGAAAAGTGAAGTAACTTGTCCAGGGTAAAATAAGTAGTTGGTGAGAGAGCCAAGATATGGACTCATGACTCCATTTGAACTCAACTTCGAATCTAGCCTTCCTTCCACTATCCCATGCCACATCTTCTAGGCAATGGTTACATGATGCTGGACCTTGGAAATTATAGCCTCAAGGCCAGACCTCAGTTTCCATGTCAGTAATATGAGGGATTTTGGTTAGGTTACTTCTGTGGTTCCTTCCAGCTGTAAATCTGTGATCCAGTGAATGTTAGGGCAAGAACTGACCTTGAATTGTTTTGTGTGACTAGAAGCTAGCTAAATAGCTCCACTGACCTAAAAGTCAGAAAGACCTAAATTCAAATTCTGTCTCAGACCCTTATGATCTGAGTGACTCTGAGAAAATTATTTAAACTTTTGTCTGCTTAAGTTTCTTATTGGTAAAATAGGGATAATAATATCACCTATTTTCCAGGGTTGTTTTGAGAATGAAATTAGTTAATATTTTTAAAGCACCAGGCAAAAAAGACTTAAAGTGCTATATAAATGCTAGCTATTAGTATCATTATTCTACATAATATGGGATAATGCCAAGTTGGTTTTTTTTTTAAGTAAGTGTAATGGAACTTTTACAACTGTAATATATTTTTGTTTCATTCTGTGTACTCTTCTCTTTCCCTGACTCAAGTCCTACTTTGATGAGTCATTGGAACAGAAAAGTTCTACCAAGCCTGATAACTTTAAATATAGGTCTGATCATGGATTCAACTCCACAGAAGCTCATTTTAAGTAGCTTGGCTAAAGAGTGTTGCATCTTTAGCCCCCAGATAGTCAGAAAAACTGTCTAATGAATTAATTTTCGTAGTATTTTGAGATATGTTGGGAAAAATCTACATTTTCTAAAAATCAATGAACAAGCATTTTTAAATTGCCACTGTTGGCCATGTACAGTGTTATATGATAGAAAGATAAAATTAAAACAGTTCTTGTCCTCAAGGAAATTTCATTCTATCAGAGTTCATTGTCCTTTTAGACTGACATAGTCTCTCTCCTTCAGCTCCAAAAGGATTTACTGAAAAGATACTGGATCTGGCGTCAGAAAACCTGGTTCCTTCTCTTATTAAGCATGTGATTTTGGGAAAGGAAACTCATTTCTTGGAACCTCGGTTTCTTTGTCTATAAAATGGGCATTGTCATCTTTGCTTTGCCAATTTTATCATCAGTAGAGAGAGGAAATTATGGCATAGTAGAAAGAATGCTAGAGCCTGGAAGAATATGGACTTGACTCTTTGCTACTAACATTTGCTAGGTATGACCATGAGTAAGTCACTTAACTTCTCTGAGACTTCGTTTCCTCATCTGTAAAATGAAGATAACAATACTTTCCTACCTCAAAAGTCAGACATGACAGAACAACAAAAACGACCAGGCACTAAAGAGGGATTAGTTGAGCTGTTTACAGGGATCCTAAAGAGTGTTGTGTTTTTTTTTTTCAAGTTTTATTCATGTGTTTTGTTTTTGCATTAAAAACATTTACAAATCATTTCTGCTTTGTGAGAGATCTCTTATAACAAAATAAGTTAATTAAAATGAACAGAAATCTGTTTTCTTTCCCTACCATCCAGTACCATCCAAAAAAAAAAATCCAATTCCAGTCAAGCAAAGCAAATTCTTTCTACAAAATGTGTGTGTGTGTGTGTGTGTGTGTGTGTGTGTGTGTAAAGTAAATCCTAAAACTATCACTTCTTTGTAATTATTAAGATCATATAAAATAATACATATAAATCACTTTGCAAATTATAAAACATGGCAGAGTAGAAAAGATTTGGTTTGGGGTCAGAATACTTGGGTTTGATTCTTGACTCTGCCACGGATGACCTGTGTGCCCTGAGGCAAGTCATCTTTCTGTACTTCTGCCTCCTCATCAGTGAAATGAGGGAGTTGGTCTGTATAACCTGAGATCTCTTCCAGGTCTAAAATCCTAAAAGTATTATTAAACAGATTTAACAGATGAGGAAAAGGTGGTTCAGAGAGGTGGAATAAATTGTTTAATCTGACACAGCTTTCCAGCAATGAAGCCAGTTTTCAAGTATATGTATTCTGCTAGGTTTTTTTGTACCAAAACACAGTAGAATGGAAATATTTGCCCTATAGCTTTAGTTTCCTCCTCTATTTTCAGTTTAAATTTTATAATAATCTGCCTCTTTATTTTCACTCCACTCTAAAAGGTTGGAAGCTAACTGGGTGATAATTCAGTCTTGTCGTTGGTGGGTGGGTGTGTGGGTGGGTGTGTGTGTGTGTGTGTGTGTGTGTGTGTGTGTGTGTGTGTTTGTGTGTGTGTGTGTGTTGGAGGCAGTGTAGAAGAGTGAATTATGTCAGAATGTCTGTGAGTATTCATTTTGTGAGTTGTCTAAAGTTGAAAATAGACAGGAAGAGTCAGTCTCTCTTTTTGGAGATCATGGGTTTTGTTTTTTTGTTTTGTTTTGTTTATTTTTTGTTTTTGTGTGGTGTGTGTTGTGAGTGCGTGTGGGGGGGTGGTTTTTAATTTTATTGGTTTTTGCTTCTCTTCTTCCAGGTTGTTTTTCACTTATGTATGTTTTCATTCTCAATAAATCTCTTTTGTTTCTTTGATGAGTCTTACCATTGTAGATTCTAGTTTTCCCATTCTGCTAATTATTTCTGCTATGGAGGCCATAAATTCTGCTTTATAATTTTTATTTTTCAATTAAGTCACTCAGGAAAATCTTTTTGTGGTTCCATGCTTTCCTGGTAGTCCACTGGGTTCTCCTTATCAGGGGTTGAAGCATTTTCCTTCGTCTTATTTATTTATATTTGTCTGGATTCAATTTGTTGATTTGGAGGCCATGTTCCTTCTGTTGTTGATATTGTTCCTGTTGGTTTATCTGCTTATTCTCAAGGTCATTAAGTGAGTTTTCTTTCCCTGTGATATTTTGTAATTTCATGCTTTTTTTTGCTTTGCTTTTTGGAGGGCGGTTGGGATTAAGTAACTTGCCCAAGGTTACACAACGAGGTTTTTGTTTGTGTGTGCATTAAGTGTCTGAGGTCGGATCTGAACTCAGGTCCTTCTGACTCCAGGGCCCACGCTCTACTTACTGTGCCACCTAGCCGCCCCAATTTCATGCTTTTTTCTAGACATTTCCATTACTTTCTGACTAACTTCCTCTTTTTTTTTTAATTGTGTTTCTCTGGGGATTGGACCTCAAAGTTGTCTCAGACTTTTCCTATGCTGGGCAATTCCATGTTTCGTTGACCTCATTCTCTTCCCCAACTGACTTCTTGGGGAATACTGAAAGCTGGACCTTTTACTTCATTTAGCCAGACTTGGTGGTTCCACACGAAGTTCAGCATCCTGCTTCAGTTTCCTGTTCTTCAATTATCTATCTGAGTACTATTATAACTCAGATCACTGCTGTCCCAACCACAGTAAGAGGCTGCATTTTGGTTTTCTGAGGCACTGAGAAGAAGAGGCTGGGGTGGGTTCTGTTGCAAATCAGGTGCAGACCTACCAGAGTGTAGTGGTAGTGATGGTGCTGCCAAGTGAGAACTTTCGGATTTAGTTCTGTTTTATCTCATTATGTCTTCTTGTTATTCTGGACCAGTGGTGTCAAGTGCAAATAGAAATGGAGGGACATAGAAAACTACAAATTAACATTACCTATGTTTTATCATATTTTGACTTATTTTGTTAAACATTTCCCAGTTGCATTTTAATCTGATTGCACCCTGCTCTCAGGAGTTTGGCAAACTTACAATGAGATTGACACCTCTGTCCTAGATAGTGAAGAAAAGTTAAATTTGCTCTGTTTTCGTTGTCATGCCATCATTTCCAGTTTTACCAGGGATTTAGTCTCCAGTCAAGAGTTGATATTTATCAGTTTAGTTGCTTTCTCTGTTGGTTATTGATCTGAAGAACAAGGAAGCATTATGATACAGTGAAAAAGGCAATGAACTTTGAAGCATTGAATTTAGAGTCAAGGGAGATTAATTCAAATTCCTGCCACTTACTATCAATGTGACCTTAGTCAAGTTGCTTAACTTTTAAAAAAGCCCCCAGTTTCTTCACCTATAAAATTAGAAAGTTGGAATAGATGAATTCTAAAATTACTTCTGGGTCTAGGCTCTAGAATTATTAATCTAGAACTATGATCTTACAATAGAAATGGGTTAATTTAAGCAAATGTGAAAAATTAAAATCTTTCTGATAGTACTTTCTAGTAGATGTGATAGACTTCATATGAAGAAAAAAGGTTGTAAATGTCATCTTTTTATGTCAGAGGCTCTTAATTTGTGTCCTACAAACTCTTTTTAAAAAAATTATAACATTTTATATAATTGGTTTTCTTGGTAATCCTTTGTATATTATTTTGTGCATATAGAAGCATTATTCTGAGAGGATCTGTAGTTTAAGAGACTGCCAAAATGGTCTATGACACAAAAATTGTTTAGGAACTCCTGGTTTTTTATTTTCTTTTGCTTTATATACCTTGACTTTAAATACAAATCATATATGAGAGCATATATTTGACTTTCATACCTTGAAGATTTTTTATTTCATCCCATGAACATAGCTCATAATTTGTTGTAGATTATAAATGGAGAAAAGAAACTTACTAGAATTCCTTCCTTCTGCCCTCCTTCCCTCCATCCTTCCCTCCCTTCTTGTTTCCTCATTCTTTGCCCCCCTCTTCCTTCCTTCCTTGCCTTCCTCTCTCCATTCTTTCTTTTTTCTGTCTCTCTCTCTTCCTCTCCCTTTTCATCTCCTTGTAAGAAGTGAAGTGGCTGCTCCTGTGTCCAGTTCCACTGCCAATAGGCATGAAAGCTTAGACAAGCTTCATTTTAAACCTGAACCAGAGTCTTTTTTTGGGTGGGTGGGGGCATTATTACTTTTCTAACTAATAGAATTTTAAGGCATGCAAAATGTCTGTGGAAGAATCATCAGCAGTAATCCCCCCCCCCCCCTCAGATTATACTATTAGCTAGTTAGAAATTTTTTGGAGGAAGGGAAAAATTATTCTTATTTATCCTGATATTTATGACTAATCATTTAGGTTTAGTATTGTAATTATATTATTATAAATATTATAAAAACAATAGTGTAAATAATGTTTAGTATGTAGAGGAGAATGGAAGCATTAATACATTTGTCAGGTTATACCCTGTTAGTAATGAGAGCAAGTTAATGTTTGTAAGGTGCACTGCCACTTACTTTGTTCTGCTTTGGTCCCCACTTTGTTTCAACAAACATTTATCAAGTGATAGCACTTGCACTTAAGCAGCATATATTCTCAGGGCTTCAGTCTCTACTTATTGACTTTTACTTTTAGACAACCATGAGTGGATGTGCAGTCCCTATCCTCATTCAAGTTTGTAGGTGGAAGCAAGTGAAGAAAGTGTATGGGAGGCCTGCCCTCCCCCCCACCTTTCTCTCCTAGCATCTTTCTCTCTCCCCCACCTCACTGTAACAATTGTCTCAAAGTTTCTACCCTGGAGCAAACTGCTCTTGTCTTCATTCTGGTAATATGATGTAAAACATGACCAACTTCATTAAAGCAAAAGTCATTTAACTTATGGAGTAACATAACCCCCTACAGTAACATCTAGTTGTATTCTGGGTTTTTGGTTTTTTTTTTTTTGTAAGGGAGAATTTAGGGGAAATGTGCAACCAGTTTAGAGTTTCAGTTCTTGGAAACATTTAGAAGTATCATTCAAATTCAAAACAAACTTTTTAGCTGATATAAGCATTAATCTTTTGAAAGTTATTTCATTTCTGGGTCTTTTGTTGTTATTATTAAACAAATTGGTAAGTATTAGCCATAACCTACCTAGTCTAATGAAGGAGGAAATGAATTTATTTTTCAAATGAAAAAATGGGTGGAGTTTTAGTGTGTAATCTATACATTTACCACTAGTATTGGAACAAAGAAGTCATCATGGAGTAGTGGATAGAGATCTAACCTTGAAGCCAGAAAATCTGGGTTCACAGTCCTTCCTCTGACATATACTGACTCTGTGACCCTGTGTTTAGGTTAAGTTACAGAAAAATACTACTAACTTATACTGATAGAGAGAATTTTCTTGTATGGGAGTTCCCATATTCCATTGAAATTATAAGTCTAGTCTCTATCCCTATAGTGACAAAGTTAGTGTTTTTCAGTGTTCTAAAAAATTTATAATTATTAGCACTCACTTATAGGAAGATATTGAAAAAAAAAGTTGAACAGGATAAGAAGGGATGAGTTGTGATCTCATCCAAAGAAGATGTGCACTTTTGTATATTGTAGTGACAAACTAAAACATATCATGAACCTCTCTTTTCCTATGGTAATTTACCTCTATTTTCATTTTAACTTTACATTTACTTTTGTTTTGCTTTATAATAAAATGTTATTGATATCTTTGGTATTTATATTACCTACATTTCTCCCTCCCATAGAGTTTCCATACCTTATAACTAGTAATGAATTTTAAAAAGGGGAAGAAACATTTAGAGAAACTAACACATTTTAATTTTTTTCCCTTTTTAGAGAGCAATTAGGGTTAAATGACTTGCCCAAGGTCACATGGCTAGTTTTTTGTGTGTGTTAAGTGTCTGAGGCCACATTTGAACTCAGGTCCTACTGACACTAGGTCTGGTGCTCTATTCACTGCACCACTTAGCTGCCCCAAAACTAACAAATTAAAGAATTGTTCTTATATTTCCTTTCCACAGTCTCCTCTATCTTCACAGAAGGTGGAGTGAGGCCTTCTCATTTCCCTTCTCTGGGTACAAATTTGATTATTATAATTTTACAGCATTCAGTTGGTCTTGTTCTTTCCATTTATATTGTTGTAGTCATTGTGTTCATTGCCTTGCTTATTCTGTTTTGTGTCAATACATACATATACATACATACATATATAATGTATATTTCCTCCCTCAAAAACTGGTGTCATAAACATTTTGATCTTTGGTGATCTCATTAGGATATAGGTGTAATATAGGTGTAGGTCTCTGGGTCAAAGGGTACAGATAATGTTGTCACTTTTTTAGCATACTTCCAAAATGAATTAAAGAATGGTCAAACCAATTCATAGTTCACCAGTAGTACATTAATATGCCCATCTGATTATTCTTGTATTTTGGGTGGGAGATGAAGGCTTTGTTTTCACTGCACACTCAACTTCAAATGATACTTATTTACCATTGCCTTGTTTTTTCTTTAAGCATCTTGAGGGCATTTATCTGAGTCTCATTTATCTGGCATAGAATCCTGCACATTTTAATCAATAAAAGATTGTTAAATTTAACAGGACACTTAGACTTGGTCTCATATGATTGCCTAATATTTTGTGGTTTGCTCTTCTGGAGGGGCTTAATTATTTTAAAATACCACTTAATTATGGGAATGAAAGAAAAAACATTAAAAAAATACCACTTAATTGAGTGGTATTAAATATATGTTGTTGTTCAATTGTTTCTGTTGCGTCCAACTCTTCATGACCCCTTTTGGGTTTTTCTTGGCAAAGATCCTTGAGTGGTTTACCATTTCCTTCTCTAGCTCATTTTACAGATGAGGAAATTGAGGCAAACGTGCTTAAGTGACTTGCATAGTTAGGATCACCCAGCTAGGCCAGATTTGGACTCATGGAAATGAGTCTTCCTGACTTCAGGCCCTGAGTTCTACTCACTGTGCTGCCCAGCTGCTCCTATTAAATCTGTAGATTACCTCAAAAGCATAATACTTAATGCACATTGCAGTTGTTTGTCTGCTAGCTATGTGGGGTATTCAAGCTAGTTAAAAATTAGATGAAGCATTTATTAAGTGCTAAATACATTGCAGTCACTATGCCGAATGCATATTAATCTGAAAGCATTTTATGTTATCCAACATCCTTGGAAAGTTGGGGCTTAATCTAGAATATTAAACTTCCAACTTTTTGTGTCAAGTCTCTCCATGTATTGGAAAAAAAATCAATCAGGGGCAGAGATTTATTTCTTTGTTTTTCCCATTCCTTTTATTTATCCAGGGCAGTCTTTAGATATTTGTTGAGAATGCCTTGAAGCTCTGGATTTGTTTTGATTGTGTATTTTTCTTCCATAGTTTTGGCAAGCGTTCTGCAGGAAGCTTTAGGCGTGGCTGTGAATGCATTGTTTTAGAACCATCTGAAATGATTGTGGTAAGTATATTTCTCTGTGGTTGCTTTCCCAAAACACTAAAGTCCTCTAATAAATTGTAGTTTTTGTTTTTTTTTTTTTAAGTTTGTGCCTATTCCAATTAGGGCTTTTTAAAATGACTTAATAGTGCTTTATATTATGTAACATTGAATGTAATTGTGAATGGTTATTTCCTTTTAAGATTGTGAGGAACTGGATAGTTGTGCTTATTTGGGGGCTTCAGTTAAAGAGCCAAGAAGGCAAGAAGTTGCTAAGTGTGCTGTTTCTTAAGCCTTATGTATCAAACCTTGGTGTATCTTTTAACTGAAATTTGGCAAGAATTTTTAAATTGCAGTATTTAGCTCTCCAAATGCTGATTGAGATGAGAGGTGAAAGTTGTAAATGAGTAACATAATAGACCTCCTGAGAGCAAATATTAGATGTAAGTAACTTTGATTTTTTCTTTTCCATTTTAATTTAAAGAAGATCAAGGGACTTTCTGAATAATAGATTGGATAAAATGAGCCAAAGTATTCTGATGTATTCTAATTTTCTAGATTAAAAGAAAAATGACACAAAACAGAAAATAATTAACTGGGAATATGAATTGAATAGAAATGACTTCCTATTTATTTTTTTTCCTTTGTAGAACTTTAGTATGCTTTAAGTATATGGTTTGTTTGTTTGTTTTTTCAGTAAAAGTGCTTAATAGTGTAATATTACTTTGATTTTTCAGTAAGGATCAAAGTTTACAGGTGGGCAATAGACACCCGAGGCACAGGCAAATTTGTGATAGTATATCCCCATGCTGCCACTTTAAAACTAGGCAATGATCTCTTAAAATTGATGATTGTCCAAAGTTCTCATCGAACACTGTATTTTGTTGTCTAGCTTTGAGCAAGTTGCGACGGGGGGCTTTAGGGTTCCATCCCCTGGTATTGGAGAGGAATTTCTATAGTAATGAGAGATCTTTTTTATCACAGGGTTTGATTAAAGTTGAAGAAAATTCCTTGCTTGTAAAATTTCTCACGATTTCCTGGTCAACAAGAAAGTATTGCTAGGGGGTTAAAGGTTGTCGCCTGTTTCTAGTGACAGGACTTTAATAACAGTCTCATCTTTTAGTGGGGATTTTGGGACCTAACAGCATCATTTTTGGAACTCCCCAGTGGATCTTTTTTTTTTTTTAAATCCCCTGTAGCATTCCATACCTGCCTCCCTTGATTTAGAAGTTTTACAAATATAAGAGACTTGAAATGTAAACTTGTATTCTAAAATATAGGGTATCCAAAAGGGTCAGTTCATCTGTTTACATATTTACTGTAAGCAGAAAGAGTTTCAAGCCATTTTACTTTTTAAGCCTATCTCCTTCATCCATTAGTCTTTCTAAATGAAGAGTAACTTTGAAAAAATAAATAATAATAATTACAGAAAAATATGTATTAGATTATAAAGGAAATTTTAAATAATCTACCAAATTCCATTTGTTAAATCTGTCATTTTGGGATTCAGGGGATTTTACAATTGACTCATGGTAGATAAACTTCCTGTGCTTTGGTTAAGAGAAAGTAACAGTTCCCTTAGTCAATAAGCTGCTATATGTCCTCTGATCTTTTTCTCATGTAATGTCAGTACAAAGACAGCTTAAACTATTCTTGGCCTTGGAATTGCAGGAAGCTCATAACTAACCACATTTTCCAAAGTGGAACTGAAAATGCCCCTTCATAAATTAAATATCAGGAAGAAGCACTTAGTTTCTGAGGACTCCCAGTACAGTGAAGGTTTGTCTAGAAAACATGTCTACACATGGCTAAGAGCAAAGGAATGTGGGTCATCTATTGAAACTGAATATGATCCATAGGTTTATCAATGGAAGAAGGCCCAGATGGATGTTCTTAGGGAAATATATAAGTTTTCAATTTGTTTTGTAGGTGGACTATATGGATGAAAATGAAGAATATTTTCAGCGCCAAGCTTCTCATCGACAGTCTAGAAGGAGATTTAGAAAAATTAATCAGAAAGGTGAAAGACAAACGATCATTGACACTGTGGATCCTTATCCTGTTGGAAAGCCACCATTACCTAGAGGTTATCATACGGTAAGCTACTAAAAACTCTTTTTTTAGAAATAGAGTTTTGGTTTTTGGATTGTTGGGGAAATTCATGTTTAGGGGATACATTTTAAATGTGGTAGTGCTGGTAATGCTGTGTAAATCTGTGAGGTTGATTTTTGCTTTGGGGAAGGAAAAAAATATCTCTGAATCTATAGCTTGGAATGAAGGATATTGGTTTGCTCTAATTTTAGTAAAATAGCTTTCATATTGACAAGAACTTTTTTTTAAAAAAAGGAACTTTACCTTTTTTGCTGCTAACTTGATATAGTTTGCAATGGAATCTTCTTTTTTTACTAGTTGTTACTACTATTGAATGCCTTAAGAAAATGAATATCATACATACTTTTTGCTTATAAAATATGTTTATGAAATGATCAATCACTGTATATTATCTTTGCCCTTGATTTTTAAAAAAAGAATATTTGGCTCTTGTTAAAATGAAAATAAAAGTTTAAGGTAATATAGAAAGTGTCCCTTTCTATATTATCAGTAGAGACATGTCCTGATAGACCAATCCCCAAGATAATATAAAATTATTTCTAAGTCTACTTATGAAGAAACTGAGCCACAAAGAAACTCACTGGTTTGCCCAAGAAAATAATTTAGTCAGTGGCAGAACCTGAATTAGAATCTGGGTCTCTTGATACTCTCTTTTTGTTTCTTTTATTACTCCTCTATTCACTCTTCTATGAGTATATTATTAACTAAAATGGCATATAAAATACCATTAACTGAATAACCTTTGTTTCTCAAACACAGTTGCCTTTTAGTCCTTTAAAAATATATATACATAAAAGATCGTGCTTGACTTACTTTTTATTATTCCCCCACTTAGCTCATTTATAATCTTTTCCCTATTCCTGTGGATGAATGCTACTCTAAAATGGTTGTGTTGTTGACTTAAAGTCTTGACATTGATTTGTCACATTACTTTTAGGAGTTTTTGTTAAGAGGTATAGATATAATATTTTATACCAACACTTCATGTATTTTGTTTATCAAATGGAAATCTTCAAATTTTCATCCCTAGTGCAGTCCTGACCATCAGCTCTTCCTCCACCTACTCTTAATTTAGCATAAATTTCATAGTTGAGTCATTTTATTTTGCTCTTTTGGATAGAGTTTCTTTTTATTCACCACAAAGTCAGCTTTGTTTGGTTGGGAGGGTTGGTATTAGAAATCTATGAAAGGTTTTTTGTTGTCAATTCTCTGGCAAAGAGAAAATGATGTATTCACTGCTAGTCTCATAGGAAGTCTGCACACCATGATCATGTTCTGTAACTTGTGTAAAATGTCATTATCATAAAAAAATTTCCTATTACTAAAAAGTCTGACATGTGTCATTCAATCAATCAAGCTGTTATTAAGTGTTTACTTGATGTGAGGCCCCTGTGCTCAATGATAGGGGGTAAAAAATAACAACAAACTTTGCCTTCAAGGAACTTACATTCTGATGGGGTAGACAGTATAACTGTAAATAGATACATATAGAGTGATAATTTTGAATTGCTTTTGCAAATATACCTTGATGTCACATTTGTGGTAGTGATTCAATGTGATTATGTATATCTTTTCAATGAAAAAGTGCCAGATTTGAAGCCAGAGGATCAGGATTCAAGTCCTGGCTCTCCTACTTACTACCTTTTTGTCCTTGGGAAAGTCAGGTAATCTCAGGGCTTCAGTATCCATAACTGTAAAATGAAGGAATTGAAATAATCTCAAAGAATTTTTCTATCTCTAAACTTCAGATTTTATTATTCTGTTTTCAAAATGGAATTTTCTTTCTTTTTTTTTTTAAGAAAAAAATAAATATTTCTCTTAATTTGGTTTGCTTAATTATTGCAAGAACAATATTTTGCCACACCCTCCCACACCACTTTTTCTTGTTAGTAAATACTGTCTTTTTAGGAGTAAGCCCCACTCCTTTTTCCTAATCTGGTAAATAGCTCATATTTTTTATTGTGTTTCCCAAGACACACTTCTTTGAAAACAGTGTTTTGAAGACAAATTCATTTAATAGATATGTTTGTTTTCAGGGGAAATAAAAATATAAAATGATTACAAATGTGTGATGTGTTGGTTCTTATTGTTTGAATTATGAAATGAGCTGTTGGTGAAAACGATAATAAACACATTCATGTTAAAGCAATGGATTGAACCTTACTGTTACATTATATTTACACCATCAATCTATGTAAATTTGTTGTTAACTAAACATCATTTGGCTCTTATTTCACACAAATAAAATAAATCTCAGAAGAACTAAAATACTTTATCTGTAGAGTGCTACCATATAGTATAAATAAGCAGCTGAAGAGGCTTAGTCTTTCTTAGAAATGGGCCAATATGTATTACATGTAACAAGTACACTGGACCTTAAAGAAAGTTGGCTAATAAATGAGGAAAGAAGAGAGCTAGACGTTTATCAAAATGAATTGCATGATCATGTTTCACAAATACTTCAATTCTGAGTTCATTGCTATTGCATGGCATATATGGCACATTATGCATAGAACATTTATACATGCAGTCAGCTGATGGGGAGGTGGTGATCTAGGGCCATTCTTAACCTAATTTTAACATTATCTTCATTTTTGGCAAATGTACTATAGCATGTCTGATAATATTCATCTTTTCCTTTCCTCCTTTATGGCACTCATTTCATTTTGGCTCAAAGGAATGCACTAAATCTCAGGTATTGTAATTTGTGTGTGGTCCCCTAACACTAACCGTTTACTTGTAAGTTTGCAGTGTAACTAATAAATTCATAATACTGATGTGTCTAAATGTATTATGCTTGTCCCTTTGTATTTTTAGAGTTATTTCACCTGTCTTAGAGGAAATGCTTAAGACTTTCTAAGTGTCAATGTTAAGACCTGATGATAGCATGGGCTTTCTGCTTTATCTCTTTCATACCTAGCATAGGGCTGATCACAAACATAGTAGATGCTCAGGGAACATTAATGATATACTCCCTTACATAGAATTATAGATTTCCTTATATTGAGGGTTTGTCAATGTTTTTAATGTTTACTTTGGTTATTACAGCTAAGAAAAGACATTGTTATGGAGGAAGACACAATTCCCATCACCCTTTTCAGAATGTATATCATTAAAACTCATCTGAGGGTTGAATCCATATATTCAGTAGCTTGACTCAATAGTCATATTCAGGAAAAAGCATATTACTCATTGAAAATAAAAGGAAATTTTCAAATCATTATAAATATTTGCGTGTGTTCCTTAAAAGATGTATTTATTTCCTTATCTATTGTTTTTATGCCTCCAATTCAGGCATAGATTCAGGGATTGTTACAGATTTCTGTAATTGAATTGAGGGAAAACTTAAAAGATAACACAAATATTCAGTTTGCTTTAATCAATGTGTTTAGAATTATCAAGAAGTGAAGACCTATGTCTGCCTTGAAAAAATTAAGAACAAATAGGATTTGGTTTTAACTTGTGGTAATGATTTCAGATCTATCTTTTCATCTTGCAAATATCAGCCACCATAGTGTATATCCTTGAGGTATATGTGAACCCAGATGGGAGTGTATTGGTAGACCACATGTAGAACTTGTTGGGTGAAAAAAGTGAAATAAATGTCTAGTAGAAATCCGTTTTAATTCTTCATTTTAGACTTGCTTCTTTCCTTCTTATTAGTTGGTAAAATTTATGAAATCAGTTTTTTACCACAGAGCACTTGGATGTTTATGTATGACTAGGATGGCTGGTAATTTTGTTATTTGGCTTTATTGTTCAAATGTGGAGTTATCTTAGAAAGGTCTCTTAGGATGTTTGGAGTCATGGGGGAAAGTGGTCTTTTTTCATACTGTCCTAAATTGATGTAACTAATAAAATAATTTGCTTTTATGTAAAATTTTTAAATTGTCATGTGGAAAAAGTAATATTATTAATACTTAATTCTTAGTATATTAAGGGTCCATCACTCATAAAATATGTTCAATTGAATAACTTTGCCTGCTTATCTGAAACACTTGTTGGGTTCTGTGAAACATAATGCAATGATAGTGTGGTTGAGCCTTAGTAGTGAAGAAGATGGATTTATGTCCTGTCAGCTTTATTTCTGAATTTTTTTTTTAAAGCAATTGGGGTTAAGTAACTTGCTCAAGGTTACACGGCTAGTCATTATTTATGCGTGGGTGCTCATTTTCTGAGGTCGGATCTGATCTCGGGTCATCCAAACTCCGAGGCCGGCGCTCTTACTCACTGCGCCACCTAGCCGCCCCTTTAGGGCAATTGGGGTTAAGTAACTTGCCCAAGGTTACACGGCTAGGTTTTTGTTTGTGCGGATTAAGTGTCGGAGCACTCAGGTCCTTCTGACTCCAGGGCCGGCGCTCTATTCACTGCGCCACCTAGCCGCCCCCTCTGAATTTTTTAAAACATAAGATTTGAAGTGTTGGTCATTTTGTATGGAATTAGTGAGTTTTGAAGTGTATGTATAAGAAATTTGATGTAGCAAGAGAATTTTTAAAAATTAAGTTTTTAGAAGACATGTTCTTTTAAGAAAATTTTTTCTACATACAAAAACGTAGCGAACAATAACAGTGAACTTATAAAAAACATTTTTATGACTTGAAAGAACTCTGACTTAATCCAATTTCTATTCTACCTTGTGGTTCAACTTAAAATAGAGATCTGATTCCTTGTGTCATGTTAGTTTAAGCATGTCTTAAAATTAGGGATTTTGTAATCTCTGAAAAATGGAAATATTTTCCATACTGATATAGTAGTCCTAATATTGTTTATTAAAAGCATTTTTTTTGAGCAAACATTTCCAAAGAGAAGGAAATGATGCTGGTTTTTGCCAGTGGTTCTCAAAATTTGCCCTGGGGATCCCCAAGGAATCCCCTAGACTCTTTGAGATCAAGACTTTTTACAAGATAAAAGGGTTCTGAGTCCAAAAAGTTTGAGAAACACTGATCTATGCTGTACTTAATCATCTTTAAAGTGCACTGGAAGCCGTGGTTTCGTCATGATTCTCTTGGCCCTATGAGTATGAGTAAGAGGTTCCACTGATACACTGGAGTATAGATAGGATGGGTCAAAACTTTTTTGCTGTAGGTTTTGATCTGTGTCACTGTAAATGTTTGGTCAAATGAAGCAACATGGTACAGTGATTCTCAACATTTTTTCCCCTTAACCCCCTTTAAACTATAGCAAAATAAAATGTATTGAGAAACCACTGGTGGCTTGGGGATTGTGAGTGTGTGTGTGTGTGTGTGTGTGTGTGTGTGTGTGTGTATGTGTGTGTGTGTGTGTGTGTAACATAATTAATTATTTACTTAATAAGGTTTAAGAAATTTTAGCATGATTTAGACATAAAAGGTGATATCATAAGCAAATTGGGGGAGCATGAAAAAATTTACCTGTCAGATCTATGTATAAGGAGATAGAGAAGTCATGGGGATTAAAGCAAAAAAATTTGATTCCATTAATTTTTTTTTTTTACAAACAAAAACAATGCTGACAAAGTTAGAAGGAAAGCAGGAAACTGGGAAAAAACATTTTTAGAGCAAGTTTCTCTGATAAAGGTCCCCCCTTCTCAAATATATAGGGGAAAAAAAATCAAATTTATAAAAGCACAAGTCATTCCCTAATTGATAAATGGTCAAAAGATAAAAAAGTTTTCAGATAATGAAATCAAAGTTATCTATAGTCATATGAAAAAATGCTCTAAATCACTATTGATTAGAGAAGTGCAAATTAAAATCTCCCATCTGTCAGATTGGCTGACATGAAAGAGAAGGAAAATGACAAATGCTAGAGGGATTGGGACACTAACGCACTATTGATGGAGTTGTGAACTGCCCCCAACTATCTGGAGAACAATTTGGAACTATGCTCAAAAGGCTATAAAACTATGCATACCCTTTGACCCAGCAATACCACTACTAAGTCTGTATCTCAGATAGATTAAAAAAAAGACAAATACCTAAGTATACAAAAATATTTGTAGCAACTCTTTTTGTGGTGGCAAAGATTTGAAAAGTGAGAGGATGCTCATCTATTGGGAAATGGCAGAACAAGTGATAGTATATGAGTGTGATGGCATACTGGTGAGCTGGATGGTTATAGAAAAACCTGAGAAGACTTATATGAACTGATAGAAAATAAAGTAAACAGAACCAGGAGAACATCTTAAAGAGTATCAGCAATATTATAAAGATGATCAATTATTAATAACTAGCTATTCTGATCAGTATAGTGATCCAAGGCAATTCCAAAGGACTTATGATGAAAACTGCTACTACCTCCAGAGAGAGAAAACTGATAGAATCTGAGTACAGACCGAAACATTTTTTTTCACTTTATTTTTCTTGTTTTTCCCTCCCTTTGGCATGATGGCTACTGTGGAAATAGTTTTGCATGATTTCACATTTCTTGTCATCTCAATGAGTGGAGGAGTGTGAGGAGGGAAAGAATTTAGAACCTAAAATTTTTAACAAACAATAAAAATAAATAATAAATTTAATTTTTTTGAAAAAGGATTTTGAGCATGAAATCCTTATGGGAACCTGTAGCACCAATGCAATATTCACAGTGTCCATGATCACTATAAATATACCTACATGGTATGAAATCACAAAACATAACAGACTCTTCATATAGAAGACAGAAGCAAAACATTTATTCAGACCCCAGAAAAGCAAATCCCCAAACCAGTAAACCAATTCCATCATAGTAACAAAGTAGTTAATAAGCCATAAAAGCACAGAGAGCCACACCATCTTTTAGTCTTCCCACAGACCAATATTTACTCACAAACCTGACTTTCTCCCAGGGATGCATCCTCTCCTCCTCCCAATCTAGCTAGCTTTGACTCCCAGTGTCCTGTGGGCTCTGCTCCACCCTTCAGCAAATTCCTCCCAGCACAGACTCCATGTGATTACATTCAGTCTGTTAGGGGGCAGAGTTTATTTTCAAAGCAGGGAAAGTTTTTAAATTCCCTTAGTTTTATTAAGGGTCAGGGAAGATCTTCCAATTCCCATTACCATTACAGAACCACAGATATAGAGTGTAGTACTACAAAAGGGTTTGAATCCTACCTCTAACACTTAAATAGGTGTGTGTGTGTGTGTGTGTGTGTGTGTGTGTGTGTGTGTGTGTGTGTGTGTAAGAACAGTGATAAGACAACATAGTCTTCAAGGAGTCATTTATTTAGTCTTGAACATTCTCATTTTTAAAATGGGGATAATAATGCTTATAGTTCTTAGCTCATAGTGTTGCTGCAAAAACCAAATGACATACTGTTTGTCAAATGATCTGTAAACCTTTAAGCCATACATGTTAGTTATTGTTTACTTGTGCCCCATTCTACTAAGAGTCTGTTACTCTTCTCATAAACTCAGTTTACTGTTAGTTGAGAGTACAGAGTAAGGGACAAATAACAAGTTGGAGTTAGTTAGATTTGATGTTGAGGGTTAGTCTTAGCCAAAATGTATAGAGATTAGCAAATCTGGTTCCCAGATTGAAATATTTCTATTGAGGTAAGGGGAAGGAGAAAAGATGATGGCATGGCACTTTGAAACCAGAAAACAAGTTATTTTTCTCTAGAGCCCAGTTTTTTGAACTGTGACTTTAGAGATTGAAATAGAAGAACATGACATTTAAAGTCTCTTCCAGTTCTAAATCTGTGGTCCTATCAAAATCAGATGAATAGTAGGAGTCAGAGGTCCATTGATTAACTAGGCAGTCAAAAAACCAAGAAAATGTCAAGTATGGTAAAGGCAGCAAAGTAACTCAAACTGAAGTTTTAATACTACCTAATTAGTTAAAGCTGATCCCTGGCTGGTGTCTTAGTTGAGCAAACCCCTGAGCAGAACTATCTAAACTAAAGTTAAATAGTCCCAGTTCATGAAGACAGAGCTTCAGGATAGATAGTTCCTTGTACAGATAATTTCAAGATACAACATTTGAATAGATTAGACCAGGTCTTTGAATAGGGAATTTCCATCCTCCCCCTCCACCTTTATTTTTGCTTATTATCCTTCTGCTTACCTCCTAAAATAAATGGGGGAAAAAAGATATTGCTCATGATATTTCCTGTAGTGTGTATTAAAACATTTAACTGTATATGTCTTACTATACAGAAGTCTTTGACATTCATTGCTAACATTTTTCAGAGGTCCTCAAGAGTAGAAAAGTCAGAGATGCTGAGGGTTAAGGAAAAGCATAAAGGGGAGGAAGGTCATATGACAGGACTACTCTGATCTACTTTTTAACTCAATAGAAAGCCATTTATAATTTGTATTTGTTTCCTTTCCTTTCTTCCTCTCTTTAATTAAGTTTTGCTGAAATCAACAAATACTTTTTGAATAAGAAGTTAGATTGATGGACTCTAGTTTAGACCATAGAAATTGGAATTAGAATACTGGGTTTTGTAGCTTTCCAAATGGTTTCTTAGCTCTTAACTCAGGTACTGCTACTTCATGATTTAAAATGTGTGTCACTTATAAAAAGATTTGTTGTGGCAAAGATTTGGAAAGTGAGAGGATGCCCTCTCCCCTCTGTTAGTACTCCTCTTCCATTCCTCCTCCCACCTCACCTATTATTAGCCACACCATTAACATTTCTAAGTGCTTCTGATCACAACTTGAGATATATTTGATTAATGTAATTCATACTAGGATGTAAAGTACCGACTGCCTTAGCATTTCCTAGAGACAGCAAATGAATCAGTTAAATAGAATATGTATAGGTGGGTAATTTTTGAATAGCAGGGAATAAAATGAGTATTGCTGAATAGTATATATGTCCTTCCATGTGCAAGCAGTCTCTATCCCATAGTGTTTAGAAGAGTCATTTATTGAAACAAGGATCTTGACTGCAAATATTTGAAATGGCAGTTTTCTTCTTGTGGAGGATCTATTTTTTTTTTAACTAGTAGTTTAGAGAAAAAATGTAATAAATACATTCCCTGTGTTCTTTGCCCTGTGCTCAAGGTGGTTATATTTTATTTTGGGTGATATAACCCATTATTTTCATCCAGACCTGTGACGTCATTGGTGTAGGGGACTCCCAGATCAGGAAATTTCTCAACCAATACAAATACTGATACTAATACTAATACCAATACCATACTAATACTAATACCAATCCCCATCCCAATATGAACTCTGACACCAACACCAATACTACCACCAATACTAATTGGCAATCCCAATCCCAACGATAATGTTAATCACAACCCAGTCCTAATACGTGTGTTACTATTTTGGAATTTGTAATAGTGAGATACCTGGAACCCTGGAGAGTTAACTAACTTGCCCTGAGTCATATTGTTATTATATGTCAGAGGGTCTTGAATTCAGTTCTTTCAGTCTGTGAGAACAGGTCTCTATCTAATAATTCAGGCTGTTTCTCAAATATACATAAACAATTTTAATAAATAACAGCACAGTGCAGTGTGTCAAATGAATAATATATAAAAATGAGCAATTTAGGATTTCAGAGGAAGGAGCGATCAAGTTCATTGTCATATGTGTCAAACAACATGAAACTGTCAGGTTTCTTCAGGAAGAAATGAGATTTTGGGCTTAGGACTTGAAGAATGGATAGGGCTTGAATTAGGGGAAAAGGAAAGGGGTGTGTGTGTGTGTGTTTGTGTGTGTGTGTGTGTGTGTGTGTGTGTGTGTGCGCGCGCGTTCATGCATGCATGAGGAGATATTCCAAATACACTGAACAGTTTATACTAGGAAAAGCAGGTTTTGATTATGATCAAAATAAGTGAAAATAAAAAAAACTAAGAATTTTAAAATTCATTAATGGTGTTGGTTTACTAGAGATTCTTATCCTTCTAGCTTGGACACTTAGCAGATCATATGCCTTAATACTCCAAGAGGATTATAACTGGCTTTGTTGTCTCAAACCTTCTCTACCTTTTCCCACCCCAGTTTCCCTACACACTGTTTTAGATTAATGTTTCTGAAACAAATCTTTCATTATGACACTTTACCTGTGGTACCTTGGCTAGTGACTCTTTGCTTCAAGAATAAAATCCAAACACTTTAGGGTGACCTTGAATGTTCTTCAACATCCCAGCTTTGCTATGGACTAACTGTGTGAGGTCAGACAAACTCCCTTAACCTTACTGAGTCATTGTTGACTGATATGTGAAATGTGGATAATAACCTAATACCAAACTCATAGGATTATTGTACCAAAGGCAATACTATATTTAAATTTCAGAATAAATGTGTGTTTCTGCCACTCTCTCAACCCAACCTTCCTTTCCAGGATTATCTATTATTATTCTGTTATTTGACCCATCTGTTCTAAATAAACTGGTCTCCCTGTGTTTCCACCCATACTTTGAGTTTTCCTATCTCATTTGATCCACAATGTTCTTTCAGTGGTAGATGCTTTCCTTCTCTATTTATGTGTCTTTCATAGACTTGACAATTTTTTCTTCACTAAGAAGACTTACTGGTTCCACTTATCCCATATTGGTGTCATTTCCTTTGAATAATATAATTTATTCACAGATTTCCATTGACAAATAAATGGGAAACACAAATCACATCTCTTGCTTTGTTGCCATATATTGTTACTGATTTCTTGTACTATTAATTAGCTTTTTTGTCCCTGAAAGCAGGGGCCATTTATGATGCTTCTTTAAGATCCCTAAAAGTGCTTAGAACATAGTACTAAGCCACAGGATGTGTTCTGTTTGGGGATGAAGCAAAACTCTAATCCTAATTGAATTAATTTAGTGTGAAGATCCTGACATAAAAATGCAGAGCTAATAGAAAATGTTTTGCCAAATAAAAGCAAATCATTAGATTGACTTCAGCAGAGAGTCAGATTGCTAATTTTAGAAACCATGTGACTTTAGGAAAGTTTCTACCTTTCTGCATTTCAATTTCCTCATCTGTGAACTGAGGGGGTTAGATGGCATTGTAGTATGGTGGAAAGAACACTGGATTTCTCTGTTCAGAGACCTTGGTTCAGAATATGGTTCTATTTGACCTTGACTAAATCACATATCCCCGTGCCTCAGTTTCCTTATATTTAAAATGAGGAGGTTGTATTAGATGATTTTGAAGGTCCCTTCTAGCTCCAAATCTCGGATTCTACTACTAAATAACTTCCAAAGGATGCTTTCCAGCTCTAAATACTACAAGAATTCTATGGTAACATGGTAGATTGTGGGGAAAATGTGGTATAAGTCATGAAAATTGTCATTAGAGTCAGAGGTCCTAGATGCAAATCTGAACCCTGCCTCTTATTAAAGTTAGGATTCTATGAAATGATTGCCCTTCATTTTGGAAAATGGAAAGAGCAGATGAAGTATTCAAGACACCTAGGATTAAGCTCTCATTCTTCCATTAACTCACTGTGTATAGACTTGGAAACTTACTTAACCTTTCTAGATCAGTTTCCTCATTTGTGAAATGAGGGAGTTGGAGTAGAAGTTATTAAAAAAAAGCAACTTCTAGCTCTAATAATTTCAATTTAGGTGTCATATGAATTAATTTGTCAATAGATGGTGCTTGTTCAGTAGAATGTAAGCTCCCTGAAGGCAGGAAGTAACATTTATTTCTTAATCTCAAACATATAGTTGGACTTAATCAATGTGTATTGAGTTAATTTGTTGAATTTCTGGATAGTCATATTTATACCCTCCCTGGCTTCCTTCAAGTCTTAGCTAAAAATTCACCTTCCACAGGAGACCTTTCCTAATCCCTCTGAGTTCTAGTGCTTTCACCCCACTGATTACTTACTATTTTATCTTGTACATAGCTTTGTGTGTACAGTTGTTTGCATGTTGTCTGTCATCTATCCCATTAGACTGTTAGCTCCTTGAGGGTAGGGACTGTGTTTTGACCTTTATTTATGTCCCCCAACACTGGACCTTTCACATAATAGATGCCAAATAAATACTAATTGAATGATTGACTTTTTTGGCAAAAGTACATATACAGTTAAATATTCATATTGATCATGTGATGAATTACAGCTTAGTATTCATTGTAGACACTAAGGTTTAACAGTGTCTGTTTTTATTATTTTTTTTTCCCGGAAAGGGAGACTGGTTTAATAGAAGGATCACTGGATTTGTATTTTTCTCCTAACTTTTCCACTATTTAGTTCTTGGGCAAGGCATGACACCCTCTGTAGCATCTTTAGTTTTAACATTTGATTTATATTTATGTGTGAGTGGATATGTATGTGTATTCGGGATACTGATTGATGGGGTATAATACCCTGCAAACCAATTAGAAGAGTTGATTGGTGGAGATGAGATGGGTTGTTGCTTTTGTTTTTAAAGTGAAGATTTGAGGACAAGTCAGAGGACATTCATACAGATACCAGCACTGGAAAGAGCTCTGTTTCCTGCATTCCAAACAGAGTACTGAAGTATTGCATTTGGGATGCAAATTCTTTCAAAGAGCAGCATCATATCCTCTTTCTACCCATAAGTGGCTTTTTTCCACATTCTCCTTTACTTAGACCATGTGCATTTCAAAACGTGGTCCCTTATGGAAAGGTCCTTTAACAATAGGTGGATATACAATACTATAGCATGTGTGCTGCAGTTTCTGGCAAAATACAGCTGGTTAAAGCTGCTGCGGTTGGCTTAATCTCCTTGTTTTTTTTGGGGGGGGGGTCGAGGGGGCTGTGTCTCACCCTTGCTGTTATGTTAAGGTATTTATTCTGCTATGCTTTGTTAGGCTATGGAAGATGACTTAATTGAAATATAAATCACAAGAGCATTTAAAACAATCCAAACCAAAAAAAAAAAAAATTGGGGGAGGGAAGAGATTTTTTTTCTTTCTATTAACAGCATGTAGCTAGCTGCAAATTCATGCAAGGCAGTGCAGAATGATATGCAATGTGCTGTTTACCCAAGTTTCAGCTTCTGTTGGAGAAGGTCTATTTTTATATATTACATCATCCCTGCTGCAGAACTCGGGTGTCCACTGGGATTTACTGTTCTTTCATTCCCCTTGGAAAGAAAGCTTGCATTGATGTCATTATTGGACCCATCTTTTGGTTGCACTTGGAAATTGAAAGTAATAAGGGTGTTGTATAGCAAGTCATGTAATATTTCAAGCAATTTATTTGTCAGAAAGATCACTGCCAGTTTTGGTCCTGCTTCTAATTTGTGAACACTGGTAGCTCTCTGTGCCAGTACATGTCTTTAAAAATCTTTATTGAACAAAATTTAGCTCTTAGGTTCAATAGCAGGGACCTTTTTTTTTAAAAAAATCATTTTTGAACTCTGATCTTAATTTTATTTTAAAAATATATTTTTCATGAGATTTAGCACATTTCCATGCTAATAGAGATACAATCTTTTATTAAAGCAAAAATGCGCTTATTTGAAGGGAATAGCAACCTATTTTCTGTCAATTTTAGATAACCCTTTTAAAATTCAGAATAAATTATAAATTGACAATTTCAAAGTGATTTCTCTTTTTGCTTTAAATTTAAAGTTAAAGCTTGACTTGTTTAAAAATTTTTTCTCTTAGCCAGATGGCATTCTAGATTTATAGAACAAAGTGTTGTATAAATTTTTTTCTGGGTATATATGAATTATGTTAAAGGGAGTGATATTTTAGTTTTCTTATTAAAATGATCTGAATATTTCCATAAAAGGTAATGCAAATGTGTGTGTATAGATTATATTTTGAAAATCTTTATGATCACAAGCAAATTTTGTACTATTAGTGAAATTATAGTTCACCTAAAAATGCTTAGTTCTCCTTTAAGAGGCAACCATCTCATTTGCTTAGCTGGAAGTATCATCCATTTCACAAGCAGGGTACCTAGCCTCTTTTGTGATGACTGGGTTCATGCAGAATCTCATAAAGAAAAATGTCAAAATTTATACAAAGTTGCTAGCCTGTTTCTTAATACTGAGCTGTCTCTCTGAAAGGTAACAACTAAATTGGTTGTGGAATTAGTAAAGAATGTGGGTTTTTTCCTCACCTTTTCTGTTCTGAGTGCAAAGAAGTTGTTAATGCTGTTAGGATGATGGTGGCTGAAATATCAGGAGAGATGGCTTAGCAGGGCTGGACTGAGGCTAGAGAGAGGGAGGGAGTACTATGGGTGATGATTGGGGCATATGGGGAGGATCACTTGTGGCCTTGGGGAAATGGGGAAAAGTCTTCAGAGTGTGATAGATATGGGGGGAGGAGGGGAGAAATGAGGTGGGGGGGAGAGAGAGAGAGAGATGAATATATTTAAGTTTGATAGTTTGAATTGGGTAAAATAAAAGGTCTCAACTGTGTTTTGTTGCTGTAAGCCCTAAAAGGCATTTTAGGTTTAGAGAAGAAATTTCTAAAATGTACTTTTATTTCAGAATTGTTTTCCTTCTTTTTATTTTATTTCTTTCCAATCAGACATCAGCTTATGAAATGTTTTGGATCTAAAATACAATGGTGGCCTGAGTAGGCAGAGACTCCTAAGGATGTATTTTCTAAAGGTTCCACTTGAATTAACTAACTTTGAGCTCATCTCTAGCCCCATTGGAATGCAAAGTTCCTTAAGCAGCATTTATACCAATGCTGGGAGATCTTCCTGGAGCCTCTCTTGCTTGGACTATGATTGTTCCTTATTCCTTTTTTCCTGATTTCCTCAGGAAGACCAGACATGAGTAAGTAATAATAACTCTGGGGATAACTAGTCAGTTTGAGGGATAGTGGAAATGGGTTTTGTTTATCAATTTAACCTTAAATCATGTGAATATTCTTGTTCTATGAATTTGGCCATGGAGTAAATATCCAAATACTTTTGTTTTTTGCACTGGACCACCAAACTGTGCTCTTTCAGCAGCAGGATCTCTGTAAAAGCTTTCTGAGGGAAAGGGAAACCTGGTCACTCATGACTATTTCTGTATATATGGGATAAAAGATAAAAATAAAGCAATCCATGCAGGTCAGCACCTTTTCTACAATGCAGATTCTTAGAAGGTATCCTAGAACAGTGAGATGTTAGGTGACTTGCCCAAGGCCACACAGCCAGTATATATCAGATATAGCCCTTGAACACCATGTGGGCCTATGTCATGCTGGCTTTTCTTTTTTTATCTATTCCATACTTACAGTGAATCTTTGAATCTTGCTTAAATACTGAAGCCAGAATGGTTTGCTCTGAAGTCGATTTTCAGATTACTTCCTTTACTTTCCCTTGTTTGGCTTCATGATTCCATCTTCCTTTCTTGCCTTTTTCTTTTTATAGCCTAATGATCTTGTTAGTATTTGAGGTAATAGTAGAGAAAGTCAAGGCATGTGTTTTGATAGAACATAAGGAATAATTTCTTGATGGCTCTTATATTACTTAATAAACATTTATCTATTGCTTTTAAAAAGTGAATGAAATAAGCTGAAAACATTTCTCAGCCATTTTACTATCCATGTTCTTTAAGAATTATTGCATAGAACTTTTCCTTTAGGCATTCAGAAAATAATGTTCTTCAGAAGTTCTTTTGTTTTTATTTTGCTTTTTGGAGGGGGAAGGAAGAAACTTGTAGTTTTATGTGTGTATATCTATGCGCACGTGTGTACATGCATGTGTATATGTGGGTTTCCCAACATGTAAGTTCATTAATAGAGATGTGGAAATTCCCTACACTGATGAAGAGCAGCCACTTGTCTAACTTAGGGTCTTTGAGTTTTTAGGAGCCAGTGCTCAGTGGGTAACTAGTCCACAATGTATGTATCAGAGACAAGGTCTTTCTGATTTCAAGGCTGGTCTACTGTCCACTCTGCCATCTATTTCTTTCAAAATCTTACTCTTGCCATTGAGATACTTTAAAGTCTATTATGTTGAGAATTTAGGATCCTTTAGTTGGTTTTTTTTATGTAATAAAAATTCTTTGTCAATTACTAAATCATTTTTTTTTTTAAGCAACTGGGGTTAAGTAATTTGCCCAAGGTTACACGGCCAGTTATTTTTATGTGGGTGTTAAGTATCTGAGGCCAGAACCAATCCCAGGTCCTCCTGACTCTGGGGCCACACTCTTACTTACTGTGCCACCTAGCCACCCCCAATTATTAAATCTTAACCAGCTTCTGTTTGAGCAGATTTTCAAAAGGGGTGATTGGTGACTTTAGATAAACGCCAAATGAGATTAGGTTTCAACCTACAATGAGAAAATGAGTGCTCTTATTAGCTTCAAAATGAACCTTATTGTTGGTTAATAAAATGGCTTAAGTTGTCCACTAATATTTGGAAGCCTATTAGGTACTTGGCATTAGTCTCCATATTTTTAGAGTAGAAAAGCCTAATCACTACTCAAAATGATCTTGCAAAATTTGGAGGAAAAGAAAACACAAAACTACATGGAAATTAATTAGTAAAACAGTAGTAATGATAATATCTAATATTTGTATGGATATTTCTATTTTACAGAATACTTTATTGATACATCTATTACAATAGTTGGCATTTATATGATACTTGTAGTACTATTTTCTCTGTTTTATAGATAAGGAAATTGGGATGTGGAGAGTAAAAGTGACTTGCCTGTAATCACATAATAATCAGTGTCAGAGTTGGGTTTTACACCCAGGTCTCCTCCCCCGCCATCTGATTCTGGAATTCTTTTCTTTGTCCTATGTCTCATCACTTTCACAAAATTGTCCCAAGAATATGGAGGGGCATGCAAATATAAAAGGTCTTGTTTATCCCTATATTGCAGGTTAGAAAACTGAGGTTCATCTGGGTTGGGTGACTTACATTTGGATCTAAAATTTATAAATAACAGAGTGAGAACATAAACTGAAATGTCATGCCTTTAGGGACAATATAGTGCACTAGCAAGAGTATGAGACCTGAAGCCAGGAAATTTGGGTTTCAGATTTTTTCTGTTGCGAGAGGCTTTATAGGTTATCAGATTGCTTTTTGGCACATTGTTAAAATTTGAGTTGTGCATTAGAGACAAGAAATAAAATATAAAGTTCTTTATATATATGGTACAGACAAGTGTAGAAGGACTTAGAAAAGGAGAAAACCAGTATGCTATAATAAAACAATTATAAGGAAAAGTGTCACAAAAGCAGTGATACTTGATCTGGACCCTTGCGGGTGGGGTATGGGCATTCCAAATGGAGGGATAAGCGTGAGCAATGACTTTGGAGGTAAATGTGTTTCTGGTTATAGCAGTGTAACAGGTGCTAATGACTCTTGTTAGAGTTGTGGGAAATTAGTGTGCACAGAGAAGCTTGGTTTGATTATGGAAGATTTTGAAAGTAAATTAATAAAGTCAAGTAAGCTTTATAAGTTCTCATCATCAAGCATGTATTTCCGGCCATATGAGATCAAGCAGAACTTGGGTATACTGAAGTGACAGTGTCAGGGAGTCTTTATTATAACAGTCCACATTTATTCATTCTATAGGAAGAAAAGACAGGTAAGCAAATAGCCAAATTTATGCTGCATCGAATTCTATTTGAAAAATTATTTCTTAGTAAAGAGTGTCTCCATCAAATAATCTGTTGCAATTAAAGCAGAATCTCAAAAATGTTCTATAGCCCTTAGGATTCACTTCCCCCTACTCTCTGCCTCCACTGCTAGACCACAATTCAGTCATTCTGTGTTTGATGTAAAAGCCTAAGAAGAAGAAATGATTTCGGTTAGAATTTTCCTAACTTGAAAAGCTATTCAGTATCAGAATGGATTCTAGAGTCCTTGAATTCTTAACAATGGGAAGGCTGCTTTTTAAAAAACATTTATGTAGTAGGTTCAAATCTTATTCTAGATATGCATTGTCTGTGTGTTTATGGGCAAATCATTCAGCTTCTCAGTTTCTCCATTGGTACAAGATTAGCAGTATTTATGCTACCTGTGTCATAGGACCATTAATTTTGAGCTAGAAGGGACCTTAGAGTAAGCTAAATCTTGGCAATCCTCTCATGTTACAGATAAAGGAAGTGAGACCTAGACAAATAAGTCATACAGGTAGCAGGTAGTAGAGTTGGGTTTTAAACTAAGATTCTCAGATTTATCTGGTTCTCTTTCCCACTCTACTATCTTCATCCACAAAGGAAAACATTTGTCAGACGAACCTGCAGCAGATCCAGAGGAAGGGCCAAGTTTGCTACCTTCCAATGGCTTTTGCTAAACTTGTAAGAGAGTCAGGAGTCTCCATTCTCCCTGTGCTCCAGGGAACTTGGAGATGGCTTGAATCCAACCTAGTATTACATACTATGAAGTTAGGACAACTTGGCTTTCACTCAAACTGCTAAGGAGTTCCAGAGAAGGGCAAAACTCCAGAACAGGATGGCCCTTCCCTGGGAGGTGTTGGGAATGTCAGTGAAGTACTAAAACCTTTCATTGAAATATTGAGGACTGAAGAAATACAGCAAGGTTTTTAAAAGAGGCCACAAAGAATACTTTTATCTTCAAGAAGAAAGGTGAGAGGACAGCTTATGTTGAGCAATAATAATGGCAATAATAATAATAGCCTGTCATTTATATATTGTACACTTCTGTTTTACATCATTCATTTCCGCCAGATTTTGAGTTACAATTATTTTTCCCCCTGTTTTTCCCCTACCCACCTCCCACAAGATATCGCTTCCTCCAATCCGCTCTCTCCCATATCTTCTCCCATACCCCCTTCGACTTTTCCATTAGAGGAAGGTGAATCTCTGTGTCCCAATGCCTGCACATCTTATCTCCCAATTACAAGCAAAAGAATATTAATAATAGTATTTATATATATTTGAAACATTTAGTCTTAAAACCTCAAATTTCGGATCCATTTCCTTCCTCTATTGTCACCCATTCCCTCTGGGAAGATAAGTAATTCAGTATATGTTGTACATGTCTAGCTTTGCAAAACATTATCATAGTAGACATATTGTAAAAGGCTGCTTATAATTCCCTCCCACTCCTCCCACCCCCCACCTGGTCCATTCCCTACATGATCCTGTCCCTCTTCTATAGTGGGTACTTCCAACCTCCCCTCCCCCCAGGATGCCCTCCCATCCATCATCCCTCCTCTCATCCCCCTTCCTCCTATTCTACTGTAGGTTGAGATATCCCATTTAGTATGTATGTCATTCTCTCCCTGAACCAAATTCAGTGAGAATGTGGTTTTGCCTTTTTGCCTTCCTATTCTCCCCTTCCCTTGCAACCACTTCCCCTTGGTTCTTCTACATGAGATAGTTTACCCTACCCTGTCTCTCCCCATCTCCTCTTGCCACTTTCCTCTCTCACCTCATAATTTCATCCCTTGAGTATTCTCCCTTCCCAACAAATTCAACCTATGCCCTCTATCCATATATAACTGTAAACATCTACACATACATTCACATATGTACTCATATGACCACACACCCTTCTTCCATTATTTTCATAGTGAGAAAGATATCATCAGTCACAGATACTGTTTTTCCATATAGGAATGTAAATAGTTCAACTTTGATAAGTTCCTTTTGATTTCTTTTCCCTGATTACCTTCTCAGGCATCTCTTGCTTCTTGTGTCTGGATGTCAAATTTTCTATTCAATTCTGGTTTTTTCCGCAAGAATGCTTGAAAGTCCTCTATTCCACTGAATGACCACATTTTCCCCTGAAAGAAAATGCACAGTTTTGCTGGGTAGGTGACCCTTGGGTTCATTCCCAGTTCTTTTGCCCTCTGGAATATCATACTGTAGTATTGTAGTATTTTGTAGTATTTTCTCCTTGATCTGGGGATTCTGGGACCTGGCTATAATATTCCTGGGAATTTTCTTTTTGGAATCTTTTTCAGGAGGTGATCTGTGGATTCTTTCAACCTCTATTTTGCCCTCTGGATCTAAAACATCAGGGGAATTTTCCTTGAGAATTTCTTTAAGGATGATTTCTAGGTTCTTTCTTTGATCATGGCTTTCAGGTAGTCCAATAATTTTTAAATTGTCTCTCCTGGATCTATTTTCCAGGTCAGTGGTTTTTCCCATGAGATATTTCACATTGCCTTCTAATCTTTAGTTTGTTTGGATCTGCTTAACAGCATCTTGATTTCTCATAAAGTCACTAGCTTCCATTTGCTCCAGTCTAACTCTGAAGGAATGAATCTCCTCAGTGAACTTTTTTTTTTTAAACAAATACTTTATTAACTTCTGTTTTACATCATTCATTTCCACCAGATTTTGAGTTACAATCATTTTCCCCCCATTGTTCCCCTACCCAACCTCCCAGAATAGCAGTCCCACAAGATATCGCTTCCTCCAATCTGCTCTCTCCCATACCTTCTCCCATACCCCCTTCAACTTTTCCATTAGAGGAAGGTGAATCTTTGTGTCCCAATGCCTACACATCTTATCTCCCAATTATAAGCAAAAGAGTATTAATAATAGTATTTACATATATTTGAAACATTTAATGTTAAGACCTCGAATTTCAAATCCATTTCCTTCCTCCCTTGTCACCCATTCCCTCTGGGGAGATAAGTAATTCAGTATATGTTATACTTGTCTAGCTATGCAAAACATTATCATAGTAGATATATTGTACAAGGTTGCTTACAATTCCCTCCCACTCATCCCACCCCCCACCTGGTCCATTCCCCACATGATCCTGTCCCTCTTCTATAGTGAGTACTTCCAACCACCCCTCCCCCCAAGGATGCCCTCCCATCCATCTTCCCTCCTCTCATCCCCCTTCCCCCTATTCTGCTGCAGGTTGAGATATCCCATTTAGTATGTATGTCATTCTCTCCCTGAACCAAATTCAATGAGAATGTGGTTTTGCCTTTTTGCCTTCCTATTCTTCCCCCCTTACAACCACTTCCCCTTGCTTCTTCTACATAAGATAGTTTACCCTACCCTGTCTCTCCCCATCTCCTCTTGCCACTTTCCCCTCTCACCTCATAATTCATCCCTTGAGTATTCTCCCTTCCCAACAAATTCAACCTATGCCCTCTATCCATATATAACTGTAACCATCTACACACACATTCACATATGTACTCATATGACCACACACCCTTCTTCCATTATTTTCATAGTGAAAAAGATATCATCAGTCACCGTTATTGCTTTTCCATATAGGAATGTAAATAGTTCAACTTTGATAAGTTCCTTTTGATTTCTTTTCCCTGATTACCTTCTCAGGCATCTCTTCCCTCTTGTGTCTGGATGTCAAATTTTCTATTCAATTCTGGTTTTTCCTCAAGAATGCTTGAAAGTCCTCTATTCCACTGAATGACCATATTTTCCCCTGAAACATAATACTCAGTTTTGCTGGGTAGGTGACCCTTGGGTTCATTCCCAGTTCTTTTGCCCTCCGGAATATCATATTCCATGCCCTTTGATCCCTCAGTGTAGAAGCTGCCAGGTCCTGGGCTATTCTGATTGTGTTTCCACAATATTGAAATTGTTTCTTCCTGGCTGCTTGTAGTATTTTCTCCTTGACCTGGGGATTCTGGAACCTGGGTATAATATTCCTGGGAGTTTTCTTTTTGGGATCTTTTTCAGGAGGTGATCTGTGGATTCTTTCAACCTCTATTTTGCCCTCTGGATCTAAAACATCAGGGCAATTTTCCTTGAGAATTTCTTGAAGGGTGGTTTCTAGGTTCTTTCTTGGATCATGGCTTTCGGGTAGTCCAGTAATTTTTAAATTGTCTCTCCTGGATCTATTTTCCAGGTCAGTGGTTTTTCCCATGAGATATTTCACATTGCCTTCTAATCTTTCGTTTTGTTTGGATCTGCTTAACAGCATCTTGATTTCTCATAAAGTCATTAGCTTCCATTTGCTCCAGTCTAACTCTGAGGGAATGAATCTCCTCAGTAAACTTTTGAGATTGTTTTTCCATCTGGCAAATTTGACTTTTTAAGGCATTCTTCTCCTCATTGCCCTTTTGGGCCTCCTTTGCCATTTGAGTTAGTCTATTTTTTAAGGTATTGTTTTCCTCAGTCAGGCTGTTGACCTTGTTTTCATACTTTTCCTGCACCCTTCTCATTTCTCTTTCCAATTTTTCCTCCACTTTTCTTATTTGATTTTTAAAGTCCTTCTTAAGGTCCCCTATGGCCTGCAACCCACTCATGTTTTCCCCTGGGGCTTTTGGAGCAGGACTTCTGATCTCACAGTCCTTTTCCCGCTCTATGCCCCCAAAATAGGAGTCTAGGGTTGCATTTTTCTGTTTCCTTTGCCTTGGCATGTTGCCACTTAATTACTTGACTTTGGGGCTTGTTGCCACACTATGGCTTTAAGGCCAGCTAGAGGAATTTTCGTCCCAAACGTGTGGGGGGCAACTTCGGTTTCTGGCAAGCTGTAAACCCACCCACAACTTCCACCCTAGATCATAATCCAGATCCAGGGAGGTTAAAGCAAGAGCTATTACCCCCCAAGACTGATCGCTGGATCTCCGTACGGTTCTCCAGGCCGGGAGCCGGAGCTGCCTCTGAAAACTACAAAATGGCGTGTCTCCTCAGCGGCTTCTAGCCCCCAGGGGAGGAAGCTGACGCATTCCCCAAATACTGGTCCCAAAGTCCATAGGACACTAACCTCTTACTTTGTCCTAGGCATGTCTATGTTGATAATTCTGGAGTCGCCACAGCTACTGGTGTTCTGGGGTTCCTCCAGCCAGCTGTTGGCCCTGCCGCCCTGGGCTAAAACTTCGGCTCACGGGGACCTCAGCTCCCGGCTCGGCTCAGCTTCCCGCGCTCTGTGAGCTGTGCGCCGGCTCCTGGCTCCCAGACCGCTGCGCTGGTCCTTCCTGCAGGGCTGCTGGGCTGTCCTCAGCGGGAGGTTAGCTTCTCTGTGTCGTTCTGTGGGTGCTGGTTCTCCAGAATTTGTTCAGAGTCCCCTTTTACATAGTTTGGGTGGAATCTGGGGGCAGAGTGGCTTGGATGAGCTGTTTCTCCTTCGCCATCTTTCTCAGTGAAATTTTGAGATTCTTTTTCCATCTGGCAAATTCGACTTTTTAAGGCATTCTTCTCCTCATTGCCCTTTTGGGCCTCCTTTGCCATTTGAGTTAGTCTATTTTTTAAGGTGTTGTTTTTCTCAGTCAGGCTGTTGACCCTCATTTCATACTTTTCCTGCATCCTTCTCATTTCTCTTCCCAATTTTTCCTCCACTTCTCTTATTTGATTTTTAAAGTCCTTCTTAAGGTCCTCTGTGGCCTGTAACCTGCTCATGTTTTCCTTTGGGGCTTTTGGAGCAGGATTTCTGACGTCACAGTGCTCCTCCCGTTCTATGCTTTGATCCTCTTTGCCCCCCAAAGTAGGAGTCTAAGGTTGCATTTTTCTGTTTAATTTGTTTCCTTTGCCTTGGCATGTTGCCACTTAATTACTCGACTTTTAGGCTTGTTGCCACAGTATGGCCTGGCGCCAGACAGGACCTTTTGCCCCGAGCGTGTGTGTGGGGGGCAACTTCCGTTTCTGGCAAGCTGGAAACCCACCCACAACCTCCACCCCAGTTCACAATCCAGATCCAGGTAGGTTAAAGCAAGAGCTATTATCCCCCAAGACTGATCGCTGGATCTCCCTCCAGTTCGCAGTCCAGGCCAGGAGCTGGAGCTGCCTCTGAAAACTACAAAATGGCGTGTCTCCTCAGTGGCTTCTAGCCCCCAGGGGAGGAAGCCGACATGTTCCCCAAATACTGGTCCCAAAGTCCATAGGGCACTAACCTCTCACTTTGTCCTAGGCATGTCTATGTTGATAATTCTGGAATCACCACAGCTTCTGGTGTTCTGGGGTCCCTCCAGCCGGCTGCTGGCCCTGCCGCCCTGGGGCTAAAACCTCGACTCAGGCGGACCTGTGCTAGGCTCCCCATGCACTGCCGGCTCCCAGACCGCTCGGCCTTCCTGCAGGGCTGCTGGGCTGACCTCAGCGGGAGGTTAGCTTCTCTGTGTCGTTCTGTGGGTGCTGGGGCTCCAGAAATTGTTCAGAGTCCCCTTTTACATAGTTTGGAGGTGATCTGGGGGGAGAGTGGCTTGGACCTGCTGTTTCTACTCCTTCATCTTGGCTCCGCCCTGGCAGGCCTGTCATTTATATAGTACTTTAAAGTTTGTTTGTGAAGCACTTTACAATATCACATTTGATCTTCACAACAACCCTAGGAAGTAGGTGTTATTATTTCCATTTTGTAGATGAGGAAATTGAGGCAGAAAGAGTGACTTGCCCAAGCTCACATAGCTATCAATTTTCTGAGGCTCAATTTGAATTGATATTTGAGGCTCAATTTTCTTGATATCCAGTATTTTAGCCATTGTGCCACCTTGCTGTTTCAAATCTCAGTCAGTAGCATTTATTAAATTGATAATGTGGGCCAGGCAACTATGCTAAGTACTATGGCACATCTCTATAAGGTACCTTGGTAACAATAATATGTTATTGTATGTTCCTGTAGTGCTTTGTAGTTTTGAAAGTGACTTCATATTTATAATTCCCTTTTTGAGCAAAAATCCTGAGTGAGATTTTATAGAGGAAAAAACTGAATCTATGAGGATTCAGTATTTTCTGGAATTTACTCTTTTAGGAAGTCATTCCTTGAATGTATTCTAATTTCTAGTCCATTATTCTTTCCATGAGCAACAAAAACAATTCCTACTTAAAAGTTTACAGAACAGTTTTGCTATTATATGTCTGTTTCAAGGAAACAGAGGGATTTAATGAAAAGAATTCTGGTTCTGCCAGTTGCTTCTCTTTGGGCCTTAGTTTATTTATCTAGAAAATGAAGTTGTTGGGCTTAGTGACCTCTAAATGTGCTTATACACTTGAATCTATTACTCCCAAGCTCTCATTATATGGAGGAGGAAGCTGAGATATAAAGAGGTTATCGGCCTTGTCTATGGTCACTTAGGTGATTAGTGGCAACTCGGACTTGAATCTAGATCTCTTGATTCTCAGCATAACAGTACATACATTATTATGTTGTTGTGCATTTCTGTCACTGGTAATATACTTAGGATGATTTTTTTACAGTTTTTATAATGGATAGGGTTGAAATATTGAAATTATGATGGCAGCTAGATGGCTCAGTAGATAGATACTAGATCTTGAGTCAGGAAAATAGGAATTCAAATGTGGCTGCATCCACTAACTGAGCACATCTCTTAACCTCATTTTGCCTCAGTTTCTTTAGCTGTGAAATGGGGATCATAATAGCACCTATCTCACATTTGTGAAGATCAAGTGAGGTACTATTTGTAAAGCACTTAGTACAGTGTCTTGGCAAACAGTAAGTGCTTAATGAATATTTTTTCCCTCTCTTCTTTCCTTTCTTTTTTCCTCTTTTTCTTCCCTCCTTCCAATGTGGTTTTGGAACATAATATAGAACAGTAGATATTATTATTGGATGACTGATGATAATGCAGTGTAGTGTAGTGATAGTGTATAAAGTCTTTAACCCTCTTGTGTTTGTAATCCTTGTAAAAGCATATGTATATGACAGTTTCTGGGGCAGTTGAGCTTCCCCCATTTCCTAAGTCTAGGTGGTAGTGGTATAGTGTTCATAGCAGAGTACTATCTTCCCCAGTGCCTAACACACAGTAGAGACTTTGATTTGTTCTTTTTAAAAATTAAATTGTAGAATAGATGATGTCTAACTTGATCAATTTCTGTCATCCCCGTTAAAACAGATGTGTTTAAAAGGCCACAATTTAGCCATTTCAACAACACCTATGCCCCCAAAAGATCATAATTCATGATTTAATAGCTTCACCTTCAGGATAAGAATGGTAGCATATACGTGTTTCCTTATAAATAAATGGCATGTATTAAAGTAGGTTAATTAGCAAAACTATAAATGAAATGACCAGGAATTTATGATAGTCACTTTAAAATGTGATTCTCAATATTATTTTTTTAAAAGAAATTTCTTTTTAACTCACCTAAAGCCCTACTCTAATGTCAGATTTTTACTTTGAGGTGACTCTAGCACCCTAAGGTTATGCTAGCAGAACACTAGGTATGGCAGATCCTGTGAAACTTGAAGAGCTTGGAAAAGGACTTGATGATGGGATTGTGTTCTCTAAGGTTAGACCCAGCTAAGGGCAGAGAGGCTCCTTACCAGATTTGAAATAGTCAATAAGCATTTATTAAATATCTACTTGTATACCAGACCCTGTGCTAAATACTGGGGAGACAAAAAAATTAACAAAACAGCCCTTCTCTCAGAGTGCTCACAATCTAATGAAAGAGACAACAAAGAAAAAACTTTATACATACAAGATATAGACAAGAAAATTGGAGATAATCTCACAGGAAAGGCCCTAAGATTTAGGGGCTTGGGTAAAGGCTTTTAGAATGTTAAATTATGTTGCTAAGTGGAGGATATACCCCTAAAAAAATTACATTGAAGTAAAATGTTGAAGAAATTTAGTTAACATAAATTGGAATGTCTAACATTAGTCATAGTAGATAGAGATGGAAAAATCCTGTTATTAAAATGATCTTTTCCATTACTTTTTAGGTGACTAAACAAAAAAACTTTTATAAAGGAAATTGTGTGAAAGGGTGTGGTTATCCTTGAAAGTGTTTTTCTTACTTTTGAAGGATCAAATATATCTTAGATCTTAAAAGTAAATTTTCAAGCCTATGATATAGCATATGTGAACATAGATTTTGAAATCTTGAAAAAGAAATTGTCATTAAGAGGAGTTTGCATGTGGCCATGTCGGTATGGTTCTGTGACTTTTGTCATTTATGGGAAGTATTCATTCTACAAATAATCAAATTTCTATTGTGTGTAAGCTATACCAGGATGAAAAATGAAGAAACTTTGCTTATTTAGAGGTCATCTTTCTGAAAATCTTCCTACTCCATAATACAGAGAAGAACTTAGAAGTAAGAGCAAACGATTTCTGAGCAACCAAAAGAGCTGTGACAATAATACCCTATGGCTGCCAGCCTTCAGTACATTAGAATGGGGAAGGATTTTCTAGATAGCATCTACTGGTGACAGTTAAAAATGAGAGAGGTAATTTAAAAACAACAAGAGTAAACACTAAGCAGAAACTAAGAAGCAGCACCAAGAAAATAAAACCAACCACACAAAAATAGCAGTTTCATCTCAGTAGTCCTGATGCAGTCATTTTTAGCTCCTCGTACAATAGCTTATATTTATATATATATATATTTTTTTTTCTTTTTCTTTTTCTTTTTGGAGGAGGGAATGCAGGACAATTGGAATTAAGTGACTTGCCCAAGGTCACATTGCTAGTAAGTGTTAAGTGTCTGAGGTTGGATTTGAACTCAGGTCGTCCTGACTCCAGGGCTGGCGCTCTATTCACTGTGCTACCTAGCCACCCCATAGCTGATATTCGTAAAGGTGACTACAAATTAATAAGAAAAGATTGAATTAGTTACTCATGGTTGAAAGAGAGTTTAGAAGCTTTTAACATAGCATGTGAACACGTATCACTTGTGTTTGCTGAATCTTTTCTATCTTTAATTTCCTTAAGCATTCATTCTTCTTGTGTTGTAGTTTTATAAACCATTGCAGTAAAATCTGTGTTGCTCTCTAATTTTTCAATGACCATCTTAAGAGTGGTGCCTGGATTTGAGCACAGTACTTATTCTAGATAGGATCATACTTGCCTAATGCCCAGGCTAACCATGTTCACTTCTCTCCTCCCTCTTGCTCCTAATTTTCAAGAC
This sequence comes from Gymnobelideus leadbeateri, assembly GCA_011680675.1. Lineage (NCBI taxonomy): Eukaryota > Metazoa > Chordata > Mammalia > Diprotodontia > Petauridae > Gymnobelideus > Gymnobelideus leadbeateri. The sequence goes on from WOXC01003580.1 coordinate 59,181, forward strand.
TTTTCCATTTCTGCCTGAGCAACCTTCTCACCATGTGAATGTGCTCTTATCACCCTTTCTTGATTGGTAAATTCGTTCTGGGAACTTCCATTTAAGGAAGTACTGAGACCAGGCATGACTGTCCAGATTTTTTTTCCTTTCTCCCTTTGGTCCTATCTTCCAGTTGGTTACTTTCTAGCCATATTTGCAAATTAAAGGAATACCTAGGCTTGTTATGCTTACTTCTCTATTGATTACTGACTCCTCTGTATTTTTACCATTTCTGTCCCAGCATCTCAGCCCATTTCTGCCTTCTCCCTTTAGAATCTAAGCTCTTCAGTGGCAGTGGGGAGGAACTGATTCTTTCTTTGCTTGTATTTGTATTTCCAGCACTTGGCATAGGACCTGGCATATTATAGTAAGCACTTAATACACTATCTGAGAGAAATATTAACTAAACCTGACAAGTTATATATAATATCTTACACCTGTAGTCCCCTACTTCTGAAAGGAAGGGATGGTAGTACATTTCCTTATTACTTCTACAAGGTCTAGCTTAGTGACTATAATTACATACCATTAAGTGTTGTTTTTTTATGTTATTATTGTTGTTTTTCCTTTCCCTTTGTTGAAATCATGTATATTTTTCTGGTTCTTTATTGTGCTTTCTATACTCCTTTATTTTTATAGTTATTTTTTCTTATGTACTCTAATATAATACATTCATATCTCAATAAAATAGAAGTGCTACTCTAAATATTTTGTTGTGTATAGGGTGTTTCTTTCTATCTTAGAGCTCCTTAAGATTTATGACCAGCAGTGGAATCTCTGTGTCAGAAGATATGGATGTTTAATCTAGATGTTTTGCAAAATTTATTTCAACTCTAAATCCTATGATTCTGTGACTTCCAGTCTGACATCTTTCCCACTCTTCATGACTTCTGAATCATTATCCTGTGATCACATCTGTAAGTTCTTTCAGGACCTTGAGATATAGTTGATTTAGCCATGGAGACCTGAACTTATTCACAGTGACTCTGTATTTCCTTATTATCTGTCTGTTCCTTCCAGTTTTGGAGATCTTTCTTCTTGATAGAGAAACCTTAAATGAAACTGAAGTTGAGAGTTCTATTATATTATTTACCAATGAGTGGGTCTGTGTAACATACTTCATTTGGAGAAATCTAAAAAAAAAAAAAACAACCAATAGCCAGAATATATTTTAGTAAGATTTTAATCAGAATTGTTTAAGGATGAGGAGAAATTATGTTGTGTAAATATGTAAGCTTCAACTATCTTATTTACAACTTTCTCAAGTACTTATTTGGAATACATAATGAAATTTACATGGTCTTAGCCTTTTGAAAAGGTTACTAATTTAACTAGGGAGGCAAGATATTTGTCTAGAATATTGGATAACGATACATGAGATAAATAAAAATACTATATAACACAAGAATTGTCAATAGACTGTACATACTTAAAATGCCAATAGAATAGTGAAGATAGTGCTTTTGGAAGTTGAGGTATAATTGTAGAAAGCCAGGTAGTGAGGTCATTGCCTCTAGAGGAAGGAATGAAGTAATCTGTATTTCGTCATCAGCATTGAGTGCTTACTCTGTCATTTTGAGCATGGCAAGATTTAACTTGACCACTTCCTAGGCTAAATGCTGGGAAATGGAATGTGGCTTTTGTAAATCCTGCTGAATGAGGATATAAGATATGTCTTTTATAAATAGATTCTTTTTAGTTAAAAAAAATCTACTACAACTAGGGTTGTTCTCATTGACCTGTCTTGTGTCCCGTTTAATGATTTTGCATAGCCATGGATTATATGTAAGTAGACAATTCTGTAATTTCATGATAGTGGGTAAAAATAATTGTTTTGGTTCAGGTGGTGTATTTATACTTTGCAAGATGTGGGTTGTATTTTGTCAAATGCAGCTTTCATTCTGCTTTTTTAGAATGAGTAATACATACATACATACACACATATATATATATATATATATATAGGTGTGTGTGTGTATAATATAACATTACTGTCTGTATAATAACTTGAAATTTGTAATTTGATGCTTGAGACAGTGCTCCATATATGATAGATGCTCAATGAAAATAAAATGTGTTGAGTTAAATTGGGTATGGTATTATGTTAATATTACTTTTAATGTAGAGGACAGATTTTAATGTTATCCTTTGTTTCTACAACCTCCTTAAAAGACTCAGAAATAGCAGGAACTTATTCTAGTAGATTTATGTTGAACTTAAACAAATGGTTTCACTTTTCTGTGTTTTAGGAGTTAAGGGTTGCAGTTTTGGGGTCTTTTTTTTTTGCTTCTTGGGTATGTGCTCCCTCCTAAGTGATTCCTTAACTCTTTGGCTGAGGGGGCCTGTGAGAAACCGGTAATTGAGATGATGTTCCTGCTGCCTTTGTCACTATTGTCACCACTGACCCAATACTTAGAAAGTTAGAACTTTCCACAAATGCTTGTGGTGATATATTAAAGGGAACTTTGCTCCCAGTGGATTTATTAAATTAGGCATGACTGTTTAATAGCAGGCTTCCTGCCACCTCTCCCTCCAAAGGAGGTTGTGATCACCAGGATTTATGTGGTGCTTTATTATTTACTAAATGCTTTATTTACATACATTATCTCATTGGATCCTCACTACAACCTGTGAGGAAGGCAGTCCAGATTTAATTACCTCCATTTTATATATTATGGACCTGAGGCTCAGAGGATTTGTGCAAACTCACAAATATCAAAAGGATTTGAACCTTGGGCTTTGGGGTTTGAGTCTGGTCTCTCTTCCACCATGCCATATCTCCCTTGTCAAAGTTTATTTAAAAAACAAACAAACAATAAAATATAAGACATGGGTAAATATATCAAGGGACTTAAATATAAAAATGTAATGAAAATATTTCTTAGTTGTCTTTATATTCATTTCGACAAGTTTCTATATTGAGGAAAACTCTAGTGAAAAGAAAATTAGAAGAGAGAATGAGCATGAGTTAGAGTGTAGCATTTACAAATGTGTCTCATATAAAAAAGTAAATGTCATATCATCGTGTGAAATTCATTCAGTATGTGCTTTATCGTAGTTAAGAGAAGGAGAAATGTCATTGACCTTGACTTTAGAGTATCTCTCTGTGTCTGGCTGTGGGGTACATCTCTTAGGACTCTTTCTGATGCTACAGGTTGAAATAGAACCACTTTTGTGGCATCATAACCAATGTTAACGTCCACAAGTACCCATCTCATTTTTGGTTAGTTGTCTTTCAGTCTAGTCTGACACTTTGTGACCCCATTTGACGTTTTCTTGGCAAAGAGACTGGAGTGATTTTCTATTTCCTCCTCCAGTTCATTTTACAAATGAGAAAACAGGGTTAAGTGACTTACCCAAGAATTCAGAGCTAATAATTTTCTGAGACCAAATTTGAACTCAGATGATGAATCTTCCTGACTCCAGGCCCAACCTACCTTCTCCTTCCCCATCGTATTTACAGATGTTTATAGTCTCATTTATTATTCTGTATAAATATACCTATTTTCCTCCTTTTAAAGATGTGATCACTAACATTTGTCCATGATAGAAGCATAGAATTCTAGACCTGAAAGAGTAGTTAAGAGAGCATAAATCTAGCATGGTGATACAGCAGAGGTTCTTATCTGTTCTGTGTTGTGGGCCCCTTTAGTGGTAGTTTTTTTTTTTTTTTTTTAAGGCAGCAGGGGTTAAGTGACTTGCCCAGGGTTGCAGTAAGTGTCAAATATCTGAGGCTGAATTTGAACTCAGGTCCTTCTGACTCCAGGACCAGGGCCACTGTGCCACCTAGCTTTGGCAATGCGTTGATTCTGCCGGATCCAGTTGCAGAATAATGTTTTTAAATGAAGGAAATAAAATATATAAGATGATGATTAATCCAGTTATATTGAAATACAGTGTGTAGTATATAGCATATGCAGTATATAGGAGACTAAGATCACTTGTAATCCAGTGGTGGGTTTAATAACTACAGTAATTTCAAAGTAATGATAATTGTAAACAATATTTTGATAACTTTATAGCAAGTGCTAATATGATTAAAATATCTGGGTTTTCTTTTGATCAGAATATCACGAGTACTGGTAATACCATGGTGGTTTGTTGACTATGTAATTAAAAATAATTTCAAAATTTCAGTTAGGGTCTAGTGAATGTAAAGATGGGATGTTGTTGTTGGTTTTTTTTTGTTTGTTTGTTTATTTGTTTTTTATCCAGGCTTTTGAACTTTAAATTGTTAGTTCATTAAGGTCAAGGACTGGTTTTTTTTGCCTCTTTTTATATCACTGGTGTTTAATCCAGTGCCTGTCACATAGTAAATGGTTAATAAATATTTATTTGAGGCACTTAGGTATGGCACAGTAGAGTGCCAGGTCTGGATTCAGGAGGACTCAACTCCGTAAGGTCAAATCTAGCCTCATATACTTAATAATAGCTCTTTGACCCTGGGCAGGTCATTTAACCCTGTTTGCTTCAGTTTCTTCATCTGTAAAAGGAAATGGCAAACCCCTCCAGTATCTTTGCCAAGAAAACCCCAAATGGGCTCACAGAGTCTGATACAACTGAACAACAACCGAAAATATTTATTGACTTACTGACTACTCTCAGAAGTCTATGCCCAGAACTTGGACCATATGTTAAGATCTCCTGGGATAGAAACTGGAAGTGCAATTCCATTGATGTATTGATAGTTGATAACTTTGGAGCTCAGGAAATGCTCTCTGCCAATGCAAGTGGGCAACTTTTTGGCAACTTAGTGTGAGTTGAATTTCAGGGACAAGAGACTGTCTCTGAAACAGAGACTGTATTTCAGAGACAAGAATTAAATCTAGGTTTTCCTGGTTCTGACGACAGCTCTCTTTTCCCTCAGCCCCTCCTTATCGGCTATAATGTCAGCATTTTACAATCTGGATTTTGAGCCTCAGAGAAATTCAGTAACTTTTCTAAGCTCACACAGCAAGTTCATGGTAACATTTGGCTAGAACCCAGCTAGTCTGACTTTACCCAATCACTGATTTTTCTGGGGCAGGCAAAGAATCTCTGTCATTGATGAAATGAGAGTCACCCTTCACTATAAGCAATATGCTGTGAGATCTTCCAGGTTTTATTTTGTTTTTAACCTTGTAGGACCCCTTGCTTGTGTTGCTTATTATTTGTACTTGCTGGTATTAAGACTTTTCTTTTTCTTTTCTTTTTTTTTAAAAGCAATTGGGGTTAAGTAACTTGCTCAAGGTTACACGGCTAGTCATTATTTATGCGTGGGTGCTCATTTTCTGAGCCCGGATCTGATCTCGGGTCATCCCAACTCCGAGGCAGGGGCTCTTACTCACTGCGCCACCTAGCCGCCCCTTTAGGGCAATTGGGGTTAAGTAACTTGCCCAAGGTTACACGGCTAGGTTTTTTCGTTTTGTATGGATTAAGTGTCTGAGGCCGGCTCTGAACTCAGGTCCTTCTGACTCCAGGGCAGGCGCTCTATTCACTGCGCCACCTAGCCGCCCCTAGTATTAAAACTTTTCATCCTAACTTTGTTTTGTTTTTCTTTTTTCTCACTGAGAGAGTTAATCCTGTTTATAGATAGGTAAGCCATGCCCCTACTTATTCTAATACCTTAGTCTACTCCTGTCAAGTTCAAATAGGCCCTGAACAGGCCTCTTGTTAACTTAGAAAGTCACAAATTGCCATTTTTTTGTTACATTATATTTTGAGTAATTTTGTTAAATATTTCCCAATAATATTTTTATCTGGTTTACTAAAACAAGTTTGCCACCTTTGTTTAGAGGACAGTGGCTTATGGGTGCTGATTGCCCCTGAACTGAGGCTATAACAAGCAGCAATATTTTTAAGGCACCGTAGGGAGACAACTGGGACCAGTCTGGAGAGCCAATATGATGCAGTAGAAAATATGATCGTCTTGAGGTTGAGATCTGGATGTGATTCTGGACACTGGTGACTACAAGCAGGTCATCTAAACTTTGAATCTTGATTTTCTTGTGTCAAATGGGAACAAAACTACAGGCACCTTCCTGACTATGGTGCTATCATGAGTAAAGAGCTTTAGCTTTTTGTACTTCATTACGCTATTTAAGTGTCTCTTGATGTTCTATTGTCACAGTTATTGCCAGGTTAAGAAATAAAGAAAGAAGATATTTTAGACCTCATCAAAATAGAGGATTAATTTTTCCAAAGTATGAAGAGTACTACAGATAAGGCATAACTTTTTTAAAAAATTAAACAAATGCTTTATTAACTTCTGGTTTACAGAATTCATTTTCACCAAATTTTGAGTTACAATTTTTTCCCTACCCACCACCCCAGAATAGCAGTCCCACTGCTATAGATATCCCCTCATCCAATCTGCTCTCTCCCATATCTTCTCCCATACCCCCTTCGACTTTGCCATTAGGGCAAGGTGAATCTCTGAGCCCCAATGCCTGGACATCTTATGAAACATTTAATTTTAAAACTTCGATTTTCAGATCCATTCCCTTCCTCCCTTATCACCCACTCCCTCTGAGAAGATAAACAATTCGATATGTGTTGTACATGTATAGCTATGCAAAACATCACCATAGTAGATATATTGTAAAAGACTGCTTATATTTCCCTCCCACCCATCTCACCTCCCACCTGGGCTATTCCCTACTTTGATCCTGTCCCTCTTTCATAGTGGGTACTTCCAACCTCCCCTCCCCCCAGAATGCCCTCCCCTCCATCCTCTCCCGTCTCATCCCCCTTTCTCCTACTCTCCTGCAGGATAAGATATCCCATTTAGTATGTATGTGATTCTCTCCTTGAGCCAACTTCAATGAGAATATGCTTTTGCCTTTTTGCCTTCCTGTTCTTCCCCTCCCCTGCAACTACTTCCCCTTGCCTCTTCTACATGAGATAGTTTACCCTACCCTGTCTCTCCCCATCTCCTCTTGCCACTTTCCTCTCTCACCTCTTGACTTCACCCCTTAAGAATCATCCCCTCCCATCAAATTCAACCTGTGCCCTCTATCCATGTATACCTGTAAACATATGCCCATATACCCTTCTTCAATTATTTTTCATAATGAGAAAGGTTTCATCAGACACTGTTTTTTTTTTTCCATGTAGGAATGTAAATAGTTCAACTTTGATAAGTTCCTTTTGATTTCTTTTCCTTGATTACCTTCTCAAGCATCTCTTGCTTCTTGTGTCTGAATGTCAAATTTTCTATTCAACTCTGGTTTTTTCCTCAAGAATGCTTGAAAGTCCTCTATTCCACTGAATGACCATATTTTCCCCTGAAACAAGATACTCAGTTTTGCTGGGTAGGTGACCCTTGGGTTCATTCCCAGGTCTTTTGCCCTCTGGAATATCGTATTCCATGCCCTTCAATCCCTCAGTGTAGCAGCTGCCTGGTCCTGGGCTATTCTGATTGTGTTTCCACAATATTGAAATTGTTTCTTCCTGGCTGCTTGTAGTATTTTATCCTTGATCTGGGGATTCTGGAACCTGGGTATAATATTCCTGGGAGTTTTCTTTTTGGGATCTTTTTCAGGAGGTGATCTGTGGATTCTTTCAACCTCTATTTTGCCCTCTGGGTCTAAAACATCAGGGCAATTTTCCTTGAGAATTTCTTGAAGGGTGATTTCTAGGTTCTTTCTTTGATCATGGCTTTCAGGTAGTCCAATAATTTTTAAATTATCTCTCCTGGATCTATTTTCCAGGTCAGTGGTTTTTCCCATGAGATATTTCACATTGCCTTCTATTCTTTCATTTGTTTGGATCTGTTTAATAGTATCTTGATTTCTCATAAAGTCATTAGCTTCCATTTGCTCCAGTCTAACTCTGAAGGAATGAATCTCCTCAGTGAGCTTTTGAGATTCTTTTTCCATCTGGCAAATTCGACTTTTTAAGGCATTCTTCTCCTCATTGCCTTTCTGAGCCTCCTTTGCCATTTGAGTTAGTCTATTTTTTAAGGTGTTATTTTCCTCAGTCAGGCTGTTGACTGTCATTTCCTACTTTTCTTGCATCTTTATCATTTCTCTTCCCAGTTTCCCCCCCCACTTCTCTTATCTGCTTCTTAAGGTCCTCTATGGCCTGTAGCCAGCTTGTATTTTCATTTGGGGCTTTTGGTGCAGGAGTTCTGACCTCACAGCCCTCCTCCATGCTTTGATCCTCTTTGCTCCTAAAATAGGAGTCCAGTGTTGGATTTTTTTGTTCATTTTGTTTCTTTTGCCTAGGCATGTTGCCTCTTAATTACTTGATTTTTGGGCTTGTTGCCACAGTAGGACTCTGCCACCAGACAGGAGAGCTTCCAGCCCGAATGTCGGGGTCTTCACAACTTCCACAGGTTGGGTGGCCTCTGTAAAGCCTCCACCCACTCTGGCAAATTGGATATCCACCCCAAACCTTCCCCCCAGACCACAATCCAGATCCGGGCAGTTTAAAGCAAGAGCAATTAACCCCCAGACTGATTGCTGGATCTCCCTACAGTTCACAGACCAGGAGCTAGAGCTGCCACTGACGCTGCAAAATGGCTTCTGTGTCGCCTTTCTTCAGCAGCTTTTCACCCCCAGGGGAGGAAGCCGACGCATTCCCCAAATACTGGTCCCAAAGTCCATAGGGCACTAACCTCTCACTTTGTCTTAGGCATATTTGTGCTGATAATTCTGGAATCGCCACAGCTGCTGGTGTTCTGGGGTCCCTCCAGCCGGCTGCTGGCCTAGCCGCCCTAGGGCTAAAACTGTGGCTCATGCTGCCAGCCTGGGCTCAGCTCCCAGAGAGCTGTTGGTTCCCAGCACGGTGTGCTGCCTGCTCTCAGAGCACTGTGCTGGCCGCTCCCTGCAGGGCTGCTGGGTTCTCCTCAGGGGGAGTTTAGCTTCTCTGTGTCGTTCTGTGGGTGCTAGGGTTCCAGAAGTCATTCTGATTCCCCTTTCCCATTGTTTGGAGTTGGTGTGGGACAGAGCACCTTGGAAGTGCTGTTTCTACTCTGCCATTTTGGCTCCACCCCCCAAGGCATAACTTTTCAAAAGATTTCTAGCCCCTAGGTTGGTGTGGCTTCATACAGAGAAGTGAGAAGCTTTGAACTTACCTCATCCAATTTGTGGATTGTATGTCCTGCACTAAAACATTAATCATGGTTCCAGGTGCTGTTTTAGAAATAATCTAGTGTTCTAATTTTTGGAAAGTGGAATGAAATCTGAGTATGTATACTAGTTATCAATTACTCCATTAGACTGGGGAAAAATAAAGGAAATCAACCTACAAGGAGTATAGGAAGGAACTAATATCATAAAGCTAGTATTCTATTTTGGACTGAGAGGCATCACGGTATGATAAATAGAGAGCTGATCTTAGATCCACAAAGACTTGGGTTCAAATCCCTCTGATCCTGGCTGTGTGACTCCTAGGACAAGTCAATAACAGCTCAGTGTCTTGGGTAATTTGCTGACAAAGTACAAACCTATGATGGTAAAGAGAGTTTTCTCAGCTGGCTCCAATCCTTATCCCTATTTTGGCTAGTGACACCTTGTATTATTTTATACTGAGAAAAAATGTGACTTAGTGCACAGGGCCTGGAACATCTGGGTCCAAGTTGTACCTTTGACACATAGTCGCTGTGTGACCTTGGACAAGTCATTTAACTGCTTAGTTCTCTTGAAGTAATTTTCTAATTCAAGAGTTAGTCTTAACCTTTTTTGTGCCATGGATTCCTTTGGAAATCTGGTAAAACCTATTCTCAGAATAATATTTTATATACATAAAAATAAAATTCATAGTAATATTAACAAAGGAAACAAATTATATTGAAAAATCTCTTTCTTTCTCTCTAATTTTATTTTTATTTTCAAGTTAATGGACCCTAGGTTAGGAACCCTTTTCTAAGACAGCAAGTCACAGAGAAGTTACTGACCTTTTTTATTATCAGGAACATTCATTCTAACTAAAGAAACCACAGACCTAGTGTCTGACCCCTATGTTCTTATACAATTTGCTTTCCTTCTGTATACATTATTTTCTTCATGAAAGATGAATATAATAGTTCCTTGCTTCCCTGGGGGTTTTGAGGAGGCTTAATTAAATGTTTGTGAAACACTTTGAGATCTATGGATGAATCACTATATGAGTACAAGTATGATTAATAATTACTGAGGAGAGTAGGCCATTTCTTTAAATTTCACAGTAATTAGAATTGCTGGCTTTAAGTGGAGAACTAACATTATGAGGGCAAATGTGTCTGTACCAGGATTATTATATAGCTAGGAAAATCACTAAAAGAAAGTGTTGCATTCTTAGATATTTGGAAAAAATTGCACTATATCTTGACTGAATTATGTTGTTAACAGGTTTTTGTTGTTGTTGTTGTTGGTTTGGTTTGGTTTTTTCTATTCTTGTCAAAATTTCCCAGGATATAAATTGTCTCAATTTAGAAATATATGGGAGATGATACATTTTTGCCTAAATCAAGGGGATCCCATGTTGTGTAAATGTCAAAAATTGTGTCAAAAGTTGTTAACATATTTCTTTCTTAAAATATTAACATTTACTTTGTTAGGTGATTGTACATTGTTTACTATTGTATCTCAGTTTGTTTGGGTATTATTTTGCTAATTATCAGTGACAAACCACAGTCTCCCCTCAGTCAGTCACTAGCATAAAACCAAGGTGTGGGAGGATGGGTAGTAGTGGATGGATAGACTTTGAAACTATATCACTTGTCAGGATTTATACTGTTAGACTCCTGATTGTCACATTGTATTTTATGAGAAGGAGCAGATCATCAGCCTAAGTTTTAAGTGTAAGGAACTAGTTTATAGCCAGGTCTGGGGACCAGTATATCAGGTTAACTAAACTGGATTGGGACTTAGAAACTAGATATCAGGTTTGTGTCAGGAAAACTTGACAGCAAAAACTAAATTCAGTTTTACTAGTTTGATTTGCTTTGTGCCTTCTTGCCACAAGACTGGAAACTCTTTGAGGACAGAGACTTTGATACATAATTATTTATACCCTATAGTATCAATCACAGTGTTAAAAGTAATAGTAGAAATAAATACTTGGCTTTTTATGGGAGTTCTGATCAGTCACAGTGTTTGTAAGTAGGGTGAAGACAGAAAATAAATTTTGAGTTTATAACATCATGGATTCTTACCCTTAGAGATCATCTGGTCCAGTTCCTTATTTTATGGATATAGAAACTGAGGGTCCCAGAGATTAAATGACTTGTCCAAGGTCACACAGGCAGTAAATGGAAAAACTGAGATTAGAATTTGACTTCATAATGACAAAGGAATTCTTCCCAGTGAATTGTAAAGGCAAGAGACTAGGTAAAACCTGATCATCTAAAAGCTTGTTATAAGTGTTCTCTGGATTATCCTTTGATTTTATTAAGCATACCTTGTTTCCCCTCCTAGTTTAAAAAAAAAGTGGGGTGGTATATGTTTTATATTCTAATGTTCTCACTCATGTATGTTGAATTTTATATTAATTGATGATTGTGGAAAATGAATTTCACTCACCCCTCTCCCCCTCCTTTTTTTGCTTTTTGAGGAGGCGCATGTCTCCCAAAACCATGCAAAGCTTGTCAAATGTGCATTTTCTAAATACCTAGTTGATATTTGTTTTCTGTGGTACAGCAAGATATTTGGAGGATGGGGAGGGGAGAGATGTTGTCAAATCCATTTCTTTATCTTTCACCTTGGTGAGGGAAAATCTTATTTTAGTTCAAAGCTGTTCAAGTAAGTCCCTGCTCCTTATTCCCACCCTGTCTCCAGTGATATTATTTGGAGTCAGCAATCAATGGATTCCATCCCTCTGGGACTTGCTTAACCTCCAGAAGCTGATATAATACAGGCAAGAGCTTGTTACTTTATCTAAATTGTCCATCTCTACCTTAATGAGTGAAATGGTTAAGTGTGTATGTTGGGTGGGTGGGTGGGGGGCGGTGGCCGGGTGGGCGAGCCTCAAGGAATGTCTACCATTTGAGCTGAATATTTCAGTGTATATAGGGAGAGGGAGGGTGAGAGAGAAATCCACTTACATCACTAGAACTGCATTGAGTGTGAGCCTGTGCAGGTTAAGAGAGAGACTACAGTGTCTTGCTTTCTGCAGGAAGCAGCAATGCCGTTTGTTTCCTAAGAGGAATTTTTTTATTTAGAAAAGGAAGCTTTCTCTCTACCCAGGAAATGGCTTTCCTTGTGCGTTGCTATGCCAACTGCCTGCAGCCATGGTCCTCCAAAGTAAGCACAATAATGTAATTATATCGGTGTATTGCATCCAGACTCATGATTCTCGAGATTTTGTGTGTGCATGTGTCGTGTTTCTGTTAGTGACTCTCTTGGTAGTAGATGTGCTTGCATTGAGAGTAAGGGACAGACATCATTAAATTAAATGTCCATCAATGTCATGCTGCTAAGATTAATTGTGCAAACTTGGTTAGTTGAGTGGAACAGAGATCACTGGTCACCACTGTCAGCATCATTAGCAGCCAGGGAGGAGGTCGGTCCCTGTTCACACGCTCTGCCCTGATTCATTCTCTCTCTCTCTCTCTCTCTCTCTCTCTCTCTCTCTCTCTCTCTCTCTCTCTCCCTTCCACCTCCTTTCCCTCTTCTTCTTGGTTGGAGGGGGTCTGTGTGTGATTGCAAATGAAACAAGAGTATTAACAATGCTTGACTGAATGCTAGAGGCTGGTTCCTACACCATCCTGACTAATATAATACTGTATTAAGCCTTTTTAAAGGGAGTCTGTGTGCAGTCAGCCATTTTAGCTTTTTTTTTTCCTTCCTTTTCTTTTTCCTCTTGTTCCTCAATCTCAAAAATGGTCTTGTTTTCTTGGAAGACTGTTAGATATGTAAGGTTTCACCAGGCTTATGACAACCTAAGATGCTTAGAGTTTCGGGGTTATAAAAATGGAGACGAACACCATCGTTTGGATAGCTTTTCGGTACTACAAGTGTGAGGATTTTTTTAAGCTCACCAATAGTGACACTTTATACTGCAGCTTGGTTTCCCTCTCCTATTTTTTTCCTTTTTAATTTAATGCTGTAGAGGGTGACTTGCCATCCATGAGAGATTGGTACATGATGTGTAAATTCAGTTCAGCATATGTTTCTTCATTATGAAACCACTAGCAATCCCAGCTAACCATGGAGTTATGGGCCAGCAGGAGAAACATTCAGTAAGTATTGCAAAATGCTGCTTGTGCTATCGGTAGGATGTCACTGTAAACTGCTTTTAAATGGAAGTTATTGCTGCTTCTCTTCAGGGGAAAGGATTTTGGAGGGCTTAATGGTGCTTTGGTGGGAAGGGGAAGTTGGTCTGACTTGTTTGTACAGTTTTTTCTTTTATTATTAATTAAATTTTTATGCTTATTTTAGTTAAGACCTTTATTTAAGAAAAAAATCATTGGAAAGCATAGGGTAGTTAATCTAATCAGAAATGAGGAAGATGACAGTTGTTTTAACTTAATGGATTACAGTTTAAAAAAATGTTTTAGAGTCCATAAGTAGAGTGACATGCCATGAAATGTGTTGCTGAGAATGAGCTTTCATGGTGTGGAACTAAGATGTAACTTTGAGGGAAGGAGAGCTTTGGAGGGCTTTGGCTATTAATTTGGCAATACATTTATTAATGAGATACATATGATGATTTAATATACACTATAAGTTCGTGCAGGGGGGACATACTAGGGGGAAAAAATGCCAGAAGTACTGGTGCTTTCTAATTGATCCCATGAGTCAGCTACACCAATGTTATATTGTAATCCCAAGAGGCAGCTAGTGTTGTTTGTGAGAAACACATTCATAAGCCTAACACCAATTCTTGGCCTCAAGTGCCAAGAACATAGCTTCATTTTGCTATTTATATTACACCTTCCCAATTTGCCTGATTTACACCATAATTTTAAGTATGTTGGAATTGCTTCTAAGCATTTTAGGTGATGGTGTCTTATTATTCTTAAAATTCATTTATCTGTAAACTGTAGCATTTTATTACAATTATGGTTGTAGTTCACATTCTCATGGTGTTTAAAGGCTTAAAAAACACTTCCCTCACAAAAATATAGATGTCAATTCAACACATGAACTATATTTTACATATCGTAGAATGGAGATAGTGGAAGGATATGTAGTATTAAGAAACTTTTCCTGAACTAAAAAGTTCCTAAATGTGGGGAGATGCATGGCTAAGACTTGGGGAATTAATTGAAAGAAAGACTAAAAGTATATAGTTTTAGTCAAATGGCAGGGTGAGTTTTAGTTTTTGCCAGATGTCAGTAAGAAAGTTAGTATGAAAACAAAGTTTAACTGATGACATATATTTTTTCCTTGTCAAAATTACTTATTGGGGAAGAAAATGATTTAATTTCTGTTTTATTGAAACTACATTATGTGTGGGGGGAAAGGAATGGTTCTGAAATGATAAAAGTAAAAATAGATTTCTTATCAAACACCTCCCAAAAGTTTTTGTTTTTAGTATCAAGTGCATGCTAAGTCCACACATTTTAAGCTATATTATTCTGTATGTACAAAATAAAGAAATAAGTATCAGTTTCATTCAGTGTAGTACTTTGATAGAATTTTTGAAGTACTTTAATTATTAAATATATTTAATAAGTTAAGAGCTTTATGAAGTAATAGTATAGATACCTTTATTCAATTGAGAGTTCAAGAGATCTCTCTAGACTTATTTGCTAAAAAGCCATTTGATTTTTTTTTTTAGTTTAGGGTTTGGTTGATATAGGCATTTTAAATAGTGATATAGGTATGGAGTTGCACAGAAGAAAACTTCAAAGAAATATTATATGCATCAAATTAGTGTCTTCCGTTTTAGACTTGTGCTAACATAGCAGATCATCACCTTTGAGGTATAAGATGGTAGAGGAGTGTTTGTTAGCTTGATAAGTTCATTGCTAACTTCCTTATTACTTTTAAAAAGGGCCACTGCAGGGGTGGCTAGATGGTACAGTGAATAGAGGACCTGCATTCAAATCCAGCCTCAGACACTAAACACAAAAAACTAGCCGTGTGACCTTGGGCAAGTCACTGAACCCCAATTGTCCTACCTTTCCCCCTCCAAAAAGCAAAAAAAGACCACTGCTGCCCCTCTTGTGTAGTCTTGCTTCCTTTGCTCACAGTTTAGAGTATTTTAATTGATATGCTCTAAAAGCAAGAATTAAAAATTTGCAGAATTATTCTAGGCATATGTAGATAAAGAAGGCAGCATGTGGCATAGTGGAGAGAGAACTGGTCTAAGAATCAGAAAGGCATGAGTTCAAGTTGTATCTCTAGTATAAAGCGGCCTTGTGACCATGAGCAAGCACTTCAAAGATCAGTGCCCTAGGCAACTCTCAGAAATTTTAAGTTGCAGACTCTGTTGGTTGATCTTCATTGGCAAAGAGAGATTCTTCATCAGAAGCTCTCTAAAACACAGGTCTAGTTCAAATCTGTTCTGATCTTATCTCATCCTCTCAATTGTAATACAGTTATCCTTTCCTCATCACTGGGGTTAGGGGTGCAGTGCCCCAGTGATCTGGAAAATCCTGTAAAAGAAGTCTGACTTTTTTGTTCTTTTTCTTTTATGGGTATTTATAGTACCTTGTAAAATTTGGATTATTTGATCATAGGTTCTTTGTCATCTGCTGAGTTTCTCATATTGCCTGTAGCTTCTGCAAAACTCCCCTCAAAATTCCCATTTATTCTCTTATGCCAACCACAATATGTTGAAACTGTGATGGAGAAAGTCATTATGTGGAAGGGATAACTGTGTATGTTTTACAATTTGTATCTTTCAGGGGTGTGATTTATTATTGGTTGATTTAAACTCACAGTTGATAGCTTCCAGAAATGAATTTGGGTCCTTTTGACAATACTTTTGTGAGTTTTCCACTTGGGTGTCCACAATTTGTCATTTTTCACCAATATAAAAAATTTAAATTGAATAGAAAACCCTATCAATAGGAATAGGGACTAGAATGTAGAATTACCTAGAATACTGAGAAGTCAAGTGACTTTCACAGGATTCATACAGTTAGTATGTATCTGAAGTTGAACTTGAATCCTGATCTTCCTGGCTTCCAAGCTAGTTATTATCTGCTATCTTACAATCTCTAATTAGGCCTTGTTTTTACCCTTTCCTAATATTTCTGGAAAATGCTACATAAATTAATTGCAAACTTTTATTATGGTAATGTCATGTATTTCACTTGGGGAGAGGCACTTTTAAAATATATTGGACATGAAGTGTTTTTTTTGAGCAACAGGTAATAATTTTTAAAATTGTTGATGTTGGTATAGTTCTGCAATATGTCCCTCTGTTACTAAGGTAATTTGTTAATCCTACCACTGGAAAGTCTCTTTTACTTGTAAGTATTGTATTTCTAGAATCTCCTTTATTCATTTAGCCCACTCATCTAGTGTACTATCTCACACATAACGAAATGGTTGCTAGCTATATCTTATGGATATTGTGCCTTAGAAGATAACTTATTTAAATGCAGAGAATAACTTGCTCACTTGGTAAGATCTGATACAGTTAAAATAAGATATAATCTGGTTAATTAACACTGAAAACTTGTATCATCAGATAATTTTTATCAGTCAGCAATTTCCTCCAGCTAGTATCAACTTCTGGAGTATAACTTCTCACAATAAATAGTTCTGTTTTAGTTAGCAACCTTTGACTTCACCTGAATGACATTTTTAGCACTGTCAGTCTAAGAACATGTCAGCATTGTCATCCCTCACATATCTGGCACACAAAATGATAGGTGGCTCTTATTTGACCTGTTTTGTGCGTGAATTAACAAAAGAATGAATGGAAAAGCATTTATTAAGTGCCTGCTATATGCCAGGCCTGTGTGCTAGGTATTGGACCTTCATTCAGTCAGGAAAGACTTAGTAAGCCCTTAACTACCTGAAGGACATTTTGTTGAGTGCCAGGAATACAAAGAAAGGTAAAAGGGGTGCGGTGGGGGCTCTCCCCAGAATGCCAGTGCTCAAGTAACTTGATTCTAATGGAGGGATGGGTGGGTTTCTTAAGTATTAAGTTTCATGCTTATGTCACCACCATTTTTAAAACATGTAGACTACCATGGCTTTACCCCTTTTTAATATAGTATAATCTCTTATCCCTGCCCAAAAGTGTGGTCTATTTGTTTTGCATCTTTTTGTGTCTTTCCATCTTCACCTTCTAATCCTAGCCTTCTGTGATATGACTTTTTCCTCCGTGAAACTTCTCTCACTCTGGCCACCAGTGGTCTCCTTGCCAAATTCAATGGCCTTATCTTAGGTTTCCTCTTCCTTGGCATCTCTACCTAGGCAAGTAACACTGGTGACCGCTTAATACTTCTTGAAACTTCTTCTTTCTTGGTTTCCATGACCAGGAACATTCTTGTTGTTTCTCTTATCTCTGGAATTGCTTGTTCTCTCTCCTCCTTTGCTCACATTCACCACCACCACTTCCTAATTGTAGATCTCTTGTCTCTGGGATTGTTCATTTTCCCTCCTCCTTTGCTCACATTCATCACCATCACTCCCTAATTGTAGATCTTTTTCAAGTCCTCAGTCTTTTGCTGATCTCACTTTACAGTAATTTGGTAAGCTCATTTCTCATGACTTTAAACAGATGCTTCCCAAATCTAAACCTCTGAGATTCATTTCAGTTGCACATTTCTAGATGCCCAGAGAAAACATTTGCTCTGATGATCCATCATGGATTCAATTCATGGAGCATTTATTGAAGGCCTACCATATTCAGAACATTTTGCTAGCTAGCTAGGTGCTAGCTAGATGCAGAGTTCAAATAAGACTCCAGTTATAATGGAGCTTAAAGTCTAGAATTGGAATAATTGGTATACCTAGAAACTATAACAAGATTATACACAATGTGTGTATTAGAAAGGTTTAAAAAAAGGACTGTGACTGTCAGGGATGAGTTGTTGTCTTGTTTCATTCTTTTGTATTTGTATCTTCCTAGCATTGTACCTGATATAAATAGGTTCTTAATAAATGGTTATTGGATGATAAAGGTGGAAACATTTAAATTGGATAAATAAAAATCCTACTGGGCAAGAGGAGCAAAGGTATTTTGGGAATATAAAATACATCCAACTTATCTAAACCAAAGCTTACCTTTCTCTCCTCCCCCAAACCTCCAAAGGGCTTTCCTTCCTGTTACTGTTAATGGTACCATTATTCTTCTAATAAGCTCAAATATACCAAATAAATTTTGACTCTCTTATCTTCCATCTGCCATGTAAAAGAAGCTGGTGCCAAACTGGTATTTCTTCCTTTAAAATATTTTTTGACCCTATCTTTTCTCTTCATTCCCATTGCTTTCACCCTAGTAAGACTCTCATCACTTCATACTTAATTTATTTCAGTAGTCTCTTACTTGGTTTACCTATTGGCAGTTGAATCTCTAGAAAATCCTGTGTTTTGCTACACTTATGACCCTAAAATATTTTCATTATTTCATTTCATTACATTGCAACTATCATAACCAGTCTAAAGTCCTTGGGCTCATAGCTTAGCTCCATGATCTGTTCCTTTCCTGCTGTCTCTAAAGTCATCTAGCCCAGAGAGGTTACCTGATGTCACAAAGGAAATAAATGACAGAGCCCTGCTTCAAACTCAGGGCTTCTGTCTCCATATTCATTACTTTTTCTTATCTTTCTTAAAACTACATGATCTGTCCTTTCATCCAAAACCAAAAATACCATTTAATTCTCTGTTTCTCCCCATCCTTCAAGATTCAGCTCCAGACTCCATCACCTTAGATCATGCTGAGAATATAGTAAGTGCACAATAAATACTTAAGACAGTATGGTACACTTGTGAGCCAAAAGGACCTGGGTTAAAATCTTGGCTTCACATCTCTGGTTTTCAATTTCCTCATATGTAAAATAATGAATTTGGTTGAGATGCCTTTTATGGGCTTTTCTGACTTTTGGTCTGTGATTCCATGATTCCATCTTAGTGGTGATTCAATATGGCTAGAGACTAGGGAAGACATTCCAGGCTAAGAGAAGAGTATGAGCCATAAAAGAGATGCAGAAATCAACACGGGATGTTCTAGGAAAGAGATCAACCTTTAGAGTAATGGGTTTTTATTGGAAAATGGTGGGCCAGTAAAGCTGTTAAAATGCATAATTGTGGGCAGTGAAGTGGAAGAATTAATGTTTTAAAGCTTAAAATGCTTGAAAAATGAAGAGATGGAGGTTTGAAGTTCTCTTGGGGTGGGCGGAATAGAAAGGAGCATATTGCTTACTATATGCCTGTCATTGTGTGAAGCACTTAATTATTATTATATTATATTAATATTTTTGATCTTCAGAACAATCCTGTAGGGTAGGTGCTATCATGTTCCTCATTTTATACTAATATGTAAAGAAAAAAGAGAAAACTAAAACAGTATAAATGACTTAGATGTTCCTAGTAAGTAATTGAGGCCAAATCTGAACTCAGGGCTTCCCAATTTGTGGCTCAGTGCTCTCTCACCTGTATTACTTCTTAACCAATCCCCCCCCCTCCCCCCATTATTGGTCTGTAGTCATCAGAACTCAATTTTAGTAGAATAACAAGTAAGAAGAATTTTTTCTTTCACCTTGGCAATTTGACCTAGTGCCCAGTGCATCCTATGTATCATCATTAAAAGTTAGTGTGTGTGTGTGTGTGTGTGTGTGTGTGTGTGTGTGTGTGTACACATACACAGTATGGTTTGGGGTTTTTTTTCCCCACTGATCTAAAATTAGGCTTGAGCTGTAAGTGATAAGGTACAGTCTTTTGGGTTTTGTACCTTTTGCCATGGCTCCATGGCTTTTTCTTTGCCTAAACTTTGTTGTGCCTAATGGGAAGCTAGCAATCTGTTGATAGACATTTCCTATGTAGATAACCCAATCTCTAGGGGCAAGATCTCCAATGTACTGGCAAAAAAGGAATCCTGAGATCATGCAATGTGCTACATTGTTTTGCTCAAGGACAAGGTCACTTCATCATTCTCCTCTTTTGGAATCATTCCAAGAAATCCTGGATGCAAACTCTATATTCTTTTCTCTTGGCATAAAACAAGAAATTTGTTTCAACTTCTCAGTATATATGGTATGTTTACATATATTCAGTTCAAAAAATCCCTCTGTTATTATGGATATTTTTGGTAAGAAAATTCTTACTTTTAGAAAAAGGAAAGACATTTCTAGGCCTTGTTTAAAATCTCTTTAATAAACAGTTAATCTTTTCAAAATCAGAACTCCTACATATATGTAATCAAACAGGATTAGTTGGGAGAAAAATAAACAAAAGACATCTTTTGAAAACTAAATTATCACTTGGTTTGGATCTTTATTAATGAAAACTTTCTTTTCTCTCCTCCAAAATCTTATTTTATGCATCATAAATATTGTTTAATTTGTACACCATTATAATCTATGGATATACATGGATAAGTTTTTCCCTACCTTCAGAAGGAACATTTAGGATCATTTAATTCCTATTCCTAACTTTGGCATGGTCGTACTTTGACAATTTTAAGCCAGCTAATGATTTCTCATATTTAAAAGTCTTACAGAGATCATGTTTCAACCTTCTTCAAATATCCTTTTCAATAGTTAACATTTTTTATTGTCAGGATTTTAAAGGCTCTAATCCAAATTCTTATTATACTTACTAAGTCCATTTTATTTGTGGTACACTAAGAAAGGGTGTAAATTTGAGAGCCAGGTTCAAATTGAGGCACTACTGCTTTTGACCTTGGCCAAGTCACTTCCAAGGCCTCAGTTTACTCATCTATAAAACAAGAGTTGGATGAGATGGCCTCTAGACCTTTATTACTTTAAAGTCATGATCCTAGTAATAAGTAAGCTTTTTTTTATTGTTATAACTTTAAAGTTTTTCTTTTAATTCTGAACTTAAAAATAAAACAAGCACTTCCATAACAAAGTAGAATAGAAAAAAGGGAGTTGACCATGAAACTTCAAATCTATTATGTATAATTTGCTTTTCTTTTAAAATATATAATAAAGTTATCATGTGATTTTCTTCCCCCTCCCCTTACCTTCACCCACCTTTGCCTACAGATGGCTACTATTAGATATAAATATATAAAATTGTCCTATACATTCTTCTATTTATCAGTTCTTTCTCTGGACATAGATAGCATCTTCCTTCATGCGTTCTTTGTAGTTATATTGCTGTTACCTTATACAATATTCTCATGGTTCTTCTGCTCATCTCATTGTTCACTATTTCATGAAAGTCTTTCCATGTTTTTCTAAGATCATTGAAACGATTCTTCTTTTCATTAATTCCCTTGATATTCTGGACCTTTTGTTCTAACAAATGAATTTTGTTACTTTTTTTTTTCTAGCTCTATAAAATAGTTTTTTGGTAGCTTGATTGGTATGGCACTAAATATATAATTTAATTTAGGTAAAATTGTCATTTTTATTATATTAGCTCGAACCAGCCATGAGCAATTAATGTCTTTCCAATTAGTTAGATCTGACTTTATTTGTGTGAAAAGTGTTTTGTAGTTGTGTTTATGTAGGTCCTGGGTTTCTTTTGGGAGGTAGATTCCCAAATATTTTATAATGTCTACAGTAACTTTAAATGGTATTTCTCTTTCTATCTCTTGCTGTTGAATTTCATTAGAGATACAGGAATGCAGAGGATTTATGTGGGTTTATTTTATATCCCACACACACACACATATATACGTATGTATATATATATATATATATATGTTATAACTTATATATAAGTTGTTCTTAAAGTAATATTGCTGTTACCTTATACCACATTCTCTTGGTTCTTCTGCTCATCTCATCGTTCACTATTTCATCAAAGTCTTTCCATGTTTTTCTAAGGTCATTGATCTTATCATTTCTTCTTTATTTTTTTCCTCCTTAGTAGTATTTTATTTTTTCCTATTCCATGAAAAATAGGTTTCAATATTCACTTTTACAATATTTTGAGTCCCAAGTTTTTTCCCCTCCCTTCCCTTCTCCCCAAGATGGCAAACAATCTGATATAGGCTATATGTGTACAATCATATTCAACATTTTTCACATTAGTCATGTTGTGAAAGAAGAATCACAACAACAGGGAAATACCATGAGAAAGAAAAGAGAAAATAGTATGCTTCAATCTTTATTCAGATTCAATAGTTCTTTCTCTGGATATGGATAGCATTTTCCATTGAGTCGTTTGTCATTGTGTTGGATCATAGTATTGCTGAGAAGAGTTAAATCTGTCAAAGATGGTCATTGCACCATGTTGCTATTATTGTGTACAATGTTTTCCTGGTTCTGCTCACTTCACATAGCATCAGTTTGTGTAAGTTTTTCCAGGTTTTTCTGAAATATGCCTGCTCATCATTTCTTAAAGTACAATAATAATCCATTGCATTCATATACTACAATTTGTTCAGTCATTCCGTAATTGATGGGCATCTTCACAATTTCCAATTCTTTGCCACCCAAAGAAAGCTGCTATAAATATTTTAGAACACATAGTTTCCTTTCTTCTTTCCCTAATTGTCTTGGGAAACAAACCTAATAATGGTGTTACTGGGTCAAAAGCAGTTTTATAAGTCTTTGGGCATAATTCTAAGTTGCTCTCCAAAATGATTGGATTAGTTCACAGTTCCACCAACAGTGAATTCGTGTCCGGTTTTTCCACATCCTGTCCAATGTTTATCACTTTTTTCTCCTATCATTCTAACAAATCCTGATAGGTGTAAAATGATAGCTCAAGGCTGTTTTAATTTGCAATAAGCTTTTTACATATGCTATCTCATTTGATCCTCACACCTACCCTGTGGCATAGGTGCTATCGCAAATGAGGAAACTGAGACTGAGAGAGATTAAGTGATTTGGCAAAGGCCACACAAGTAATAAATAACTAAGGCAGGATTTGAACTTGGGTTTTCCTGGCTCTTAATTCTAGCATTCTCTCTACTGTGCTGCCGAGTTGTCTGATGTTTTTGTTAAGGTAGCAGTATAAGCTAAACAGAAGAATCTGACAATTTTATAGCTATCTCTCTCATGCTTTTATTAAGTCATTTGATATCCCAAGTTCTTTTTTTAAACTTTTTTTTTTTTTAAAGCAATTGGGGTTAAGTAACTTGCTCAAGGTTACACGGCTAGTCATTATTTATGCGTGGGTGCTCATTTTCTGAGGTCGGATCTGATCTCGGGTCATCCCAACTCCGAGGCCGGCGCTCTTACTCACTGCGCCACCTAGCCGCCCCTTTTTAGGGCAATTGGGGTTAAGTAACTTGCCCAAGGTCACACGGCTAGGTTTTTGTTTGTGCGGATTAGGTGTCGGAGGCCGGCTCCGAACTCAGGTCCTTCTGACTCCAGGGCCGGCGCTCTATTCACTGCGCCACCTAGCCGCCCCTAAACTTTTTTAATTTTTTGCTTTTATGTCTCATTTGGACTTGTGGTTTGTATGTAGAATTTTAAAAAAATTTTGGGTGTTTTCTTTTTTTGAAAGTTAAAAAAAAAACCCTTTAAATTTAATGAACAACAATCAGCACAAATATTTTCCTATACAAGGAATAGAAAAAGGAATTCTGTATAGAACTATGGATCCCTATTATGTGCTTTTCAAAAAAGTGTATATTAAGTTTCATGTGATAGTACCAGCACTACACTGCTTGTTTATATCCCCTTTGGAATTTTCTATGATTTTTTAATGTTTCATTGACTTTCCTTTTTATTTTCCCCCCTGACTATCACTACCCAAGTCTCTTCTCCGTTTTCAAATAAATATAGTTAAGCAAAACAAATTCACACATTGAATGTGTCTGAAAATGTATGCCTCATTCTTCACCTCTAGGCCATCACCTTTCTAGTAAGAGGTGTGAACCATGTTTCATAGTATTCAGGAGTTGGGTTTTGGGTATCTTTTTTTTTTTTTTGGTCTGAAGGTAGGGGGTGGGTGAGAAAGATTGTGTGAGGGGTGGGGCAGGAGGAATGGGAAAGAGAAGTTTAAGTATATTTTTAAAAATAATATTGATAATCTTAATAGTGCTCCTTTGAGAGATTCCTGCTTACATAAGCTTTCAGTGTTTTTTGCATTTCTTTAAACCTAAGATTCTACCCTTGTTCCTCTATCTTCACCTCTTTGTCTTAGCATTCCACTATTAAAAATTACTTTGTAATCATCAAGTAGATCTAGTGTGGATCACAGTAAGATGTCTTTTTGAAAATAGCAAGTGGTGCCCATCATCAGGACTGTCTTTCTCTGTCTCCCTCCATCCTCCATCCCCTCCCTCAAACACACTGCATTTATACAGATCACCTGTTTGTCTATTACTATAGTCTTAGAGTTACTTGAGATTTGAAACTGAGTTTCCCTTAGTGTCGGTCTGTCTGTCTGTCTGTCTGTCTCTCTCTCTCTCTCTCTCTCTCTCTCTCTCTCTCTCTTTCTGTCTCACACACACACACACACACACACACACATATACACACACATACACACCCCTTATACTTTATAGATAGGACACTGTTAGTTCTTCCTGACTAGGTCCAATTATGCTGCTCTGGCTTTCAACACCATATAGAAAATGAAAAATCCACGTGGTCATAACACTGCGCTGTGCTTTTCAAAATACATATTAAACTGACATGACCTCTGTTCTTTTGGGATTTACCATAACCAAAGTTAGGATAAGGAGAAACAAACAGGAACATGCAAGCACTTGCTCCTGGTGAGCACATTAAGTAAAGAAACTACCATTAAGATGCTGGTGAGAAATGGTTTGCATTTGTTTGTTGCATCATGCAGTTACCATTCCTTTGCCTCCCACATCTCTGATCAACTGTCAGAAAATGACTTTT
The DNA here is from genome assembly GCA_011680675.1 of Gymnobelideus leadbeateri. Lineage (NCBI taxonomy): Eukaryota > Metazoa > Chordata > Mammalia > Diprotodontia > Petauridae > Gymnobelideus > Gymnobelideus leadbeateri. Next base: position 84,019 of record WOXC01003580.1, read on the forward strand.
TCTTCTTTCATTGAAAACAGGGGTGGAGTTGGCAAAGTCTAGCCAGTGCCATATTTTGTACAGCCTGCAAAATAACAATGATTTTTATATTTTTAAATAAAATAAAATTTTACTTACAACTGTAAAAGGCATTCTTAGCTCCACAGGTTAATCTCAAAGTAGGCTGCTGGCCATAGTTTGGTGACCTCTTAAAAGATTGATTCCTCCTTTTGAAATTTGGCTTAGGCACCTGCACTTTTATCTAAGGACCTGTTTATTATATGGGAGTACTGGAATATCTTTTCTAACTTTTACCTTCTCCTTCTTCTTTCAAGCTGCTGTGACGGTTTCCATGACTGAATAAGGATGAGATTGGCAATGCTGTCCTAATAGCAGATGCTTCCTTTTCTGGTTTTCAGCCCTCTGCCTGAATTTACAGGGCTGCTACCAAATACCTTTTGTAGGGTCGTAGATTTAGAGGTGCACATAGTCTTAGACACCATCTGGTTCAACCTTGCATTTTACAATTTAAAGAAACTTTGAACCAGAGAAGACAGGTGAAGTAAATTGCCAGATGCTAGAGTCCTAACATAGGTCCAGTGGGAAGACGTAGCTTGGGTTTGTGTAACTCAGGTAGAGTAGAAATATCATAAGTAATTTAGTATATTTTCTCATAAAAATTTAGCTTTTTGTTAAAATAACACAATAATTGTATTGGCTTATGGAGTCTTGGGTGGGGCCTATGCTAAGGTCAGGAAATGCAGGCTTGGCTGGGACCGTAGAGGTGATTATATATTCCTCCTCAAGGGATAGGGGAAAGCAAGGGTTGGGGAAAAGCAGGGTTAGTTTAGTATAGATGGAGGCAGGAATACATAGACGTGGGACTCATCACACAATGTTCTGATTACTTTCTTGTTGATATTTGCTAGTCTAAAGATTGTCTGTTCAAATATATGATGCTCAGAAGTGAACACAATACTTCTAATATGATCTGGCCAGGGCAGAATATACAAAGAAATACCATGTCCCTTTTTCCCTGAAAACTGCGCTTCATTATGTGGACAGTAATCACTTTACCTTTTTTGGTTGTCATATCACAGTTTTGAGTCATTAAATAGATTTTTAAAAATCCACTAAAACACCCAGAATTTCTTTGTCAAATTATCTTCTAAACATGCCTCACCCTTCCACATGTAAAATTTATTTCTTGAATCTGTATTAGACTTGAAATGTATCCATATTAAATTTCATCTTGTTGAATTCAGTTCAGTATTCCAGATTGTCAAAGTCTTTGAATCCTGACTGTCATCCTGTCTGTTATTTGTCTCTCCTAGCTTTGGGTCATTTGCAACTTTGATGAGCATTCCATCTATACTTTCTTCCAAGTCATTTGATAAAAATGTAAAGTAGTTCCTGGCCAAGCACAGTTAGTTTTCTTTGATACTACTGGAAACTTTCTAGGCTGGTATGGAACCATTAATGATTATTCTTTGAATCAGTTATTTAGCCAGGCATACTTCACCATATTGTGCAGTGTTCTAGCCCATATCTGCAATTCCTTTTTCACATAAATAGCAAGTGATATTTTATCAGTTACTTTGCTGTGACTGATTTATTTGTATCTCATCAGTCTTCCATTGTCCCTCAAATTAATCATTACTGTCTATAGCTTCATCATCTTTTTCACTTATGTTAAGAAACTCAAGTCAATTCTCCCTGTATCTCCCCTTATAGTCTGAGCACTTCTTAAGGGAAAGAATGATACTTAATTCATCTGTAAGATCTCTTAGTATCCAAAAAAGTATTGTGCATGTAGTTGTGACTTTTCACATTTGACCTTTCTGACCTCTGGTTATTACAAATTCACTCAAGTGTTCCATTCATAGCCATGCTAAGGGGAAGAAAACTCTTTTTGTCTTCAAATGCTCTCTAGTTAAAACAGGCAAAAATACCTCAAAATATGGAACTGAGCGATTCCTCTGTGCTCATCCAAACTCGGCCCTGCCACCTTAGTTGTTTTCCTCTGATGCAGGGGTTCTCTGGCAATCTTACATTCCATCTTGCCTCCTCTTCTTCCTTCACGTATTTATTCAGCTATTGCTGTGTATTAGCCTCTTTCAGGCCAACAGTAATTGTTTCTTTAAAAAAATTTTTTTTTGAGATCTTTGTTGTCTTTTCTGTTGTACAGTTTAAACCTGAGATTTTGGGGGAGCTAACCCAGGCAGCATTAAACCCAATTACTTATACAGTAATTTCTTTAAGCTGGTTCTAAATTGCCTCCATCAGGTGATTTTTCAACTATGCCACTCTAATTCTGAAATAACTTTTAATTTTCAAAAGCATCAGATCCCAACTTCTGGATGTGTTCTCCAAAGCCCTTAACTACCTGATTCTGCTGTATTAAAGAACACTTATTGCCAACAATCTCTGTTCCAGTCTAACTACTTAATCTTTATTCTTAGCTGCTTTTCCTTTCAGGATGAGGTATGTTTTTAATGTCAGTGTCAATGCCCTTTCCTTTTTCCTATATTCTCAATCTCAGTTCGAAAGTTACTTCTTTGATGAAACTTTTCTATAATTCCAACTAAGTGTATGAGTAACCAAACATGATAAACATTGCTTCCTGCATAAATGGTGATTTTATACATCCTGTGCATTGATATTTAATTGCATGAATATATAGTTTTTGCATGGCTCATTTTGGATGAACCTGACTCAGGTCTCAGGATGAAATTTTACCTCTGACACGCATTGGGTGACTTTGGACAGGTCTTTTGACTTTTTGGTACCCTAGGCACTTCTTACCTTACAGACAAGTGTTAATCTTGGGGCTTGGACAGATTTCCAAATTGGCAGTTCCCTATTGAGATGAAATTATAGGTCTATACCTGACTCTGGTCCTGACCCCACTCTATTTCCCTCTACCCCCACCCCCACCCCCCAAAAAGGGAAAAGTTCCTTATAGGCAGGGAGTATGTTTTCTTACTAAATAAATCTATACTGTCAAAAATAGTCAATAAAACCACTTAGAATATTAACAATCTTTGTATGTTAGTGATTGACTTAGCTCTGTGGGCTATGCTATTCCTCACATTTAAAACAGTATATAAGGCATCGAGTTTTCGGTCTGCTTACTGCCACTTTAATGTCATGTCATGTAAGTATTGCCATAAAGACCACCCCATGGCACCATTTCCTACTTAATGCCATGTCTGTGGCACTGAACATTGTCAGCTGTTGAACCACTTTGCAGTTTCTACCTTAGAATGAATTAAAATCATGGGACGAGTAGAGAGATGGAAAATGATCCTTAGTGCAAAATGAAAACATAGCAGTAGTATAATTTACAACTAGAGCCTTAGAATAGGAATTTCAACAAGTTAGCAAAGATACTTACAAAATATTTGACATTGCCACTGTGAGAGCAAAGTATTTTTCATCCAGATGTGGGCTCATTTTAAAATTCAAAGTTCAGTCACTTTAGTTTTCTGTTGTATATTATGCTGGAAATAAAAAAAAAATCTTTTTGTAGCCTTTTAATGGGGGGGGGGTCTTAAATTATTCTTAACTCTGTTTTGATTTTGTATTCACTTAAAAATTCAAGAAGTATGTTATTGTGCATAATCTAGCTAATTGTCCACCAGGGAAACATATTAATTGATTTACTATCTAAAATTTGTTTATAAATGCCCACAAAAAACCCCCAAACACTAAAAAACCCAAACTTCATATTATTAACCCTTAAACTGTTGGTCAATTTTCATGTAACACTGAAAATTTCAAATTGAGTTAGTGGATTTTATTCATAGGAACCTAGTTTAGGTAAGAAAATATTCATTTAAGTCTTCCATAGTAAACATCCATTTTTTCATATTTTTGTATCTCAGAGTTATACATCGTAATGGGAGCACCTAAGTATGATGACTTTTCATTAGGTCAGGGATCCACTGATTTTACAAAAGGTGTCAGAATCTAACCTTTCATAATAAGTGCTTAATGGTCTGATGATATCAGACCATAACCATAAGCCTCTTAGGAAGACAGAATAATAAATGTGACTGTAAAAAGCCTGTGAGAATTTTAATCTTTTGATCCCCACTATTTTTATAGATGAAAATAGTGAGTATAGCCAGAACAGTCTTATGTTTTGAAGTGTTTGTAAAAAATGAAACCTCTCTTCTGGTTTTCTCAGTAATCAGTATATTTCCATCTAGTGAAGTTGGGGATCAAGTGGGAACACTGGTTTTTCTAGACTTTATGGACCTGAAAAATGTATAGTGCCTTGAGTGCTAAGACAAAAATATTGTTAAGAATCCTATATCAGTAAGACATCAAAAGATTCTATAGCCCTTAAAAAAATGGTTAATAAAACAAACTCACATAGCATTTTTTTCCAGTGAATGGAAATGCAATATATTCACTGAGTTTTTTCTGAACCATATTATTTTATATAATTAAAAATGACATTATGATAGCTGACGTGTAGAATGTGCATCCAAACACATTGTGACTTCCTCATAATAATCCTTGTTCAAGGTCAGACAAGTATTAATAGCCCCTTTATATAGAAGGGCAACCTCAGACTTAGAGAATTTAAGTGACTTTCCCAAGGTTATACCAATAGTGAGAGCAGAGGTGGGACCCAAGTTGCCTACACCACCACAGTAATAAGGGACAAAATATTTAGATGCCCGCTGAAGTGGGTTCAGTTTTTTTTTTCTTGCACTGATCAGATATTAAAAAGATTATGTGAAACATTTTCCATCTTGAAGAAGATATAAAAAAATCATTCTTAAGGGAATGCATTAATAAAAGCAGATTAATTAGCCTTCAGCATTTCTTCTTTCCTGATATATTGATAAAACCAGTGACTGTATTGGTAGCCTCTTGAAGAAATTTTTATTATATTGAAACTAATAGGTTTAATTCTTTTTTTAGTATTAATAATAGTATTTATATATTTTTAAACGTTTGATTTTAAAACTTTGAATTCCAGATTAATTCCCTTCCTCCGTTGTCACCCACCCTTACTGGGAAGATAAGGAGTTTAGTATAGGTTGTACATGTGTAGCTATTCAAAACATTAACATAGTAGATATATTGTAGCCAACTGACTATGTTTCCCTCCCTCCTATCCCACTTCCCACTTGGTTTATTCCCTACTTTGATCCTGTCCCTTTTCAAAAGTGGGTGCTCCCAACTTCTCTTCCCTCCCACTCTCCCTTCCATCATCTCCGTCTCATCTCCTCCTCCCTACTCTCCTGTAGGATGAGATATCCTATTTAGTATGCATGTCATTCTCTCCCTGATCCAAATTCAATGAGAATAAGGTTTTGCTTTTTTGCCTTCCTGTTCTTCCCTTCCCTTGTAACCATTTTCCCTTGCCTCCTCTATATGAGATAGCCCACCCCATTCTGTCTCTCCCCATCTCCTCTTGTTATATTCCTCTCTCACCTCTTAATTTCATCTTTTAAGTATCATCCCTTCCCATTAAATTCGACCTGTGCCCTCTATCCATGTATACCTTTAAACATATATGCACACATTCACATATGTATTCATATGCCCATATACCCTTCTTTAATTATTTTCATACTGAGAAAAGTTTTATCAGTTACAGTTATTGGTTTTCTATGTAGGAATGTAAATAGTTCAACTTGGATAAGTTCATTATAATTTCTTTTCCCTGTTTACCTTCTCAAGCATCTCTTGCTTCTTGTATCTTAATGTCAAGTTTTCTATTCAACTCTGGTTTTTTCATCAAGAATGCTTGAAAGTAGGGCGGCTAGGTGGTACAGTGAATAGGGTACCGGCCCTGGAGTCAAGAGGACCTGAGTTCAAATCCAACCTCAGACACTTAACACACACACACACACACACACACACACACACACACACACACCTAGCTGTGTGACCTTGGGCAAGTCACTTAACCCCAATTGCCCAACCTTTCCCACTCCAAAAAGGGGGGGGGGGGCAAAAAAAGCAAAAAAAAAAAAAAAGGAAAGAATGCTTGAAAGTCTTCTATTCCCCTGAATGACCATATTCTCCCCTGAAACATAATACTCAGTTTTGCTGGGTAGGTGATTCTTGGTTTTAATCCCAGGTCCTTTGTCCTCCAGAATATCATATTCCATGCCCTTCCATCCCTCAGTGTAGAACCTGCCAGATCCTGCACTATCCCGATTGTGTTTCAACAATATTGAAATTGTTTCTTCCTGGCTGCTTGTTATATTCTCTCCTTGATCTAGGAATTCTGGAACCTGGTTATAATATTCCTAGGAGTTTTCTTTTTGGGATCTTTTTCAGGAAGTGATCAGTGGATTCTTTCAACCTCTATTTTGCCCTCTGCTTCTAAAACATCAGGTCAATTTTCCTTGAGAATTTCTTGAAGGATGATTTCTAGGTTCTTTCTTTGATCATGGTTTTCAGGTAGTCCAATAATGTATAAATTATCTCTCCTGGATCTGTTTTCTGGGTCAGTGGTTTTTCCAGTGAGATATTTCACATTGCCTTCTATTCTTTCATTTGTTTGGATCTGTTTAATAGTATCTTGATTTCTCATAAAGCCATTAGCTTCCATTTGCTCTAGTCTAATTCTGAAGGAATGATTCTCCTCCGTGAGCTTTTGAGATTCTTTTTCCATCTGGCAATTTCAGGTTTTTAGGGCATTCTTCTCCTCATTGCCCTTTTGAGCCTCTTTTGCCATTTGAGTTAGTCTATTTTTTAAGGTGTTCTTTTCCTCAGTCAGGCTGTTGACTCTCATTTCATAATTTTCTTGCATCTTTCTCATTTCACTTCCCAATTTTTCCTCCCTTTCTCTTATCTGCTTCTTAAGGTCCTCTATGGCTTATAACCAGCTCGTATTTTCATTTGGGGCTTTTGGTGCAGGAGTTCTGACCTCCCAGTTTTCTTCCTGTTCCATGCTTTGATCCTCTTTGCCCCCAAAATAGGAGTCTAATGTTGAATTTTTCTGTTTATTTTGTTTCCTTTGCTTAGGCATGTTGCCACTCAATTACTTGACTTTTGGGCTTGTTGCCACAGTAGGACTCTGCCACAAGATAGAGGAGCTTCTATCCCAAATGCTAGGGTTTTCTCAGCTGCTAGAGGCGTTAGTTAGGTGGCTTCTCTGAAGCCTCCACACAATCTGGGAAGCTGGTTACACACCCTAAGACCTCCACCCCAGACTACAATCCAGATCCAAGAAGATTAAAGCAAAGCGAATCTCCTCCCCTCACCCCTCTCCGCCATCCCAGACTGATTGCTGGATCCCCTTATAGTCCACAAGCCAGGAACTGAAGCTGCAACATGGAGCTTGCTGCTCTGTGGCTAATCAGAGGCTTCTCGCCCCCAGGGAAGGAGGCCGACATGCTCTCCCAACAAGTCCCAAAGTCCATAGGGCTCTGACCTCTCCCTTTGTTCTAGTCATCTATGTGTTGATGATTCTGGAAATGCCATAGCTGCTGGTGTTCTGGGGTCCCTCAAGCTGGCTGCTGGTCAGGCTGCCCTGGGGCTAAAACCTGGTACTCACTACTCACACTGGCCTAGGCTTGGCTCCCCGAGTGCTGTACTGGCTGCTCCCTGCCAGGCTGCCAGGCTGTCCTCAGCAGGAGGTTAGTTTCTCTGTGCCATTTTATGGGTTCTGTAGCTCCAGATTTTGTTCAGAGACCCTTTTACATAAATTTGGAAGCGGTGGGAGCAGGAGCTGTGCGGAAATGTTGTTACTACTCTGCCATCTTGACTCCGCCCCCAGCTTAATTCTTTTTTTTAATTTTTAAATTTTTTTGCTTTTTCTTTTTGGAGGTGGGAAGGCAGGGCATTTGGGGTTAAGTGACTTGCCCCAGGTCACACAGCTAGTAAGTGTTTTAAGTTTCTGAGGCTAGATTTGTACTCAGGTCCTCCTGACTCCAGGGCCAATGCTCTCAATTCACTTTGACACCTAACCTCCCCAATAGGCTTAATTCTTTAGAGTATTTTAGTGTAAAGTCTTAGTACAAATATTTTAGTGCCTTTCACCAAATATATTAAGGGTATTCTTACCTTTGAAAGCAGTTTATTTGAGAAGCATGTTATGGACACTGAAGTTCTTAACTTTGCATTGTACTGCCTGCTTTCTTTCTACAGATAGTGGTGAACAGGCTTCAAGATTCAGACAGTAGAAAAAAAAATAGTTTCTTTGCCTTCCATGTACCCAACTTTCCACCTTTTACATCTGTACCTTTGCCTATGTAGTTTCCTAATGTTTAGAATGTATTCTCTGCTCAGGTCTGCCTTAGAATCCCTGTTTTCTATCAGAGAATAGCTAAAAGTATTACCGATTCTATGATAAACTTCCCTGATTTCCAACAGTTAATATTCAAATCAACAAAGTTGAAATTTCTTTATATTATCTTGTTCTATATGTTTATCTAAACAGATGAGTTGTATTAGACTTTTTTAGGGTAGTATTATTAGGCATGTAATAAATGTTTGTTTAAATAGACTGAAACAAGATGCCCTCATAATTATAATCCTTTTAGTGAAGAAAAATGGTTTCATTTGCTTCTCTCACTAGCTGTGGTTTGAAGTACTTTTTTACTAATAGAAGCAACAAGTGGGGGAAACAGCCTGATTAGCCCAGTTTTAGCATATATAGCATAATTTACTGGAATGATGTTAATTGTATTGTAGCCATTTTTGAAAAAAAAAGTGTTTCAGAAGTACTACTAACATTTGATTAAGAAGTTAAATGCTAACATAAATCAGCCAAAATCCCATTTCTCTAGGTTTTAAAGAGCATGAACAAATGTAGCAACATTTATTTTTCTTGCATCATTAAATATATTTGTATCTAATATTTTTTTTCAATTTTAATTATTTATAGAAAATACATATTATACTGGGAAAGTCTGGTACAACTGAGATGTTTATGTATTGCCTTTTGTGTCTAAATGTTTTTGTGCCTAGGTGGTCAGAACTCCCAGAAATCAAGTTAAAAAATCTTTATTCTAACTGCATTTCAATAAACTATTAAATACTATATGCAAAATATTGTTAGGTGCTAGGGACAGAAAGACAAAAACAGTTTGATTCACCACATTTTCCTTAATAACTTTCCCTGAAGGAAGGGGCAAAAAACTTCTTTTGCTCAGTTTACTCACTGGCTTTTGTCCTTCTCTTGACTTTGAAAATGCAGTTATTAGGAATGCTTAATAGCATCCCCCAAGCCACTTGTGATGAGACAACTTTAATGTGTATACATACTATCTCTGATAGGATGAGACATTACACAATGGAAGTTTTTAGAAAGGAGGATCCTAATAGGGATTCTTGAAAGGATCTAAAGATTGGAAAAGAAAAAGAAATGATTACCTCGAACATGATGTACTCCTTAACCCTCATTGTCTCCCCCTCAACAACAACAAAAAGAAAATTATATACTCATTGATTTGAATTTTAGCCCCTTTTATTTGGCTAGAAAAAAATTATTGATTCATACATGCTGAGCAGAAATAAGTCCTTGGAAGTAACTGTTTTGATTTTGAACCATGCTAATTATTTCAGAAGGATTTCATTTTTTCTCACTTTAGATGAGGGAAGCAAAGCAGCAGAAATAATTTATTAAGACTTCAGGAAAACTTAAAAGATCATCACTGTGACATCATTGAGTGATCTGCTTAGGATATGGTAAAGGACTACACATTAGTATTTTAAATTCGTTATAAAATAATGACAGGCATCTAGATGGTGCAGTGGATAAAGTGGCCCTGGAGTTAGGAAGACTAATCTTCCTGATTTCAGACCTGGCCTCAGATACTTCCGACTTGTGTGACCCTGGTCAAGTCATTTAACCCTGCTTGCTTCAATTTTCTCAAATATAAAATGAACTGGAGAAGGAAATGGCAAGCTACTCCAGTATCTTTGCCAAGAAAATCCCAAATGTGGTCACAAAGAGTCAGATGTGACTGGAAAACTACCAAGTATCAAATAATGATAAGTCAAGAAGCTCAAATTGGCCAGAGGTAGAAGCAGTATCAAACCCCTAAATTCTCCATAACATGTTTGGGAGCTAGGTGTGGGAAGGGAGGGATGCCAGGCAGGTTGTGCAGACCAATGGGGCAGGGGCATGCAAAGGGAGTGTGGCAAGGTCTAAGTTAGAGACTGCAAGGGTTTGACGTACAGAAGAGGATTGTGGTGAGCTAGACAAAGCATGCCTTATTATACTTGAAAGATCTTAGTACATGCCTGCCAGTGCATTGGCTGGATCCATTCTCCTCTTTGACCTTGGAAAGCTTTTGATGCCTTTATCCAGAGGATCATGGGCTCACTCCAATATCAATCAGCTAAACAGCTAACTGCTACTAACACATCACCTCCCATTTGGGAATTTATGGGGAGACACACGATAAATTAGTTAATTATTCTTCATGATGAATTCAGTGAGAGAGATGTAAAAGGAAAAAAAAAACCTATGTATTAAATTCTCCTTTCACTTGTAACTTCAGGTATTAATCAATCACTTGCTTATTCTAAAATTTTCTCTTTTAGTTTCAAAGAAAACATTTATTTTTCTTGTGGGTTCTAACTGTCCACACCTTTCTAGTGGAGACCTTTCTAGGTCCCATCCTACATACATAGGAGTAAATAAGGAGTACACTAATGGGGACCTTTCTAGACATGTTATTAACATAGGAAGACAAGGAGAAGTGGTGGGATAGGAAGCGTTTTTTAGTTTAGAAAAGAATGATTTAAGTCATTAAGTCAGTTTAGTATAGAAAAGGTGACTCAATTGGGATCAAGAACCTGAATGTACTAAGTAAATAAAGCATACGGACAGCTCACCATCTTTAGAAATGAACAAACCAGAGGTAATTAATTTTTAACAATAGAGGGTTACATGAAAAAATATAATATTGAACAATGTTTCTTGAACACCTGTGTATGATTCTACTGTAACATCTTACTTAGCAAGTCAGAATTATGTTATTCAAGAAAGTAACTATTTGTTTTCAAGTAGCAGCTCTTTCATTCTAAGATGAGCAATACTGGCATTAAGACTTAGAAGAATAAATAAAGTATTTAATTTGATATTAATACTCATTGAACACAACATCTCTCCTCAAAATAGAAAGTGGGCAGATGTGATAGTAACAAGATAAGTTATCCTTACAACTATCCCTTTTTTATACCAAAAAGTTTTTTCAGTTGCTAATATCTCTATTCTGCTTGTTTACTTTTAGCGGTAGAGTTTAATTCATAATAATCAATATTGAACTACTGTCACAGAGTAGCTTTAATGCTGAGGCTTCTGAGGGGGGTATTCTTGTACTCAGGGGTGTTTACATTCTACTTGGGGAGATGGAATTGATGGGTTAAAATAATATGCAGCTTAAGTTGGCACATGTTCTAAGACATCTAAGTAAAACAGACAGTTAATACTAGAGCAGCTTGAGAGAGAGGGTGACCATTATGAGGCCATTTAAATTGAGGAGGCTTAATGGAGTAGGTGGGGCTTCAGTCAGCTCTTGAATCACATTTTTCTAATGCTTAACGGTTTACAAATTGCCTTTTGTTTATCCACAGCAGCTTTTGGAGGGTTAGGGTTATCCCCACATTACAGATGATGAAACCGAGGATCAGGGTGGGTAACTGATTTGCTCATAGTTGCATAGATCACATGGCCTGTCATTATAGTGATAGTTGACATTTATAGAATCAGGAAGACCTAAACTCAAATCCCAACTTTAATGCTACCTGTGTGACCATGGACAAATCTCTTTGAGCCTTCTCTGTAGAATGAAGATGGTCAAATTAGCCTCTATTTGCCCCATCTTAGATCCTGTCATCTGGAAAGAAACATTAGGGGGGCAGCTAGTTGGTGTAGTGAATAGAGCGCTGGCCATGGAGTCAGGAGGACCTACGTTCAAATCAGGCCTCAGACACAACACTTACTAGCCATTTGACCTTGGGCAAGTCATTTAACCCCAATTTCCCTGCCCTTTCCCCTCCCCCCCAAAAAAAAAGCAAAAAAAAAAAAATAGAAAGGAACATTAGGACTTAGGGAGGTGGAAAGGAGAGATGATGATATTCTAGGTAGGAAGACTAGCAAAAGCCAAAGCAGAGGCTTCAGTGTATTTATTTATTTATTTATTGTACTGAGAGAATAGTTTGAGCAGAGGTTCTTATAGGGAAGTGAATGATAGGAGACAAGGTTCTAGTAGAAGGTTGCTATATTGTGGAGGGCCCAAAGAGCTTAGCTAAGGAGTTTGGACTTTATCCTCTGAGCATATGGAAGAGGAGAAAATAAATGCTATGGAAAAAAGAAAGATTTTCAAGTGGGTTTTCAAGCACTGTCTCCATTCTTGGAGGTTTCAAAATGTGATAGACAATAACTCCCTCCCCCTGGTTTTTTTACTCTCTTTCCTGGGCTTCTATAACATGTTTTTCGCCTGCTTTTGCATGCAAAATCATAGGATCTTAGATTTTAGATTAGAACAGGATCTTAGAAATCAGGTAGGTAGTTCAACTTGCTCATTTTACAGATGAGCAACTGAGTCCCAGAGAGGTTGTCACTTTCACAGGATCACATACTAAGCTGACTGTTCCTTCTCAGGCTTCTTCACTGGTTCATCAACTTTTTCCCCAAGTGAATGTGTTTTCGAGGACAATCTCTTTTCCCTCTATAGTATACTCCTTGAGGATCTCATCCTTTCTCATAGGTCAAATTAGTATGTCTATATAAGTAAGTCCCAAATCTATCTATCTAGGATAAATCTCTATGTGCTTTTCTTATCTGCCTATGGGACAGCACTCATGGATGCCTACTGGTCCCTCAAACTCAGTATGCTCAAAATAGAGTTTATCTAATCCACTAAAAACCGGTGCTTTCACTTCACAGTGATACCATTGTAGTAGCCCTTCAGGTTCAAAATCCTGGGGCCATCTTTGATTCTTTCCTTCATCTTACCTTCCTCCCCTAGGCCAGCTTCTTCCTTTATAGCTTCTCTCACATCTCTTCCTTTCTCTTCACTCGCACGGCCAAAACCTTTCGTGATTTCCCTAATTGTTAGCCCCACCTCCATAACTTTGTATTTATTTTGTAAAAATTCTGTAATTACTTACCTATGGACATGTTGTATACCTCTGCAGAATGTTATCTCTTTGGGGAAAGGCATTGTTTTCTTACCCAGGAAGGGGTTTATATTCTAGTTGGGAAGGTAGGATATGGGTAGGTTAAAATAAAATAGCACGTGCTCAGTGAAAACTAAGTGAAATAGACAATAAATGCTTGAGGATAAAGAGACAAAAACCAAATAGTCTCTGTCCTAGAGGAGACATTCTAGAGGAGTAAGGACATATACAAGTGTAGATATATAGGTACATAGGTATGTACACACACACACACACACACACACACACACACACACACACACCAAAGAGAGAGTAAATGCAAGGTAATTTTGCGTTAACAACCAGGGGCTGCAGGAATGTCTTGAGTTAAGTCAAGCATTTATCTCTCTATCTATCTACCTATCTATCTATCGAGCATTTTTATTTGAAGTTTCCCTTTATTTAAAGTATCCCTTCCTCCCTTTGCTACCCCTCCCTGAGATAGGTTGGTCATGTGCAATTATGTAAAACATTTCCATATTAGTCATTTTGTACAAGATGACTGAATAAAAGAAGAAAAATAAAAGAAAGTGAAAAATACCATGATTCAGTCTGTATGCAATCAATATCAGTTCTTTCTCTGGAGGTGGTTAGTATGCTTCATCATTAGTCCTTTGGGTTTATCTTGGATCATTGTATTGCTGGGAATAGCTAGGTCATTCAGAGTTCTTCATTGAACAATATTGCTGTTACTGTGTACAGTGTTCTCCTGGTTCTGTTCAGTTCACTATGCATCTGTTCACATAAGTCTTTCCAGGTTTTTTTTAAACCATTCTGCCTGTCTTTTCTTATAAGCACAATAATCTTCTATCACAGTCATATGCCACATCTTGTTTAGCCATTCTCCAATCTATCACAAAAGGAGCTGCTGTAAATGTTTTTGAACAAATTAACTCCCCTTGTTTTCAACAAGCGTTTATTAAGCACCCACTATATTCCAGGTATTGTACTTTGTGCTATGGATTCAAAGAATGGGAAAAAAAAATGCTCCCTGTTCTTGAGGGGAAAACAACATGAAAACAAACTAGGTATAGGTATGGTATATATAGGATAAATTGGCAATAGTCGACAGAGGAGAGCAGTAGTAGTATTAAAGAGGATTGGGAAAACTATCTTGCAGAAGGAGGAATTTTAGCTGGAACTTAAAGGAAGATAGGGAAGTCAGGAGATGAAGAGGAAGTGGTAGAGAACTCCAAGCATAGGGGATAGGCAGTATGCGAAAATAGCTGAAGTCAAGGGAATTATTGTGCAAGAACACCAAAGTCACTGGAATGCAGAGTATGTGAGGGATGGGGAGTGTAGTAAGGTAGAAGAAGAATGGAAATAGAGAATGGAGCCAAGTTATAAAGGGTCTTGAATGTCATTAAACAGGATCCTGTAGGTAAATAGACCCTGGTTAAACCTGTGCTTTATGAAGATCAGTTCAACAGCCGAGTGGAGGGGAAAAGACATAAGGAGGGGAGACCAACCAGGAATCTATTGCAGTAGTCCTGGTTTTAGCTAAGTTGAAGGAAAACTGGAGATTCTAATAGCTGGAGATGAGGAGAGAGTATGTTCCAATCATGGGAAACAATCAGTGCAAAGACATGAGAGTTTCATTTCCAAAGTTAGCTTGTAGGGCTAAGAGTGAGGACTGAGGAATGATGTTAAGACTGAAAAGGTAGACTGAGGTCAGGTTATAAAGGAATATAAGTGCTGTACAGCCCTTATCTTTTATATCATTTGCATGCCTAACTGGTGAATTAAAGTGAACCTGTTGGAAATCACTTTTAAAAGATCTACTTTTTGTTAATGACTGAGTAATTTAGCTTGATTAGGAAAGCATTTTATTGATTTTAAGCTCATGTAGAAAGCAAAGCATGAAGTAAAATTTAACAAATTACTCATCTTTTGACATAAATTGATCTATTATTTTATTAAATGACTTACTAAGTTGCCTTTGACTTACTGATTGCCCATTTGATAGGGGCTGAGGGACCTTCCAGTTGTGAAGTATTTTAGCCAACAGAAATGCTGTCATTGTTTTATATTTTGCTAGATGAAGGATTTTCCAATAATTAATTATGGAATATACCTGGATAAATATGCTTTTTCAGCCAGATATACTCAGTGACATGCTTATGGCCTTTTAAAGGTATAGCTATAATCTAGGTGTTTTATTTTTGTCGTTCTTTTTTGCCCATCGTTGTAAGCACTATATTTTCTCAATAATATTTCACTTCAGCAAATATTTATTGAAATACCTCCAATATGCCAGCCCATAAGAAGGATACCATGATGAGTTATACATAATCCTTGTCATCAGGGAGTTTATAATTTAGTTAATTTTCAAAAGAAATCCTCTCTGTGGTGTGCTAGTAAATATTTAACAACCAGCTCTCCAGGGGGAAAAAATTTACTCACAGCACATTTTTAAATTTAATCTGCATTATTAACATTTTCTCTGTCACTCTCTTAAGTCTAGGAAATTAACAAAACAATAAACGAAACCTTGATTTGTAGCATTTGTGGATTTGCCAGGTATAAATGATCACCTTGAAAATTTAACATTTGGCTATTGCCAGATAGAACTGGCTCCATTACAACTAGGGATACCTTGTAAAACATAAGCATATGTACACAAATAATGCTTAATTAAAAAAGGAATATTGAATTTTGGGGGGAAAATGAAGTATTATGAGGATTTCCTAAAAATTTCATAGATTTTATTTTTAAATATTTAACCATAAAAAAGGTGAAGAGATATAATCATCCAGAACCCATTCATTTTGGTTTCTTGCCTAGGAGTGTGTATAATCACATTAGCAATTGCGTTTTGGCTCTTATCTCTAATGGCTCAAATTTTAGTCTTCTGTTCTCCTTTTTTGATAATGGAGTTGAGTTTCTGGAGGATAGTAGAATAGAAATCTCACATTATGAGGAATTGGGATTAACAGGAGTCATTCTCTTCTCATGTCCTTTCTCTGTTTTGATTCTTACACTAGAGCACACTCAACTGTCTTGGGTGAAAGTAGCTAATTTGAGCTGGTTTCTAGGAAGCTTTGATCTGTAGTAGCACTGTATTCTGATACTGAACTGACCACTGATAACTTCCGTGTTTGATCAATCTTATTTGTTTTCAGTGTCCATTAAAGGACTTATCTTGGGCACTACAGACACTTTTCCAAACACTGAAAACAAAATCCTTTGGCATTTCACTGTTGGTTTTTCTAAAGGAAGCAAAAATTGAAGACGGTGGTAGAGGAACATTTCCCTTTTCTATATAGACAGTAGGCCTAGAGACATTATGGGAAAAGGAAGATTTTTAATTTATTTTTTGCTGCTTCCTCCTCTTACCAATGGCTCTATAAAGTATAATATTCTTTACTTGGATGGTTTTTCAGAACTGTTATATTTTCATGTTAAGAATATTAATAAGAAATTATCTCTTTGTACTTTTCTGTTTATAAAACAGTTCATAAAAGATCATAAGAGATGGGTAAAATTTCTGGCTTTTTTTTTTGCTAAGTACATTTAAAAAAAATCCTATCACTTATTAAGTAATTTTGTGCAAGTCGAGCTGCTTAGTAAGAACCCTCTTTGTACTCATTTTGTGTGTGTGTGTGTGTGTGTGTGTGTGTGTGTGTGTGTGTGTGTGTTTGCAAGGAGGTATTTTTAGATAGTTTAGCTGAACAGCAATCTGACGTCTTTAGAGGAGACATCAGTTCATTATGTGGATACAAATTCTATGCTTTCAGCTTTTATACACCAAGTCTTAATTTAAATCTGTTCTTCTTGCCTTTCCAAAGGAAAGAGACTTTATCATGGTATGTATTCTATTTCTTCCTAAGGCCGTGCTTTTTAGTTAGCCTTCGCTGAGAGAAATAAGGGATGTAGAAATACCTTTATCCTTTCTGAACTTAGAGACATTTATGAAAGCATGCAATTTTGTGTCATATTTATGTTCCATCTTAATGTGTTCTTATATGTGGTGTTTTTCCATTGCTATCTGGCTTTGGGGATTTAAAATAGTGATTAAGGGGCATGCAAATGATTTTCTTTTAAGACTAAGACTTGAAAAGCTCAGGAGGTGGGAGTTCTCTGCCTCTTCAGTGTACATGCAGTTTTAGCTACAAAAATTGTAGTTCTTATAAAATATTTTCTGGAAAATAACTGTTCCTGCTAAAAACACATCATATATGAACATGGTTATTTTCTTCAGTTAGCCTTTAGTCTGCTGTAACTCCAAAAGCACTTTGCTTATATGGAATTTAGAGAGCATCATACCTTTTCTATTCTTTTCAGTTTGGTCTTTTGCTTTTTATTTTCCCCTCATGTGAAAATGCTGCAGAAAGAAACTATTATATAGCTTAAGTAAATAAATGTTGGTTTTCTGCCAGATTTTGAATCATCTAGAGGAAATTCTAGCTGGCATTCTCAGAAATGGATGCTTTTGTTAAACCTAAATATACAACTTGAGTATTTGTTTTTCTAGTTCTGTAATCCTCTTGTTGGGATGTGCTTATGGAAGTTGAAAATGATTATCTTTAGGGATTCATTTTTTTTTTTGTAAAATGCAATAAAGTATATATCTTTGAAATACCAGATTGGTTCTATGCAAAGTGGAAAATTTAGTCATTCATTTGAATGTTATGTCCACATGATGTCAAACATCTGGCTCCTGAGAAACATCTGGGTGGGTGATTGACTACAATTTTCACATTACAGATGTTTGGCATTGTGTAGCTCTATGGAGATATAATGTGGTTTGTTATTAAATATCACAGACAGTATAGGCCAAGTCCCCTCATTTTGTATCTCTCTGTTGCATACTCTCAGTTTTATCTTAGGCAGGTTAGTTGCTAAAAGAGAAAATGATTCAGGGTGGGAGAATCAGGTTAGATTGTAGGCATGGATCTATTTTCACAGATCTTACTTCCTGCAAGAGAAGAACCGAAGATTATAGATAGGAGAGTTCAGATGGGAGCCGTTTTGAAAGCGTATATAACTGAAAGATACTAAAGAATATAAAATATGGTGGTATTGGAGGATGGGAGAAGGAGAAATCCTTTTTCTTTAAAAAAATTAGCAGTGTTATGTAATCGTGCAAGAATTTAGCTGGAGCCTAATATTAGGCATCTCAGAATTCTAGCATTTTAATGTTGCTTTACAGCGAAATTTAAGTACTTACCAGATATTAGAGCTGTGATTTTATTCTTCAAATGAAAATGTTTAATATGGTATTAACTGAGAACTCCCCCTACCATCCAAAGAAAGAAAAGTTTGTACCAAAAAAGTGTTCACTGTAGTGTATAATATTTCATGTCACAAAAGATTCAGGTTAAAGGTGTTTATATGTCATTCTGAGAAATGAAAGAACTTGATTTGAGGTACAACATTCTCGCCAGTTAAGAAAAAATGTTATGTAACCTCCCTCCCCCAATCTAGCTGTCTACTGTCAAGTTTGCATCTTCTCTTGTTGTCTCATACTCTCTATGCCAAGCCCTCATCCCCCAATACTCTCATCCTTCCTTCCTAACCCAGTAGGTCAAGAAGCTGTTTTGTTAGTGACTGTTGCAAATAAAAATTCAACAAATCCCTTGCAAACATGTGCTTTCCTCCTTTGGGAAGTTGGGTGGGGTAGGGGGACACACAGTCAGGTCACTCTTTTTGACAGACAGAACTTTAGGGTCAGTTACCCATCTGCTACTTCTTCCTTGGAATGTTCTATTCTATAACATTTGCTCTTATTTAAATAGGTCAGTTGAGACAGAGAAAGTCATAGGCAGTATCTCTCAAGTAACTCTTGTGTTCAGTCATGTATATGCTACCCAGAAATCAGAACTTTATTGCCTTCTTTCATTACTGACCTGTATCCCACTTTGTCTATCTCTTTTGTATTTCGTGTTGTGTCTGATGATCAGTGAGACATTGGACAATCATCTGTGGGTCTCTCTGCCATCATTTGTCTCACTGTGCACTTGTGGTTTTTTAATCCCTGGAGTTATTCTTGGCTTTCTTGATTTTAGAACTTTCTTAAAGTTCTGTGAATGGAAGAAACTGTCAACCTCAGAGAAAAGTTTGTTAGTGTAGTGGTGAAGGGATTGCATCTGATGGTCTCCACTAATTCTTTCAGCTTTGCACCTTTATGTTATATTGCAATACCTTGCATTCATAGGAGTAGTTTCACACATGTTCTCAGTGACCCTTCTTATAATTGTCTAAGGTAGATAAGATATGTACAGAAGAGGGAGATAGATTCAGTAATATGATACAAAGCAGGTCTCTTGCTTTCCAGGTTTAGTATCCTTTCTGTCATACCATGTCTTCCTAGAATTAATACTTGTTTGTAAGGTGGATCTTTATCTATTTATTAGATAATTTATTTTTAAAGGATTATTGAACAAGTTATTACCAATTAGAGAAGCAAATGTGCCTAGGAATTTTGGGGAGAATATGACATTTATTTGCACAATTTTTTATGTGTCTGTGTGATATATGTATATAAGCACACGTGCACATGTGTGTCTGTGTATGTATGAATGAGAGGAGAGAAAAGAATGACAGAGTAGATTGATTGCTGACCTTAATCAGGGAGGCTTTGGGTTCATGTCCTACCTCTGAAACATGCCGATTTGGATAGACCTCAGGAAATCACTCAACACAACTGAAATCCCAGATCTGAGTCTCTCCCCACAAAATACACAAAATGACAATTACACAGATCTGATTAATTTTTATTTAGGTATTAGAAATATTGAAGCAACAGTTCAATTCAAGAAATATTTTATTAAACACCTGCTGATTTCAAGGCATCATGTGAGGTAGGTAACTATAGTACAAAGACAAGAAACCAAAAATTTCCCTGACTTTAGGAAGCTTATGTTTTCTACTGAGGAGGGTACAATATATACTCAAGAGTGAAAGCACACGAAAATGAGCATAATTAGTTTTTATGATATTTTTTGCTTTTAAAAATTGCTTCCTTTAAAAAGAATTTCTCTAGCTCTGGATTTTCCACATAATTCTATATTTCTAACTCAGCTAGTATCATGGCACTTTGTTTAGCTTTGGTAATACTTAAAGGGTGAAGCAGAGTTGATTTTGCTAAAGTTATTTTTATAGTGATCTAGAAATTTACCTTTGGGTACTTGAAATTACTTGACTCTGACTTTATATCCAGTTTCACCTTTTGTTGCCATTTGAAAGAAATGGTAGAATAGCATCAACTCATGAGATTAAACTAACTGTATTTGATATTTCTTCTCTAGTGTTCTGTATGCCTACTTTGCTTAATATCATGGCAATTTTGCTTAACATAAATCCACTGGATGATCACTGGGTCATGATGTTTTCTTTGTCCACATTCTGTGCAGAAGATGCTTGGCAGACTCTTGAATGTAATGTCATGATGTGATGTTGTTTTAGAAATGTATATTATAGAAAAGTAACAGACTGGCAGGATTCAAGGGAAAGCAGCAATTATGGTGGGTAAAAGTCACTGAACTTGAAATCTAGTCTTCTGTTCAAGTGCTAGCTTTATGATGGTTTGAACTTAAATCACTCCTTATCAGCAAAAATTCATTTCTTAACTCTGAGCTTTTCAGGAAAGAGATGAGGAATAGAAAACACTTTGCAAACTGTAGAGGGCTATTTAGATGTTAGCTACTAATATTATTATTGTTGTCATTGGTTACAATGGTTTATGCTGGATCAATGTTTAGTCTGGATCAAGGAATCTTAACCCTCTTGAATAAGGGACTCAGCAGTCTGGTAAAAACCATGGGCCACTTCTCAGAGTGATGTTTTTAAATATATAAAATGAAATTCATAGGATTTCCAAAGAAAACAAGCGTGCGTGTGTGCGTGTGTGTGTATGTGTGTGTGTAGATATGTATATATATATAAAATGTTCATAGACCCATGGTTAAGATCCCTGACTGTAGAGAGAGCTCCAAGGAATACTTGGACAGAAGTGAAGTTAGAAAGGGAAGTCAATATGTGACGGAAGATTAGTTTCATATTAAGCATGTTGAGTTTGTTTTAAGTGTCTGCTTACTAGTTTAAGAAACATTTGAGCATTGTGTCAGATAGCTAATACTGTGTCCCAGATTTACCAATCTATCCACCACCCACTTGATCCTCACTTTCTTCCCTTAGGTAAGCAGAAGCAAATAGCATCAACTGCCTTTAGGCAGTCAGACAAAGCAATATTTGGTACAACTACTTTCTTAATTGTTTTAAAGGAAGTAATATCGGTTGGGAAACAGAAATAAAGCAACATAGTTTCCAAGTTTCCAGGTTAAGATAACATTGATGGATTTCATGAGCCATTTGCTGTTTAAAGTAGATGACCTGGGGAATTGGGATTATATTTACAGTTCTGTGTTGGTAAAGGGAAAAATGGTTTTAGACACGTGTCAAAAATTGGTTTTGATAAATATGTCAAATTTTATTATATTAAATGTAATGTATATTATTTTTATTGGTCACTTTGAAGTGCTTAATATGATTATTTTAACTTACAGGCTTATTATCCTACTCACTTATAACTATAATATTCATTACTAGAGACAAAATTTGTATCTCTTGTAGTGTTATATTACAAGAGTTTATACAATATACAATATACAAGGTTTCCCAACAGTTTTAGTGAAGTTGCAATAGATCAAAATCACATAGAGACTTTTGGGATACCCTGTATAATGAAACAAGTTTCAAGATATAGAAATTTAGACTAATTTGAAATGGATAGAAGTAATGATGATATTTAGGGTCATATGAAAAGGTGGAGTAGAGTGAGATTTGTTTTTGTTTGCAATAATGTTTATTGAATTGGTATGTCCATAAATACCAAGGTAGGAGAATGAGCTTTTTCATTTCTCTTTTAAGTCCTTGGAAGACCTGTCTCCATCTTGCTAGTAATTACATAAGAATACTTTTTATTAATTAAGTCCTCTTATAAGGAATACTCTCCATGTATTTCATATCCTTTTTCATTTACAATATATCTGAAAATTCTTCAGGATATGCTGTTTTTACTGACGGCCCCCTACATCATCCCCAGTTTTTCACTAATCTTTAGATTCCTTCTGTCTTCTGGTTGCTTCCCTACTACCTACAGACATTCCCCTTTCTTTCCATCTTCAAAAAATTTTCATTTGATCTGTTCATCTCAACTATTATCTTATGTCCTTCCTCTCTTTCATGGTTAATTTCCTTGAGAAGGTCATCTTCCTTTTCTTTCCTTTCTTTCTCTTAACTCACTGCAGGTTCACTTTTGACCTCATCATTCAACTGAAATTGCTCTACCCAAGGTTACCAGTGAACTTCTGATTGCCAGATCTGAAAGCTTTTTTTTTTTCTCAATTCTCATCCTTCTTGATGTTTCTGCAGTCTTCCTCAATCCTGTCCTCTGTCTTGGTTTTTGAGACATTTTTCTCTGGTTCTCCTATCTGTGTGACAGTTTCTTCTCTGCCTCATTTGTTGAGTCTTCATCTAGATCGTATCCACTAATTCTGGGTGACCCCTCAGGCTCTGTCCTGGACCCTCAGGCAATCAGGGCAGTCAGGGCTGTAGCAATCAACTATTTGATATTACTATAATTAGTCATTTGGGGAGGGGCAAGATTACTATTAGGTAGAAGCAGGATCAGTGAATTGGCCATATCAAATGGCACTTTTATAGGAGTACCAATAACTGGTAAGAAATATTGTGTCCTTATTACTCAATACAATCAATATTGTTCAGTCTTGAAATTTAAGAACATACAAGAGCCTAGTGGAGCATACTTGCCAAGTGTGCTCTGTAATTCAGACACTCTGTGTAACACACACTCTGTAATGCTTAGCATAATAATATCCTGAGATCAGAAGAGATTTTGCCATAGTGTAATTCAGCACACACTGCATGATGTATGTATCTGTGCAAGTTAGCTGTTGTGAAATTTTAGTGACTCTTTCTCTCTTTTTTTTTTTTTAAAGCAATTGGGGTTAAGTAACTTGCTCAAGGTTACACGGCCAGTCATTATTTATGTGTGGGTGCTCATTTTCTGAGGCCGGATCCGATCCCGGGTCATCCCAACTCCAGGGCCGGTGCTCTTACTCACTGCATCACCTAGTCGCCCCCTTTAGGGACTCTTTTGATCCAGTTGCATATATTATGGAGAAGTATTTATTATTTATATTAATTATATAGGCTTAATTTTTTTTTAAAAAATTGATGCTATGTTAGTAACTGAGTGGTGCTGGTAACTGGACGTAAGCTAATGTTTTTACTCAAACTAAAAATGTGTTTCACCAGGAAACCATATTTTATACATTTTCCTCTACAAGAGAAGTGAGAGTTCAGGGGAAATATTTTTTAAATTCATTATATTGGAAACCGTTATTGTATTCATTTGCAGTTCAAGGAGTTTGGAGTTCAAGGCATAGTCATGGACTGAATAAATCCTGCTTCCTTCCCTTTAATGAATCTGGAATTGCATTAGAAAAAGTTCTGGATCTACTTGTCGTGTTTTGTATTTTGGAGACTTCCCTATAGATAAGATGTGGGATTTTTGTATGCCTGTGTAGAGATACACAAATAACATTTATTACTTTTTAAAATGTAGAGAGTTGAGGAAAAATGTGAAAATAAAAAAAGCAATACTTTTATGTGCTTTGTTTTAAAAGTACCTTAAAACTATGTCTATATTTGATTTTCATGAAAGTGTCCTTAACTATTCCCTGTCCCTCTGTGATCCCAAAGGATTCTATCTCCCTTGACTCTGCCCCCTCATTTTCCTAGCACTTTATTATAGGGAGCATTTTTGCAGCTGAGGGCTAGTTAGTATACTCTCTTTGGGGCTCATCAAAAATATTCCATAATTGATCAGAGAGCTTGATTTCTAGTGATGCCAGGAACTCCTTTCTCTCTCTAAGGATTGCCTCCTCTATAGCACTAATCCCAGTTGATCTGGAAAGCCAGAAGCTGGGAATTGAACTCTTTTTCAGTTAACAGCCCTAGATACCAACCTGAGTTCACATGGTGGGGATTTTTTTTTTTCCAAAACACAGTTTTACAGAAAATATATTTATCAAATGAATTAATTGCTTAGCCATTAGACAAAGAAATTGCATGAAGAACAACACTTCTTTTTAAGATGCCTAACTTAAGAAAGGAGGGGACAGATGGCCTAAGATTTTGCTGGAATACAAATCATCAGGACAGCAATGAAAAGAAAGTAGGAGGAATATTTTCAGGATGGTATAGGAAAGAATAATTGTTTAACATGTAAAGAAAAGAGGGTGACTTTAAAATCCATGGTATAAGTGTCAACAGTTGGTGTGTCAAACTCTGAAGTGCTCTGGGCATATTTCCTTAGTGTTATATAAAGACTTCGGGGGAAATTTGCTTTCCAAATGAGTGATTATTGACAGTTTTCATATCCATAGCTGGCAAGTTGTTTCTATATAGCAAGCTTAAACAAATTCAGAAATAAATCACCACCTAGTATTTTCCTTGAAACCAGTTAAAGAAAACAAAAGGCATGCATTAGTTATTGCAAGTGATAGTAGGTGCAGCCTTATGCTATTGGAATTTGTTCCGTTTTTTAAAAAGAATGCTTGTTTGCTTTCACTTCAGCAAGACCATCAATTCTTTTAGATAAAACTGGGCCTCCACTAGCACTGGCTTAGGAGTTAAAAGACCTAGGTTCAAACGGTGACTTTGTCAGTTCCTGCTTTGTCATCTTTAGGGAAATTATTGTGGGTCCCTATTAATTGGGAGGAAAACTTTTCTTTGGGCCTGCAGCAGTGAATTAACCCCCCCAATAAAAAGTGTCTTTTTCCCCCTTCAGTTTAAGATAGCATAACTTGGTAGTATTAGATTTAGAGTCATTCATTCGGTTGTTTTAAGACATGTCTGAGTCTTAGTGATCCCATTTGGAGTTTTCTTGGCAAAGATACTAGAGTGGTTTGCCATTTCCTTCTCCAGTTCATTTTACAGGTGAGGAAACTGAGGCAAACAGGGTTAAATGACTTGCCCTGGGCCACACAGCTAGTAAGGATCAGAGGCCAGATTTAACTCAGGAAAATTAGTCTTCTTGACTCTAGCCTGGGTATGTTAACCACTGTACCAGCAGAAGACATGTGTTCAAATTCCAACATTACTGCTTATTTTTTAGGAAGCATTTTGGTACAATAGAAAACACTGACTCTGGAGTCAGAATACTGTAGATTGTTATAGGTGAATTTCCAAACAAAACAGTTCTGTGAAGTTTGGATTCAGTCAAAGGGCCATACTTGAGGACCTAGAGGACCACACGTGGCTTCCAGGCCACAGATTCCCCACCCCTCACCCCTGGTCTAGACCCTCCCTGTAAGGTAAGGAACATAAACATTGTCTGTGTCTATTAAGAAGTGGAGGTGATGCTTGAACCCAGGTCTCCTGACTCTAAAGTTCAGCACTTTTTCTGTGAGATGACAGGGAAACAGTACAAATTGTGGATTTAAAATCATTCACTTTATTTATTTGATAATATATTTAATATACATATATTTATATATCAAATATTTATATATGATATTTATATATCAAATATAAATATTTGATTTATATGATTCTTTTCAGGAATAGTAATATATTATACATTCAATAACTAATATACTTTGGTTAGAGGAACATAAATACATCTAGTACTCTGGCAAAAGAATTTGTATTTACTTAAGTGCAGGAAAAAAACCATTTTATTAGTTTTCATTGCTTTTTCAGCATTACTGAAATACAAATGTAAATTTCCCCTCAATCCCATTCTGCATGCTCTTTTTTTCTTCTTCCAAAATAAGCAACTGATCATGGAGAAGAGTACAACTTATTTCTTAGTCTTTGGGGAAAGAGGAAGGAGTCACTATATTTGAAATTGTGGTCAGAGTGGGAGTTTGTTCTTAATTGGCTCAGTATTTGAATTACTAAAGCATTAAAAACTCCGAAATTAAACTGTTTTACTTAGTGGAGATGACTGAAAAATGACAAGATCTCTATTCATTTCAGATGTTACATGTAGATTGGTGTGAAGGAAAGCAGGGGAGGAATGGAAAGTGAAGGATAGGTGTGGGGGAAGATAAGTTTAAATATATAAATAACTAAGAACTTATTTAGTGTTAAAAATCTCAATTATATTTTCTAAGTCTCTTAAGTAATAACCAAGTGATTTACACACACACACACACACACACACACACACACACACACACACACACACACACCCCTCTCTTATTCCACAACAGGTAAAATAATGCAATGAATAGAAAGACCTGAACTCTTCCTGTCTCTGATCTATATTGACTCTATGACCATGGTCAAATCACTTAATCTCTACTGCAAAGGTTATAATCTAGAGTATGTGACCTTATTTTCCTTTAAATGTTGATAACTATTTCAAAATAATTTGTTTCCTTTGTAATCCTGTGTGTTTCCTTTTATGTGTTTAAAATTTATGTATTATTCTGAGAAGAGGTCCATAGGTATCACTCGACTGCCAAAAGGAATCTATGACACAAAAAAGCTGAAAAAACCCATGTTCTGTTATCCTCTGGTAGCTCTAGAAAACTAGATTATAGATAAATTGCCTGTATCATTATTGCTGTATCAGTGGAGGGAGTTAACACATGAGGATGACTCTCTAGTTGTGATCCGTCCCCATTAAAACAAACCAAAAGAAAACACATGCTTCTTGTTAGGAGCCCCCAGGAAATAATGGAAATAGATTTAAAAAATAGAAATTTTATCAGTTACTTTGATTTAACCAGCAAGAATTCAGCTGCTCAGCGTGTCCTAAATCACTGGTCTAAGAACTGCTGTACAGAAATATAGTTCTTCTCTTTAAGAGGAATTTACGGGGGCTCACTTTGAGAAGTGTTGTGTGATTTGACCAGATGAGACTCTGGGAAGCCGTTGTTGAGAGCCCCCCGGCTTTGAAAACCCAGATGTTGATGCTTCCCTCTCTGGTAACTGTGATTTGGTATTGATGTATGTAATGTTGGGACAGTTTGGAAGCCTGTCTGTAACTCTGAAGTTCTGTAACTCTGAAGTTCGGGGTGCTGACCTTTTTCCCCTGAACTAGGTAATGTGTGTTTGTTTGATTAAAGTAAGCTTGTTAACCCATTTTGAGTTGCTTTCCTTTTGAAAAGCAGATCTAAGAACCTATATTGGCAGCTACCTTGGGGATATTGGGGTGCTTGCCGCTACAAAATGGCGATGAGGGATGGGATCTGCTGAGTAAAAGGAAAGTATGGGGGCTGGGATAATTGTTTGTTTCCCAGTTGTGGTAGCTGTGATTCTGTGGAGCCATGGAGCAGGAGAGAAGAACCGCCTGCATGCTGACTTTGCTGAGCTGAGAGCAGGAATGGTGAGCTGCCTACATGGAGACCTGTGGAGAAGCCTGGAGCTGCTGCCTTCTGCTGGAGGAGAAGGAACCCAGGAGTTTGGAGTTCAGCCACAGGACAAGATAAGGACTGTGAGACAAAGCAGGGGCACTGAATGTGTTTCCTTGTTGCATCCCACAGTTTGGGACCCAGGGGGAGGATGGACTTGTAACTATGATGGGTGGGGTGAAGTGCCATGCACCCCAAGGACCCCACATTGGTTTTGTTGCCCAGCTCCCTCTCTGGATTTGGAAGCAGGGGCTGGAGCAGTGTTATGGGAAGGACACCCCCCTCCTCCCAAGAGAACTTTATGTGATAATGCTTTGTATTTTGTGAATTGATGTGATAATGCTTTGTATTTTGTGTTTAAGGCCCAGTGGCCACTTTGGTAACTTTAGATGTACCTTGAAAATAGGACTTAAGAGATGGTTAGTGGCTAATTGAAATGTAAACTGTCTATGCTATGGGCATACTTAGTAAGACTTTACTGAATAAGTAACTAATTGTACTTTGAGATATTGTTACAGATAAGAGACTAATTGAGCTAATCAAGACTTTGCCCCATGAGTGGAAGACTTGGACTATTGTATTTTGAGATTATATTGTGATTTTCCTATGTACCTGGAAAATGTGACCTAAGAGATGTTTAGTGCTAATTCAAATGTAAATTGTGTATGCTATGGGCATGAAAGATCTTGGGGCCGAATGTAATGGAAATGCAGATTTAAAGATCTTCCCTGCCCCTAGCTTAAGTGCACCTGGAGCCTGTGGTGGGAGGCTTGTTTTTCAGGAAAGCCCACACCTTGATACTTTGTGATTGGGCAGTGGGTCAAGGAGGTTGTTACATTCTCTGAGCCAAGAGAAGGCTATATAAGCCCTGAGGAGAGGCTTTGCTTTGGGGCTCACTTTGAGAAGTGTTGTGTGATTTGACCAGATGAGACTCTGGGAAGCCGTTGTTGAGAGCCCCCGGCTTTGAAAACCCAGATGTTGATGCTTCCCTCTCTGGTAACTGTGATTTGGTATTGATGTATGTAATGTTGGGACAGTTTGGAAGCCTGTCTGTTTGATCTGTAAGTTCTGTAACTCTGAAGTTCGGGGTGCTGACCTTTTTCCCCTGAACTAGGTAATGTATGTTTGTTTGATTAAAGTAAGCTTGTTAACCCAAAAAAAAAAAAAAGAGGAATTTACAATCTAGTTGAGAAATCTATAGGTAAAACAGTTAGTGGACAAAAAGAGACATTCATATTACTACAACTGTAGCACCAAGTGATATCATGCAATCCAGAATTGTATGAGGTAGGAAGTCAATAAATTCTGCAATGACTCAAGTTTCTTGGAGGAGATAGCACTTAATTTGGATTTCAAAGGATGGGTAGGGGTTAGATGGAGGATAGAAATGAGGCCATTCTAGGTGAGAGAAACAATCAAGACCATGGAAAGCAAAAATTAAAATAATATCTAAATGAGAGAATACGTGACTGTCTTTTTATCTTTCTTTGTATTGTCAGCACTTGGCACAGTGTCCAAGGTTAACCTGACCTAACCTTTTAGCCTAAACTAAGCTATCCTTTCAACCTGAAGATTATTTGCTTCCACTATGGAAAATCAATTTCAAAAAAAATCCATGGAAAGTATAGATTTCAGAGTCTATATAATCTAACCTATATTTAAACAAGAATATCTTCTTGTTGGCAAATGGTTGCCTAGCATTTGTTTGAAAACTTATAGGTTAAGGGGGAACTCACCACCTCGAGAGTTGGTCCCATTTCATTTTTTGACAGTTCTAATTATTTTTGCTTTTTGGAGGGCAATTGAGGTTAAGTAACTTGCCCAAGGTCACAAGGCTAGGTTTTTTTTTGTTTGTTTGTGTGTGCGTTAAGTATCCGAGGTTGGATCCGAACTCAGGTCCTTCTGACTCCAGGGCCGACGCTCTACTCACTGTGCCACCTAGCCGCCCCTGACAGTTCTAATTATTAAGAAATTTTTCCTTTAATTTATATTTTTATCTGTTATAAAGTGACAAAACATTTTTCATCAACTCACATTAAAAAATTATCACAGTATTTACCACTATTGACAGGTACTAGTATTTTTCAAATAGTAATTCTGCATTAATGTTTTATATAGTAGAGTCTTAATTGTCATTTAATCTCCATATTATGTTACAGAAGTTTTAATAACCATTTTTGATGGAAATAATCCCACTGTTTCAAGAAACTATATGTGATGAGTTTAGGCTTATGCTTGTTGTATGAATATAAACTGAAACATTCTCCAGCCCTTTACATTCCCAGGTATTTGAGCCAGTGTTTATTGCTGAGATGTGATTCATCCATTTGCATAACAGTAGCATGAATCCTCAGTGATTCATCAGCATTGTATTTTTAGGGCACTAGGTTGCTTTTGCTTGTTTCAGGAAAGCTTTGAGAATATATTTATTTATACAGTGACATTCTGGCACAAAATAGTTGCATTTATGTAAATAAAGGATTCTTCTGGATTATGATTTTTCCCCCTCCTCCATAGCAGGGTGTGTCCTTAAATCTATTTGTTTCTCAAAGAAAAATATTTATGTACCCATCCATACATAATATAGAAATACAGATAGATAATTTTTTTGCATGTAAAATAATTGATCTGCATAATTTTTTCTTGCACTTATTTTCTTAACCAATAGTCAAGGCCTTATTTAGGATTACAGGCTCATAGATCAGTGGAGCAGGGATTTCAAGCCAGAAGGATAAGGAACTCAAAGGTGGACTAATCCAGTCCTGTGTCATTTCAGAGAGAGGAAACTGAAGTTCTGAGAAATGAAATCAGTTAGTAAATGACTTGCTTAAGGTTCCAAAGCCAGGTCTTCTGATTCCAAAACCAGTGTTCTTTCACTTAATAGCTATTTATTGAGTAGTTGGACATGCTGAACACAGAAAAATTATGCAACTGTATGAGTGTGAGCTAAGTATTCAGAATAATTTGATCAACTCCTTGGAAGACTTCTGTCCCAGGACCCTCTGTCCTAAAGTCACTGTCAATAATAAATACCTTTTGGTAGTCACAGAGCTGCTGGAGATACTTATTATTATTCGTAATCAAATGCACCTCATTATCTAATTCAGTTTAGCCAACATTATGGGCCTGCTTTGTGCAAGGCACTTTGCTGCTCCCTCCTCCCCCAACCCACCTTCCCCCCGCCCAGTGCCCTTATTTTTACTGATTAGGATTATGAGCCCCAGAAAGAATACATAACTTGCCCAAGGACATCTATGTAGGACATTTCAAAACTGGGATTCATATCCAGGGCTTATGACTCCCAGGTCCTTGTATCTCTTCCCTATATTTCATTGTGTTCCTAGTTGATTATTTGGAACTCAGGACAATTTTTACCTAAACATTGTTAAAAATGATCGTTAGGGTAATGGGAAGTCCTGTAAAAACCTGTTTTATTTCCACTGTAGTTGAATTGTACTAGCTTCTGAAAGCAAATGACCATGCAACAAAGGAGAGAGGAAAATTGTCCTTATAAGACAGAGGAGGTTAATCTTTAGCATTCTTCTATTTCTGCATCCTTCTCCCACCTCCTTCAGCCTATATCTTCACGGATCTACTGTCTTTATATTTCCATAAGCCCTTATTCTTGCACCCCAATTCATACTTGCTGTTCTCACCAACATTACCTACCACTTCCAGTCCCTACTTTCATCTCCTATTTAGTGGATATAGTTAATATGGTATATTTGCTCAGAGATAAATCCGACATGAAATAATTCAGAATAAAGTATAAATGATAGCCATTTACCTTCCCATTAACTCCCTTCTTTCCCCATGTATTTATATTTAAAAGATAGTGATTGTTATTTTAAATGAATTTTTGGAATTTTAGGTGGTATAATAAAATGTAGGGAAAATGAGGCTGTGGCGGGGTTGAGGGGAGAACAATAATTTTGAGCAAAGTCTGCCTTCCTTGAGTGAGCTCCTGTCATCTCTTTTGTCTCTAATTTTTTCCTTTTTCTATTTCTGAACCTTCAGGTCCTATATTGATCATTTGTCAATGAGTCATTGATAAATTGGGTGCTACAGCATACTGGATTTAATATAGAACCTGAAATTTGGGAAGTCCTCGATTCAGCTTCAGATACTTACTATCTGTGTAATGCAAATCATCTCACCTTGCTTGTTATCAGTTCCTGTTTCTATAAATGAGGATAATATCAATAATGCCGCTTGACCTCCTGGTTCTTGTGAGATTTCAATAAGATATAATGTTTATGAAGTGTTTTGTTAATCTTGAAACATGATATAAATGTCCATTTTTATTCTGTTCTCCATTCTTTATGTATCAATTAAATATCCAATTCAAGATGTGCTAATTCACACTTAGTTCTTTATTTCTTCAATAATATTCAACCCTCTTTCTCCCCCTCCATCATACTTCATTCTTCATACTTAGCATGGACCACCTACTTTAGAATATTATAAATTATAGTCCTTCCTCGACACTCATTAGACTACCAAGTTTGAACTCCACAATTTGGTACCTTTATTTGAACTGCCTTTATTTCCTACTAAAGCTATATTGTTCTCTTCTACCAGTAAGTCCCCTCATCTTGGCTCAATTCATGTTCCCCTTAGTTTTCCATTGTTTCCATCTTCCTTCATCTGCTATCTAGTTTTACCTGGATTTCATCTTCTCTCTTGGCTCTATTCCCTCAAATTAGCCTACAACTCTTCTTGAGGTTTCTTAAATGTTTTTAATCACTACAGGGAAATACATAGCAGTTTAAAATAAACAAATTCCATGTCTCAGATATTAACCCTTTTGGTTCATGGAAACTGATATAGAGCTAGGCAGAGTACTTTCTGAACTCCTCTTATTACCCCCAAGTGACACATTCTATTTCTTTCGTTCCAATTCCAGCCCACTTATTATTTGTGTGAACTGAGGTAAATAATCCACTTAGCCTCTCTAGTCCCCAATTTCCTTGTCTTTCAAATAAGGTGGGGAGGAGCTTAAAATCATCTCTAAGTCCTGATCCAGTTTAAAATCTCATGATTATATCACTTTGCTAGAGTTAGCCTCAACTAAAACTTGGTGGACTTATTGTTTTGTTTTCAGTCCTGAGTTCTCTTAAAATGATGTCTTTATCCGTTTTCCTTGTCTTTCCAGTATTGTAAATAATAATGTCATTTTTAAAAAATGTCTTTATATAGATCTCCTTGCTATCCCCTTCCAGCATTTTTATTTCTCTTTCCTCCCAGTCATTACAGAGGAATAGTCCCATTCCCTGACTGTGTGTGTGTGTGTGTGTGTGTGTGTGTGTGTGTGTGTGTGTGTGTGTACCTTCTTCAGACTTCCAAAAATAACAGTTCCCCTTCCTGGTCCCTCATTTCACTCCAGTAACCATTTCCAGTATTTTACCCTTTGTAAGGGCATGGCATCTGGGTATATGCCCTTTTAACTAATATCTATTCATTGACATCCTTAGTGCCTGATACTGAATCACATCTTTACATTTCTCTAGCTTATTTAGTTCTATTTCAGTCATGCTTGACTCTTTGTGACTCTATTTGGGGTTTTCTTGGCAAAAATGCTACAGTGGTTTGCCAGCTCCTCTTCCAGTTCATTTTACAAAAGAAGAAACTGAAACAAACAGGGTTTAGTGACTTTCCCAGGGTCACACAGCTAGTAAGCATCTGAGACTGGATTTGAACTCAGGTTTTCCTGAGTGAAGAGCTATCCAAATACACTGATTGTTATTACCTTTGTAAAGTTTCCCATTCTGACAAAGGGCTAGGATCACAGATTTAGGACAGAAATGAATCTGTTAGAGATTATCTAGTGTCATACCCTCAATGTGCCACATACTTCTGTAAAAACTCATCTTCTATTGTTGTTATAGTCCCCTTCTAGCTGAATAGGTGCTTGGTATTTAATGAACAATTGATACAGGGTTATGTTAAAAAAATAGAAAGAGATAAAGAGACTGATAAAGTCCTTTAAGATTTAAATACCTAGTTATTTAGTAAGTGAAAAATCACAAGAAAATTACTTCCATTATTGACATAGTGTTGATATTAAATGTTTAAAAATCATATTGTATGCTACATGTCAGTTTGCATTATGTCTATGGAAAAAAATCAATAGAAATTAGTATCTTATTCTGTAATTATGTATATCGATTGCTGCCTTTAAAATCACTGAACCAAAGAGTAATGTTTCCCCTGATGCCTTCTGTGGTCAGTAAATGAATTAAATTGGAATGTAACCAGGAAGATGAGAGGTATTTATTCTGTGTAAACCAATATTATTTAATTTCTGCCTATTCTTATGTCCCATCTTTTAATATGTAAAATATTACAAGTGATAATTATCTCCCCATCCCCATCAAATATTTAATTTCAAATGATTACTGCAAAATTAGGAGAGGTCCTATTCCTGACTCTAACACTATGTGAACTTGGAAAATCACTTCCTTCTCTGAGTTTTAGGTTTCTCATCTGTGAATTGAGAGATATTGGCCTGTTCATGAAGTCAGTGTTATTCATTGGACGAGCAGCTTTACCCCCTTGTGTCTGTTTCTTCAATTGCAAAATGACAGGGTTGGCCTAGGCAAACTCCTAAGGCTCCTTGTAGGGACAAGCTCAGAAATTCTATGATAATTCTCTAAATTATTCAGAGATTATAGAATATCATATTTGATTTCTGGATTTAATAATCAAATGCTAATTTTATTGCTCAAATGAAGTTAGGTCACAATTGTCACAGAATCCTTAATCTTAATTTTATAATTTCAGTATGATCAGCTTAAAAAAATATTCTGGCTAGTGTTATTTCACTATTATCAATTTAAGCACTCTTTGTTTTTCAGCTCACATAAATGTCACCTTCCTTGGTGACTCCTTTCTCATTTAGTATCTCTGTGTGTGTGCGACAAAGTTGGTATTGTCTTGTGTTATTTGATATTTCATTTGTTTTTGGGGTGGATTTAAACTCCTTGGGGTAGGGTCATATCATATATTGTACTTCATTTGTACATACCACCTAGCAAGTTCAGAGCCTGTAGAAGAAGGACCCAATCCATATTTAGACAGTTCCAGAGTGAGGATGGTAGCTGTGTGCCTCCTCATTTCACAGTTGAGGAAACCTGTGGAAATGGATCAAATAACAGATGCAATATGTATTGATTCTCAAAGTAAATTCCTGCCACATGCTTCCCATACCAAGTTTGACTGTAATATTTATGCTGATTCCAAATGCCTCCTGAAATACAAAGTGCTGCACAAGAACTCTGTCATCTTTAGAGACTCTTAGGGCTTCTAGAGCAATGTTACATACACACTGAGTGCTTACTAAATCATGAGCTGTGGAAGGTTCCAAATCATGAAAAGGCTGGCAGAGAGAGACCCTTTCCTGGTTTGGATTGCTGTTTGAGGGAAGGAACTCTAGAGATTTGCATCTTCATTTGACAAATTGTTTAACTTAACTATTATCAAGGTTTAATTATTTTATATGAAATAGCGTGGTAATATAGATAGAGAGTTATTCTTGGACCAGCATGTGAGTTTAATCACGTTTTAATTTTCAAGTTATCTTTTTTTTTTTTAAACAAATGCTTTATTAGCTTCTGGTTTACATCATTCATTTCTGCCAGATATTGAGTTACAATTTTTTTCCACTACCCACCACCCCAGAATAGCAGTCCCACAAGATATCCCCTCATCCAATCTGCTCTCTCCCATATCTTCTCCCATACCCCCTTCAACTTTACCATTAGGGCAAGGTGAATCTCTGTGCCCCAATGCCTGCACATCTTATCTCCCAATTACATGCAAAATAGTATTAATAATAGTATTTATATATTTGAAACATTTAATTTTAAGACCTCAAATTTCAGATCCATTCCCTTCCTCCCTTGTCACCCATTCCCTCTGGGAAGATAAGTAATTCAGTATGTGTTGTACATGTGTAGCTATGCAAAACATTACCATAGTAGATATATTGTACAAGGCTGCTTATAATTCCCTCCCACCCCCAAACTGGTCCATTCCCTACTTTGATCCTGTCCCTCTTATATAGTGGGTACTTCCAACCTTCCCTCCCCCTAAAATGCCCTCCCCTCCATCCTCCCCCCTCTTATCCCCCTTCCCCCTACTCTGCTGCAGGGTGAGATATCCCATTTAGTATGTATGTCATTCTATCCCTGAGCCAGATTCAATGAGAGTATGGTTTTGCCTTTTTGCCTTCCTGTTCTTACCCTCCCCTGCAACCACTTCCCCTTGTTTCTTCTACATGAGATAGTTTACCCTACCCTGTCTCTCCCCATCTCCTCTTGCCACTTTCCTCTCTCACCTCATAATTTCACCCCTTAAGTATCATCCCTTCCCAACAAATTCAACCTATGCCCTCTATCCATGTATAACTGTAAACATATATACACACATTCACATATGTATTCATATCTTCTTCCATTATTTTCATACTGAGAAAAGTTTCATCAGTCACAGTTATTGTTTTTCCATGTAGGAACATAAATAGGTCGACTTTGATAAGTTGCTTTTGATTTCTTTTCCCTGATTACCTTCTCAGGAATCTCTTGCTTCTTGTGTCTGGATGTCAGATTTTCTATTCAACTCTGGTTTTTTCCTCAAGAATGCTTGAAAGTCCTCTATTCCACTGAATGACCATATTTTCCCCTGAAACAAAATACTCAGTTTTGCTGGGTAGGTGTAGCAGCAAGCACCTCAATATCCCCAGGGTGACTGCCAACACAGGTTCTTAGATCTGCTTTTCAAAAGGAAAGCAACTCAAAATGGGTTAACAAGCTTACTTTAATCAAACAAACAGATTACCTAGTTCAGGGGGAAAAGGTCAGCACCCCAAACTTCAAAGTATACAAACAGATCAAATAGGCTTCCAAACTGTCCCAACATTATATACGTCAACACCAAATCACAGTTACCAGAGAGGGAAGCATCAACATCTGGGTTTTCAAAGCCAGGTGGGGCTCTCAACAACGGCTTCCCAGAGTCTCATCTGGTCAAATCACACAACACTTCTCAAAGTGAGCCCCAAAGCAAAGCCTCTCTTCAGAGTTTATATAGCCTTCTCCTGGCTCAGAGATTGTAACAACTTCCTTGACCCACTGCCCAATCACAAAAGTATCAAGGTGTGGGCTTCCCTGAAAAACAAGCCTCCCACCACAGGCTCCAGGTGCACTTAAGCTAGGGGCAGGGAAAATTTTTAAATTTGTATTTTCATTACAGTAGGTGACCCTTGGCTTCAATCCCAGCTCTTTTGCCCTCTGGAATATCATATTCCATGCCCTTCCATCCCTCAGTGTAGAAGCTGCCAGGTCCTGTGCTATTCTGATTGTGTTTCCACAATATTGAAATTGTTTCTTCCTGGCTGCTTGGAGTATTTTTTTCTAGATTTGGGAATTCAGGAACCTAGCTATAATATTCTTGGGAGTTTTCTTTTTGGGATCTTTTTCAGGAGGTGATTGGTGGATTCTTTCAACCACTATTTTGCCCTCTGGGTCTAAAACATCAGGGCAGTTTTCCTTGAGAATTTCTTGAAGGGTGATTTCTAGGTTCTTTCTTTGATCATGGCTTTGAGGTAGTCCAATAATTTTTAAATTATCTCTCCTGGATCTATTTTCCAGGTCAGTGGTTTTTCCCATGAGATATTTCACATTCTATTCTTTCATTTGTTTGGATCTGTTTAACAGCATCTTGATTTCTCATAAAGTCATTAGCTTCCATTTGCTCCAGTCTAACTCTGAAGGAATGAATCTCCTCAGTCAGCTTTTGAGATTCTTTTTCCATCTGGCAAATTTGACTTTTTAAGGCATTCTTCTCTTCATTGCCCTTTTGGGCCTCCTTAGCCATTTGAGTTAGTCTATTTTTTAAGGTGTTATTTTCCTCGGTCAGGCTGTTGACCCTCATTTCATAAGTTTCCTGCATCCTTCTCATTTCTCTTCCCATTTTTTTTTTTTTTTTGCTTTTTGGAGGGCTATTGGGGTTAAGTAAGTTGCCCAAGTTCACACAGCTAGGTTTTTGTTTGTGTGTGTGTTAAGTGTCTGAGGCTGGATCTGAACTCAGGTCTTTCTGACTCCAGGTCGACGCTCTACTCACTGTGCCGCCTAGCTGCCCCTCTCTTCCCAATTTTTCCTCCTTCTCTTATTTGATTTTTAAAGTCCTTCTTAAGGTCCTCTATGGTCTATAACCCACTCATATTTTCCTTTGGGGCTTTTGAAGCAGGATTTCTGACCTCACAGTCCTCCTTCTGTTCTATGCTTTGATCCTCTTTGCCCCCAAAATAGGAGTCTAATGTTGAATTTTTCTGTTTATTTTGTTTCCTTTGCCTAGGCATGTTGCCACTTAATTACTTGACTTTGGGGCTTGTTGCCACAGTAGGACTCTGCCACCAGACAGGGGAGCTTCCCCAAAGCTGGGGTCTTCACAACTTCCAGTTCTGGCAAGCTGGATACCCACCCCACAACCTCCACCCCAGACCACAATCTAGATCCAGGGAGGTTAAATCAAGAGCAATTTCCCCACCAAGACTGATCGCTGGATCTCACTACAGTTTGCAGGCCAGTAGCTGGATCTGCCACTGAAACTGCAAAATGGCGTGTCTCCTCAGCGGCTTCCAGCCCCCAGGGGAGGAAGCCGACGCATTCCCCAAATACTGGTCCCAAAGTCCATAGGGCACTAACCTCTCACTTTGTCCTAGGCATGTTGGCGTTGATCATTCTGG
Source organism: Gymnobelideus leadbeateri (assembly GCA_011680675.1). Taxonomy (NCBI): domain Eukaryota; kingdom Metazoa; phylum Chordata; class Mammalia; order Diprotodontia; family Petauridae; genus Gymnobelideus; species Gymnobelideus leadbeateri. The sequence continues at coordinate 122,287 of WOXC01003580.1, forward strand.
AGTCACCACAGCTGCTGGTGTTCTGGGGTCCCTCCAGCTGGCTGCTGGCCTGGCCGCCCTGGGGCTAAAACCATGGCTCAGGTGGTCCTGGGCTCGCCTCCTAGAGTGCTGCGCTGTCAGCTCCCTGCAGGGCTGCCAGGCTGCCCTCTGTGGGAGGTTAGCTTCTCTGTGTCATTCTGTAGGTGCTGGAGCTCCAGAAGTTGTTCAGACCCCTTTTACATGATTTTGAAGTGGTGTGGGAGAGAGCGCCTTGGAAGTGCTGTTTCTACTCTGCCATCTTGGATCCACAATTTTCAAGTTATCTTAAGATTTATTAATAAAGACTTAGTGAGTCCATTGAGTTGTGACTCCATGCCAACTGTGGCTAGTTAATTCTTTTCCTTAGGATATGGTGTTAATGAGGCCAGGTCTACAACCTCAGTTCTTTCGTAACCTATCATTCAGTTTAGTTCAACAGACGTTAAATTTCTTCTACATTTGAGACACTGGTAGTCACTGAATATGTAAAGATAAAATTTTTATAGTTCTTTTCCTCAAGGAAGATAACATTCTCCTTAAAAGTACTTCTCTCATATGTATCCCAGGCTTCTCCTAATTTAATCTTGTAACCTCCCCCCTCCCCCATTTAATATCTTAATCCCACATCATTAAAAAAACGAACAACCACCTTCTACTGTGCTCACCCACCCACTGAAATCATCAGATATCAAGGTAGGTATTGGCTTTATTTGAAACCTATTTTCAATCTTAGTAGGATTTCTCCCTGTAACAGATGTATCCTAGGTTAAATTATCTTCGTCAAGGTCTTTTTGCTTATGCTCTTTATGACCATTTTAAGGTGGGAAGAGTAATTGTCTAATAAAATGTTTCTCCTTGTCTTTGGATACAGGACAAGACCAATTTTTTCATTTTTAAATTTATTTTTTTTTCAGTTATCAGAAATCGCTCTTTTCACTTCTCCTTTCCCTTCTCCCCAATTACTTTTGTTCCCATCTCCAAGGAGAACTTTTGAGCCATCCTCCCAGTAAGCTGAAGTTTCTCTGGCTTCTGGTTTCATTCTTAGTCAGAATGTCATTATGGGCTTTGTATAGTTCCATTCTTCTAGTAGTGTGTCACCTCATTGATCATTGGATAAATATCTCATAATAAAGTACAAGAAATTGACTTAATATTTGTAGGTAGTATAATCACTATGTAATAGCTCCTTTTGCCACATTTTCAGGTATTCTGGTACCATCCCTGTACGTGTAAGCAAAGTAACTTGGTGCTCAGGAGGAAGGGCCATCTGCTAATGTGTAATTTATGTTAAACTTCTCCGTATTTATTTAGATTGAGCCTTAGTGAACAGATAAAGTTTGTCAGCAGGATTGTGATCATTCTTTCCATTTTGGTAGAATCTGCCAAAGTCTCTGCTTCTCCATCATTCTTTTGAGTCCTGGGTCACCTTCATGCCATGAGGCATTGGGGTAGGACTTTAGTGAATGCTGCTAGCTTACATGACAGTACAAAGTAGTAGACTTTAGAGCTGTGAAGATACTCTCTCCCACAGATTTCTTTGTTGGAATTCCCTTCTCTTTCTGTTATCAAATTGACCATATCATCTAATTCAGCAAATGAATGCAAAACTAATACTTTATAGTAATTTTTATTGGAATACAAGAATAAGGAGCTGACAATATTGGCAGCAATTTAAGCCTTTAAAAATATGACCATTGTTACTTAGAAAAATGTTCCTTGTCTATTTAAGTATGTTTCTATATTGTGTGTGCATATATATGCATGAATTATATATATGTATATACATGTATGTATGTATGTATGTATAAGTATAATCACATAAAATTTAAATTTTTAAAAAGACAAAATAACAATTGTGTGATTTGTATTTTTTATTTCCCTCTGAAGTTTTCTTAAGGAGACTTGTCATTATCTTTATCATCAGACAGTGTAGGTCATGACCATGTTGCCATTTCCACTGCATCAGTCTGTGAGATTTACCCAACTGAGCTACTCCTATCTCACATAATTATAGAAATTTGCTACATCTTCATTTTTTTCATCAATAATACACTTGCTTTCAGAATTATTCCCCTTCCTTCAGTACCCCTCTCCCAACCTTGACTTGTGATTTCATTCATATAGGAAATTCTGTAATTTCTGGTCTTAGAAATTTGCCTATTGTCACTGAAACTTTCAATTATTTGCCCACAGCTAACCTCATACACCTGTTCATTTCTGATATTTCATAGGAACCCCAGTCTTCTTTTTTCCCCATACCCAGCCCTCTATTCACTACTTTTAAGTATACTCTCATCTTTTAAACTTAGGATTTGTAAAAACATTCTCACATTCTCTGAACTTAAAGTGGTTTAGGAAGGGGCATCAGGTAGAGGAAAGAATTTTGTGCTATTTCACTTAATTTCAGAAGAAATTAGTGAAACATGGCTATATCTATCCTTTGTAATAAAGAATAAGAAAGATTAGGTCAGTAAAAAATTAACCAGACAACATTCAGTTCTGAAAGTATTTGCAGTATCAGAGATACTTGATAGGAAAATTTTCTCCCAAATTGATTGTTCCCCTTTTTATCCTTGAGACATTGATTTTTGTTCATGGGGAAAATTTTCAATTTCATGTAATTGAAATGATCTGTTTATCTTTTGGCTACTTTTCAATAACCATTTGCCTTCCTTTAAAAAGCACCTGTTCTTTCCTCCTGCTCTTTACCACAAATCTGCTCCTCAGGTTAGTTTTCATTGTTGCCCCTTCTGTAGTTAAGTGGAAACTATAGATAAATGAGGGAAAGCAGATATATTTAGGGCAGGCTGGGATTGAGGATGAACATGGAGTAAGAAATGACACTATCTATGCAACTGAATTTTCAATATGGACTTGAGAACATAGAAACAGATACTGCTCAGGTAGATTTGGTTGTAGCTCAATTTAATATTTTTTCCTTCATCATTTCTCAACATATGTCATGACCTACTTAGTGAATTTATTTTCTTCTTAATAAACACTTATCAAGCTAGACTGAGTGTCATGAAACCTGTGTTCTAGCAGTACTAGCTATAATTGAACTGAGTTGTGTGACTTTGGGAAAGTCATTTTTTTTCTCGTCTTGCCTCATTCCTCATCTTTTAATTAAGGCAATTAGACCATTAAAACCTCTAAATTCCCTTGGATCTCTAAGATAGTGAGCTACATATCTCACCAAATTGATATCCTTAGTATTATCCTGTTTTATGATACTGATGAGACAAATAAGCATTGAGAATAAGTAATATGAAAGTATACTTAGCATGTCAAGTAAATTTTTCCTATTTTTTGATAAATATCTCTTTCAGTGCAAGTGAACTCTCTATTTTATATTTAAATCAAGTAGAAATTTGTGTGTCAAATCAGAAACTTGCCAAGATGATTAATATAGTGTAATGCCATTATAATAAATGTCACTCTTTAGGGATCTATGTTCCCAGACTAAATTATAGTGGAATATGGGTTATAATACTGTTTTGCAGTACATAGAAGGAGGGCCCTAAGTCATGGAACAATTGTGTTTGCTTACATAACAAAGTTCACTCATAGATAACGCCATTTTCTTCCTCTGCCTCTCTCCCCTTTTATGTTGAATTTCTCACCCTACCTCCATTATAAGGATTGTGTGTGTGGCTGATTTAGCAAATCTTGAAACAATGAACTTGTATCATATTTTTCACTTCCGTAGTGGTACTTGCCCAAAACTTAAGTGAGTAGGTAGTAGATTTTATGTGGGTAGGAAAGAATAAAAGAATGTTAAAAGAAAAGTAAAAGAAAGGGAGAAAATGGATAAAAAACAGGGAGAAAAGGGTAAGAGATAAGTGAAGTAGCCTGTGTTATTTCGAAGAATATTATTTGGGTAAATACAGTCTCTCTTTATGATCAATGTTTATTGGTTCAGGGTACTTACATTTAATGTGTTATTCTGAGAACTTTATCCCAGTAATTATTAGAAGAAATAGAATTATATTTGTATGGCAGGCGTAATTCCTAAAAAGTATATATCTATTCTGTCAGATGAGGGAATTAATTAATTTTAGTAGATATCATATTTGTTGGTATTATTTTTATATGTTTTAATGTCATCATTTTTATTACTATTATTATTGTTACATATTTAGCTTATTTAGTTTAACATTTACGTTACTCCCTGAAGTCAGCGACTGTTTGCTTATGTCTCATGTCTCTTAGTGCCTGGCACATAGGCATCCAATAAATATTTGTCTGATTGATTGACCAATATAATTGTTTTCATGATATCATAGAATTTTTTGTGGTCATTTCAAGAAACTTTCATGCTTATGGAAGGACCAGAAGGAAGGTAGCATTTAAAAATAGACAATACCCAAAACATTGTTGCAAACTTTTAACATTTCCTATGATTTTTTTTATTAAAACATTTCCTTTAAAGGGTATAACTCTTGGTGATTATGCAGTCAGTATGCCCAAAGGTTAAAACGCACAGGTGTTTACTGAATTGGCCTCTTGAAAATAGAAATGCAGTTGGACAGAAAAAGAATTTTGCCTATTCTTGTATCCTATAGTTATATGAGTCAGGTCTCATTGGCTAATTGTTTTTAAGTGCAGGAAAACTTAGGATAGTTTTTCCCTTTTACACACCAGAAAATATTACCCTGTGCTTTTTTGCCAATTTTATTCTATTAATGTATCTAAGTGAGTTTTTCCACCTTCTCTACAACATAGATATCTAAAAAAACACAATGTCTTATTTCAAGGGTAAATGAAATTCATATTTTAAAACACAAGAGCCAACAAAATGATATAAAATTTTTAAAAATTTGACCCATGACCCCTTGAAAAGGATGAAAATAATTTAAACTAATCTATAATTTCATATGAAGAAATGAAACTATACTATTTACCTTTAGCCTTAGTGCTATTCTTAGATACCTAGAACCTAGAGCTGCATTGTAATAAAGTAGACTTCTGTCAGAATTACTTGTTAGATAGAACTGAGCTTGTGTTCTTCAGATGAAATCAAATGCAGATCAAATCCTATTAGGAGTGAATACCACTAGAATAAAACTATCTTTATAATGAAAAGTGATTATATAACCTACGGAGAGGCCATTTATTTTGAGCAATGTTCAATGAAATGTAATTATGTTTAAACACAACATCCCTAGTTACAAGGAGATTTTTTGCTGATTTTGTTCATCTCAACCAGCCCTCAACAAATACTTTTGAGTCGAATTTGTTTGTCTTTGTTTTAGATTGGGTAGATTGGGTGGGTGATAGTTGAACTTGAAGTATTGGAAATCTTCACTGTTATGTAACTTTTATTTAAAGTTTGAATCTTACAGAATTTGGAGATACATCCCTATTGTATAAACATGAATGGCCCTTTAAGTTTCTTTTTTAATACACAAATATATTTCCAATGCATTTGTGTGTATGTATGTGATAATTCAGTGTGTGATATGTGAAATGATTTTTTAAATGAATGTTTAGAAGAATATGATTAAAATTGTAATGCTATTTTTCTACTCCCCCTTCAGCTTCCGGCAGATTTCACAAAACTACACCTTACTGACAGTCTCCACCCACAGGTGACCCACGTTTCCTCTAGTCATTCAGGATGTAGCATCACCAGTGATTCTGGAAGCAGCAGCCTCTCTGATATCTACCAGGTAAGAAAGTTAGTTCCTTTATCATTTCTTTCCATCTCATTTCTCTGGGTATGTGTAGTTTTGTGGTGCTAAAAAGACAAACCATAAAAATCAGTTAAATATGTGGACATGTAAAAGTCTGTAGATGCACATTATATTGATATTTCCTTGTTCAATTGTTAATCATCCAGTTGAACTGAATAAAATAGCAGTAATGCTCAAAGAGTTTGACCCCAAAAAAGTTTCTTTGTAATTAAGCTCATAGGTATTGGAGGTCATTTAATCCAGAGGTATCAAACTCACCAAGTAGCAGCCTGAACCAGATTAAAATGTAATTGGAAATATTTTTTAAAATAAATAAAAATATAATACAATATAGATAATGTTAATTTGAGGTTTTCTAAGTTATATTGCAGAGCATAGAGATCCTTTGTGAGGTTGACATCACTGAATTCCAGCACTTTCATTTTACAGATTAAGAAGCTTTTTCCCAATCAACAAAAATCCAGTTCCTCTCCCTCCTACCCCCTAATCACATTGAGAGAGGGGGGAAAAAGAAAGTTCATTAAAAAATATATAGTCAAATGGGGGCGGGATAGGATGGAGGGAAATATAGTTAGTCTTTCACAATATAACTACTATGGAAATGTTTTTCATAACTATACATGTACATCCTATATTGAATTGCTTATCTTCCCAGTGGGGGTGGGTAAGGAGGGAAGAAGGGAAAAAATCTGGAACTCAAAAGTTTTGAAAACAAATGCTTAAAAAAATATTTTTTACATGCAACTGGGAAATAAGGTATACAGGTACTGAGGTATAGAAATCCATCTTGCCCTACTAGAAAGTTGGGGGGGGGTATGGGGGAGGATATAAGAGAGAACAGATTGGGGGAAGGGGTATTCAGTAGGCTTGCTATTTTGGGGTGGGGGTAGGGGAAAGACAGGGAGAAAAATTTGCAACTCAAAATCTTGTGGAAATGAATGTTGAAAACTAAAAATAAATAAATTAATTGGATTTTTAAAAATGTAGTCAAGCAAAGCAACTCCTGCATTAACAGTGGCTGGGAGAAAACAAAACAAAATGAAAAACCAATATGTCTCATTCTTCACTCAGTCCATCACCTTTCCATTAGAACATAGGTAACATGTTTCATCATGAGCCTTCTGAAGTCGTTGTGGGTCACTGCATTATAAATGATTTGGTTTTGAAAAATAATGGAAATTTAAAACACTGCTGTCGAACAAACATGCTGTTGACTATGCTTTATGTAATAGAGGAAATATATAAGTTGTACTTAGAATTGTGTTTTCCACTTGGTAGACATTTGCCTTAAATGACTTGAAATGCAGTCTTCTTGGCTTTTAAGTCCATAAGTTCTCACATGAGAATAAGAACCTGCTTAAAAAAAAAAAACAACCTTGGTATTCCCAGTGCCTAGCACAGTGGCTTATACATAGTAAAGGTGTGGTAGATGTTTGTTGAATTGAATTATATCATAGCTAGTGCATTATTCCCAGGGATTAGAGGTTTTTCTCATCAGCTTTTAAGGAATAATTTCTGAATGTTTCCTGAGGATTTATTAAATAACATTTTATTTTATTTTATTTGCTTTTTGGAGGGAGGAAGGCAAGGCAATTGGAGTTACGTGACTTACCCAAGGTCACACGGCTAGTAAGTGTTAAGTGTCTGAGAACTGGATTTGAGCACAGGTCCTCCTGACTCCAGGGCCAGTGCTCTATTAACTGCGTCGCCTAGCCTCCCTTAAATAACATTTTAAAAAGTTTTAAGTCCTAATGGCACAGAGCAAAGAAAAGTGTTTACTTAAATAGAACATTTTTTTTTTTTTGTATCTTCTGATAGCTCTTCAAAATGCTCTTAACTTTCGTGGTTAAAAAAAATTCTCAATGTTAACCACTGAGAAGAAAATACAGACCTGTTTCTCCCTTCTCTTTGGCTACTTGGCATTTCCAAGCATACATCATTAATTACTGCTAACTTGTGGATGATTAAAAAATATCAGTAAGAAAATTTTACAACTTATATTTCATGTATAACAATTCAATTTACAACTTAGTTCTTGAACACATAACTAGGTCTTCTTGCTATGGCTATTATAAGATCATTACCAAGTTTTGATGGTGGTCAGTTTCTAGTTTAGAAAAAGTGTTGCAAAAAACTGAGCAGTTATGATTCTATTCAGGGCAGGGATACCAACTACTCTAAGAGTGAGATGGATTAAAATTTTTTTTCAGAAGGTTTTTGACTTTTAAAAGGCAATTCATGTTTAGTATTTACTTTTGAGTAATTTAAAGGGTGTGCCAGAGATGCTTTCTTACCAACCTTTTAAGCAATTTAGTCATTAAATGCATTTTATATTGTTAGCCAGAAATGCAAATATTTATAAACTTATTGAATCATCATGTTTTGCAACTGGAAAATAAGATATACAGCCACTGGGGTATAGAAATCCATCTTGCCCTTCTAGAAAGTTGGGGTAGGGGGGATGAGGGAGGATATAAGAGAGAGCAGATTGGGGGAAGGGGTATTCAGTAGGCTTGCTGTCTTGGGGTGAGGGGTCAGGGAAAGACGGGGAGAAAATTTGTAACTCAATCTTGTGGAAATGAATGTTGAAAACTAAAAATAAGTAAATGAAAGATTAATTAAAAATAAATGTTAAGTTTAATCTTTAAAAAATCATGTTTATTTTTTACTAAAAACAACGTATAATTATGCATTAAGGTGTTTATTGTTCTTTAACATTAAGATATATGTAGAAGTCTTGGTGTTTATTATTTTATTAGTATGTTGAACTCCCATCCCTCCTTAGGACAAATGAATAAAGGTTTTGTAATAATAGCACATGTTAATTGAAAAATAGTGACATATACTTTGGTCTCTAAACCTTTCATGTTACATATACTAAAGCTCAATGTTGTGATATTTTGCCATGCACACATGATAAAGTAAAGCTATTACATTAGGCATATCACTCAAAGGACAAATTCCAAAAATGAATCAATTTAAAAATGTTTGGAGAAAAACTTTACCCTCTTGGAGATTTGGGGATGAGGTAAAGTCCTCAGGACATGAGGAAGGGTATTCTCCTATAGTCCCTTAGTTTTGCTGGCATAGTTGATAACTCTGTAATATAGCTGTGATATCTTTCCTACCCAGATATAACAGAAACATACCACCACTTTCTTGTTTTGGGTTGCAGAAACGGAGTAGAATCTTCATAGAACTTTTCTGCTCCATTGGTTAGTTACCAAGTGTATTGAAAAGTCAGGTCCTACCTAACTGGTTCCTTGAACACTTAAGAGTATTGCCAATGTAGAGTAATATTTATGTTTATACACACTCTCTCTCTCTCTCTCTCTCTCTCTCTCTCTCTCTCTCTCTCTAGTTAATTGATTGTATAAAGATTAAATTCTATGAGAAACTTTCTTTTGAAACATCTTTGTTTTTTAAATGTATTAAAATGTACTAACGAAGGGTTCTCTAGGGACTCTTTAAAGTGATTAACTGCTTCTGGCTTTTTTAAAAATATGGCACTGTTTTATTACTCTGTTTCCATAATATTTCTTTTGCCTAAGATGAGCATTTTCAATATAATATTTTAAAAATTTAGGCCATTACATGTCCTTATGGAAATTGCTGAACCACACCTTTACACAGAAGAAATCATGCTAGAAAAGAACATAATATGGGGAGCTAGGTGGTGCAAATGCACCAGCCTTGGAGTTAGGAGGACCAGAGTTCAAATCCAGCCTCAGACACATGCTAGCTGTGTGACCCTGGGCAAGTCACTTAACCCTGATTTTTTAGAAAGAGAATATAATGGGCATCCTTGAAGGAAAAAAAGAAGCTAAATGCTTATAGTCATTAGGGTGGCATGTAAAGTACAATAGTAGAGATTAAAATAAGGATAGGAGTTGTCATTTCATTGGTGTAGGGAGCTAACTGTCAAGGGGAAACCTTTAATACTCTAGTGCCTAGAGCACTGAGAGGTTAATTGACTTACTTGCCTATAGCTAATATATGTCAGAGGTGGCACTTGAATTCAGGTTAGTTAAATAAAATTATTACCAAGTGTATAGATTTTATATCCTTCACTGAATGAAACAATCAATTAACAAATATTTATTAGGCATGTTCTATGTGCCAGGTACTATTTTTTTCTTTTTCTTTTTTTAAAGCAATTGGGGTTAAGTAACTTGCTCAAGGTTACACAGCTAGTCATTATTTATGTGTGGGTGCTCATTTTCTGAGTCCGGATTCGATCTCGGGTCATCCCAACTCTGAGGCCGGTGCTCTTACTCACTGCGCCACCTAGCCACCCCGTCAGGTACTATTTTAAGTGCTAAGGGTACAGAAAGAGAGAAAAGGCCATTATCTTTGTCCTCAAGGAGCTTATAGTCTAATGGGAGAGGCAACATGCAAACAAATATGTACAATCAGGCTATATATAGGTAATAGAAATAATTAAGGGAGAGAAGGCACTAGAGTTAAGATGGAGTTATGAAAAGTTTCTTTCAGGAGATGGAATTTAAGTGAAGAAGGAGTGTTGCAAGTGTGAGGAATAGCCAATATCTGAATCCAAGAGATTATATCCTTGGGATATAATCCAAGGGACAGACAGGAGCCAATGTCTTTTTTTTTCTTTTTTTTTCTCTTTTATTTTTTAGTTTACATCATTCATTTCCACAAGATTTTGAGTTACAAATTTTCTCCCCATTTTTCCCCTGCCCACCACCCCAAAACAGCAATCCCACTGAATATCCCCTCCCTCAATCTTCTCTCTCTCATATCTTCCCCCATCCCCTCTCCGATTTTCCAGTAGGGCATGGTGGATCTCTATGCCCCAGTGCCTTTACATCTTATTTCCCAGTTACATGTAAAATGATGATAATAATAATAATAATTATATATTTTTAAACATTTGATTTTAAAATATTCAATTCCAGATTCTTTCCCTTCCTTCCTTGTCACCCACCCTTACTGGTAAGATAAGCAATTCAATATAGGTTGTACATGTGTAGCTATGGAAAACATTGTGAAAGACTGACTATATTTCCCTCAATGCTATCCCACCCCCAACTTGTTCTGTTCTCTACTTTGATCCTGTCCCTTTTCAAAAGTGGGTGCTTCCAACTTCCCTCCCCCCAGTCTACCCTCCCTTCCAGCATGCCCCCTCTTATCCCCTTCCCCCTACTCTCCTGTAGGATAAGATACCCTATTTAGTGTGTATGTCATTTGCTCCCTAAGCCAAATTCAATGAGAATAAGGTTGACTCATTCCTTTTTGCCTTCCTATCCTTTGCCTCCATTGTGAGCATTTTCCCTTGCCTCTTCCATATGAGGTAATTTACCCAATTCTGTCTCTCACCTTTTTTCTCATTATATTCCTCTCTCACCTCTTAATTTCACCTTTTTGGTATCATTCCTTCCTATTGAATTGGTCCTGTGCCCTCTGTCTATGTATACCTGTACACATATATAAACACACTCACATATGTATTCATACACCCATATACCCTCATGTATGTGTGTGTGTACACACACACATTTCTATTCCCTTCAACTATTCTCATACTGAGAAAAGTTTTATAAGTTACAATTATTGTTTTTCCATGTAGGAATGTAAATAGTTCAACTTTGATAAATTCCTTATGATTTCTTTTCCCTGTTTACCTTCTCATGCTTCTCTTGCTTCTTGTATCTGAATGTCAAATTTTCTATTCAACTCTGGTTTTTTTTTCATCAAGAATGCTTGAAAGTCCTCTATTCCATTGAATGACCATATTTTCCCCTGAAATATGATACTCAGTTTTGCTGGGTAGGTGATTCTTGATTTTAATCCCAGCTCCTTTGACCTCCAGAATATCATATTCCAAGCCCTTCAACCTGTTAGTGTAGAAGCTGCCAGATCCTGCACTATCCTGATTGTGTTTCCACAGTATTCAAATTGTTTCTTCCTGGCTGCTTGTAATATTTTCTCCTTGATCTGGGAATTCTGGCTATAATATTCCTAGGAGTTTTCTTTTTGGGATATTTTTCAGGAGGTGATTGGTGAATTCTTTCAATGTCTATTTTGCCCTCTCATTCTAAAATATCAGGGCAATTTTCCTTGAGAATTTCTTGAAGGATGATTTCTAGGTTCTTTTTTTGATCATGGCTTTCAGGTAGTCTAATAATTTGTAAATTATCTCTCCTGGGTCTATTTTCCAGGTCAGTGGTTTTTCCCATGAGATATTTCACATTGCCTTCTATTCTTTCATTTGTTTGGATCTGCTTAACAGCATCTTGATTTCTCATAAAGTCACTAGCTTCCATTTGCTCCATTCTAATTCTGAAGGAATGATTCTCTTCAGGGAGCTTTTGAGATCCTTTTTCCATCTGGCAAATTCATCTTTTTAAGTCATTCTTCTCCTCATTGGCTTTTTGAGCCTCTTTTGCCATTTGAGTTAGTCTAATTTTCAAGCTGTTTATTTCTTCATTCAGGTTGTTGACTCTCATTTCTTAATTTTCTTGCATCATTCTCATTTCTCCTCCCAATTTTTCCTCCACTTCTCTTATTTGATTTTCAGAATCCTTCTTAAGCTCTTCTATGACCTGTAACCACTTATTTTTCTTGGAAGCCTTTGGTACAGGAGTTCTCACTTTGCTGTATTCCTCCTGTTCCATGTTTGATCCTTTTTGTTCCCAAAATAGGAGTGTAAAGTTGGATTGCTCTGCTTGCTTTGCTTCCTTTACTTGCTCATGTTTCCATTCAGTTATTTGACTTTTGAGCTTTTTGCCACAATAAAACTCTGCTACCAGAAAGGGGAGCTTAGTCCCAATAGCTGATGTTTTTTCAGCTGCTGGAGCTATTAATTAGCTGCCCTCTGAAGCCTCCACACACTCTGGCAAACTGATCACACATCCTAGGACCTCCACCCTAGACAGTGATCCAGATCCAAATAGGTTAAAGCAAGAGTGATTACCCCTCAGACTGATTGCTTGGTCCCTCTACAATCTTCGGGCCAGGAGCTCTAAAGTATCAGTGAGGAGGAGGCACAGCTGCCAAGCCTCAGCCACTTCTTACCCCTGGGGCAAAGGCCATACCACACTCAGGAACTACCTGTTCCCTCAAAGTCTGCACTAAACTCTTACTTTGTCTTTATCATTTATGGGTTGATAATTCTGGAAACCACCACAACTGCTGGTGATCTGAAGTCCCTTTAGCCTTGGCTGGTTGTGGATGCCCTGAGGCTAAAACCTCAGGCCCAAAAGGGGCTGGGCCCTGCTCAGCTGCGCTGGCCCCTGTCTGCCAGGCTCTTTTCAGGGGCAAGTTAGCTTATCTCTCTCATTTTGTGGTTCTGTAGCCCCAAAGTTTGTTTAGAGTCATTTTTTACATGAATTGGAGGAGGTGGAAGCAGGAGCAGTGCAGATGTCCTATTTCTACCCTGCTTTCTTGACTCTGGCTTCCAACAGGAGCCAATATAGCTGGATTAAAGAATACATGTTAGAGAATAAGATGTAAGGAGACTGGAAAGATAGGAGGGAGCTGGTTAGTAAGGGCTGGTTGGTAAGCACCAGAGGATTTTGTTTTTTATCCTGGAAACCACTGGGAGCCACTAGGGTTGATTGAGTGAGGGTGGTGTGTGTGTGTGTGTGTGTGTGTGTGTGTGTGTGTGTGTGTGTGTGTGTGTGTGTGTGACATAATCAGACCTATACTAAAAGAAAATCACATTGGTGGCTTGAATGGAGGGTGGATTAGAGAGGGGAGAGGCAGCCCAATCCAGAAGCAAGTTGTTATAATAACCCAAACTTAAGGTGATATGGGTCTACCCTTAAGTGATTGCAGTGTTAGAGGAGAGAAGATGTCATATTTGACAGATATTGCAAAGGTAAAATCAACAGATCTTGGGAAGAGATTGGATAAGGGGAATGAGGGATAGTAAGGAGTCCAGAATGACTGTTAGGTTAAGAATTTGAGGGAATGGAAGTTTGGTGTTTGCCATATGCCCTAATAGGAAAGGCAGCAGAGGCATAGAGGGGGAGGGTTTAGGGGAAAAATAATGAATTGCATTTTGGAAATATTAAGTTTAAGAAGTCTACTAGATGTCTAGTAACTGAAAGGCAGTTGGAGATCCAAAATTGGAAGCAAGCCAAGAGTTTGGAGCAGAATAGTTAGATCATTGATCTAAAGATCATAATTAAATTGATGTTAGTTGATGAGATCACCTAGAGAAGAGGGCCCATAACAGGACCCCAGGGGCCACTTACAGTTAGAGTGTCTGATCCGCTAAAAGATCCAGCATAGGAGATAGAGAAGGAGTGGTGAGATAGATATAAAGAAAGCCAGGAGAGACAGTGATGAAAGTATCAAGGAGGAGAGGGTGATTAACAGTATCAAGAATTTCAGAAAGGTGAAGGAATTGAGAAAAGGTCGTTGAATTTAGCAACTTAGAGATCACTGGTAACTTTGGAGAGAGAAGTTTTAGAGGAATAATTAGGTTAGAAGCCAGACTGAAAGATTGAGAAGAGAGAAAGTAGAAGCACATATTGTTGAAGGCCTTTTCAAGACAGAAGAGATATTAGAAAATATTTACCAGGGATGTGGATGACAGAGGGTGCAGTCTGTTGCAGGAGATGGGAAGGAATGGAATCACTTGAACAGGTAAAGTGGAGGCATCTATTTTAGACTTTCAGGAGATTTGCTACAAAGGGCAGAAAAAATATAGTATGATAGCAGGGATGGAAGAATCAAGTTTTTTTTTTTTTTCCAAAATAGGGGATACATGGATATGTTTTTAGGCGGTAGGATATGAGCCAGTAGAGAGGGAGAGATTGAAAACGTGTAAGAATGGGGATGACAGAGGGGGCATTCAGTTAGAGAAGATGGGATGGAATGGGATCACTTAGAAAGGGAGAGGGATAGGATAGCCTTGGTAAGGAGTAAGGCCCCTTCATCATGTGAGACAGAGATGAAAGAGGAGATAGCTTCAGAAGGCATCTGAGTAATAAGAGATGAGGAAGAGGGAGAAGAAAAAGTGAATGTCCTCAGGTTTTTTTGGTTTTGGTTTGTTTTTTTGTTTGTTTGTTTGTTTTTTGGTAAAATATGAGGCAAGGTGCTCAACTGAAGGAGTAGCGAGAGAAGGAGCCATGGGAGGTTTGAGTAGAGATGAAAAAGTTTGGGGAAGCTGCTGTGGAGAGTGGGATAGTGAGTTATTAAAGGAGATATAGTCATGTTACACAGCTCTATTGTGAACACTGTTGAGGTTGTGTGACAGACATACAGTGGACCCAGTCAGAATGGTTGTGTGATTTTCTCCATCTTTGTTCATCAGCCCATGTGTAGGAGTAAAGGTGACAAATGGTGGGAGTGGTTCAAAGCTGAGACTTTTCAGGAAATAATCAGTCAGATCAAAAGGCACTGTGGATACAAGAGAGGAGGACAGGTAGAGTTGAATTGCTTCACCAAGAGGTTGGTACAAGGGAGATGGCCTGAGAGAGAATTGAAATGGTCAAAGGATTAGAGGTTACACTGCTCACTTAGAGTGGAGTTTGTAAGGGAAGGCAGGAGATATTATTCTGCCTCTTTAAGTCATTGTATGAAGTTATAAATATTTTCATTTTGTGTTTGGTGGAGCACATTGGTTTCCTTCTTTGTCAAATTTAGTATTTTTGAAATTCATACATCAAACTAGTAGATCAGGTGCTTTTTGCTTGGTGTTTGTGTGGAACAATTAATTTTCTGAACTCTTTCTAAATAAATTGAAAGTGTTATCTGAATGTTTAATGATAATACAATTCTGTTCAGATGCTTCTTTTTTTAGTCAATTGGTATTAGTAACTTGGTTAAATTAACTAATCCTTCATTATCTACCATGATAATATTTATTTTCCTAATTTGTTGTTGAAATTTTGTTTTTATTATAGTCAAGTGTAATAGTATGTCTTTTTTTTTTTTAAAACAACTGTTCACAAGAAAAATAGATTCATGCATCATTTAAAAAATAAATCATGGAACTGAATCTTTAGATACTTTGTTGTTCTGAGAATATTTCTATTTAATATTAATGTAGAAAGTCAATCTTTATGTCAGGTATTGCATGAGAAAGATAATTTCATTTAGTGAAGGAATTATATTTCTAAAGAAGTTTATGAGCTTTTTCTCTGGAGAGAATACAGTTTGGGGCCCTTTTTAACAAGAATATTTTTAAGGTGGTTGTTTTTAAGCTTCTTCTACCATGAGAAGTCTTAAAATATGAATCAAATTAAGTTTGCAACTCTTTTAGGGTATCCAGAAAGAACATAGCAAGAGTCTTCTTTGTTTACATACTGGAAGCTGCATGTTCAAACTCTTTCATCTTTTATTGGCTTGGAAAAGTACAAAATATTTTACTATGGCTTCTTACATATAGTAACAACTTTCTCAATGAATGCTTGGGTATTTATTGAATCTGGAAGTCATTTGACATTAAGAGAAGCTGAGCCTGTGAGAATTTTCTCCAAAGTGAACAAGGTGGAGACTATTGTTTCAGCCTTTTCCCATGATATCTTTGCTTATCCTGCCAACAGATTGCACACCTTCCGGCTTCATAAATATGCCCTCTTGTGTGTTTTTCCTGATTTGGTGAACAATCATAGTTGCCAATGAAAAGTGGGAAATGGGGGTGGGGCAGGGTATTGTTGCATAAAATATAGGTATAATTCATTTTATAGAATAGAAGTGTTCCTGAAAATTCTATGTAAATTGCATTATGTTTGAAATGCACTGGGAAACTTGTCATGTAAAGGAATATCCTATACAAATTAAGAATCCTTTTGTAATATGAGTAATCACTCCTATATTTGCCTGTTTTTAGAATTGTTTTTTAAATATTATGTATATGATGCATTTTAAAAAAAATACATCTTATACTCCTAACATGGGATGTAGCTGTATGAGATAGACCATTTCTGTGGGGTTTTCTTTGCTTCGGTAGAGCAATCTGAATCATAGTGACACAATGAATAAGTATGAAGAATCAAGAGGCAGTATTCAGGAAAAGTTCTGTGATGAAGATAATTAATTCAGAAGCCTTATATCAGCACATGTCTCTGAATGGCCTTTCGTAAACTCTATATGTGTGGGAGGGATTGTGGTATAGTGGAAAGACACCAAGGTTCTTCTAGTCCCGGATCTGTGGCTATCTTCGGTAAGTTATTTCATCTCTGACCAGCTGTTTTCTTCACCTGTAAATGAAGGGGTTGAATCAGATGGTTTGTAAGATTCCTTCTTAGCCTTGAAGTTCAGTGACTGACTAGCAAAATTACAATGGAGGGTAAAACTTTTTGGTTGACTGGTGTAGTTTTTCTTTCCTACTCTTTTCTTTGCTTTGGACTGACTCTCCTTATCCTTTTCTTGAAGAGAAATAAAATATCAATATCAGATAACACTTTGATCATCTAGTGCCGGGAATCTCCCCTCTCTTTGTAGCATCTTGGTCACTTGCTATTTCTGAGCCTTATTCAAGGAAGATTGTTACTCTTGTTTTATTTTTGTTTTTATATTTGATGAAATCTAGTGAACTTTGGTTAGGAAAGGAAATAGGTGATCAGAATTCCAAGTTTACAAAATATATCGCAATCCTTAATCAGGAAAACGTACGAATAATGCTGTCTTACTCCCTTGCCCATGTTAATATTACTGCATTCCCTCTAAAATTCTCTCATTTTATCCTGTCTACATGTTGTCTATACATTGTTGTTTGAATATTCTCTCCCACATTAGACTGAACTGTTTGAAAGCAGCAGCCAGTTGTTTTTTGTTGTTGGTGTTGGTGTTCTTTATTTTTTTTTCTTCCTTTCTTTGTATTCCCAGTGCTTAGCATAGTGTCTGGCATATAGTAGGTGCTCCCTAAATGCTTATTGACTGTACTACTGTATATAATACTGATCTAGACACAGGCTTCATTCCTAGAATAATTGGGAAATAACAAGTACATACTGAGGAAAAAAATAGACTATAGTTTGCGTGTTTTATGCATATCAGATTTTGTGGAGAAAACGTGACTGACACAAAGACCAAAGTGTTAATTATTAGCTATACTTATCCTTTACTACATTTCTTTTTGGCTGTCTTATCATGAAATAGAGATGATCTTGGGCTCTTGAAGTTTGTTTTACAAAGAAATGCAGTCTCTGCAGGTTCAATAATGTAGGGGAAAAGTCTTTTGACTTTTCTGAGTTAGCCTGTATGTTTGTATCTTTAGACCCTGTCTAGGGAATTGTAGAGATAAACTATATTAGATTGGTTTGATGACAGTCCCTTGAAGCATCTAATTTAGGGTACCATGGATCACTTGGAGATTTATTTGTAAAACTCTTCTGGAAGTATCAAATGCCTGGTTGTATTATCTCACCTGTACCTGATCCTACAGCAAGATCCTGATGATAATATATCCAGGGGAGGAAGGATGGAACAGATTCAGTTAGGACAGAAATTCATGGAGCTGAAGGCTGTACCTGTATTAGAAAAGCTTCCAGGAGTGGGATTCACTTGGGAAAAAAAAGCATAAAATAGAGGGCAGATTGCTTTACACGATTCTGTTTTTGTTCTTTCTCGATGACAATATAAGGCTAAGGCTCCTTTGAATTAAAAAAAAAATAAGTTGTTCATCACATAAAAGATTTTAGAACTCATTTTGATTGATAACAGAAATACTTCATTGACTGAAAAGGACTATTATTCTTAATGTGAAGCTCTAAATACTTTTGAAAATATCTTTCCAATTGGATATAGAGGAGAAATTAATGTTAGTCATTTGGTATCATGTGAGATCCGTTGGGATTCTTTTTGGAGGGGGAAAGTTTTAATTTACGGGGCTTTTTTTTGGCTGTTGCTTTTTCAAATCAGAGGTAAAATTTAAGAGTTTATATTGAGGAATAAGATATGCCTATAAACAACAGCTTTAATAACAAATTATAAGAAATACTTAGAGAATCATGGGATTTTAGTGCTAGAAGGCACTTTTTTCATGATCTAATATTTTCCTCCCTTTTAAGTTATAAAACAGACCAGAATGAATATTCAACAAGCATTTTATTAAGTGTCTCTTACTAAGTAGTGACTCTGCTTGGCTCTTGTTATACAGAACAACTAAATTAACTAGTGACACAGTAGTCTATAGAATTGTCATTGTTTAGCTGGGAGAAAAAAAAAGATTTAGGGGGTAAGATAACTGCAGTTATTATTTGAAGGGTTGTCATAAGAATGTAGGCTTATGCTTTTCCTGCTAATCTTAGGGGACAGAATAAAAAGAGAGGCAAATTTAAGGCTTCATGTTAAGGAAAACTTCCTAACATTTAGAGCTGCCCAAAAAGTGGAGTGGACTGCCTTGAGAGGTACAGGTGATAGGTTTCTTCCTCATGGAGGTCTTCAGTGTTTAAATGTCCACTTTTCAGGTATGTTAGAGTGGGGGTTCTTTTCATTTATGGCATGGACTAGGATAGACTTTTTCAGCTCTAAAAATTTTGTAATTCTACAACTTCCAGTTACAAGTAGTTGAGTATATAGTTCCTTGAAATATATGATGGCTCTGAACAGCTTCACATTGAATTCCTAGAAATGAAAATTGCTCCTGGCAATGGTGAGAGAAGTGTAATAGCAGTGTTCTGTTTTTTGCATTATCTTTTTATATTTGATCATATTTAAAGTAGTTTAAGAGCAAATACTAAGTATTTCTAATATATTAGAACTTTTTTTTTCTATCTAGGGTCAGGGGAGAGGACTTTAACTTTTTGAAGCTCTTTATCATGATGAAAAAAAAAATTATGAGAGGTGAAAATAAGATAGAGACCAAAAAGTGACGCATAATTGATGTAATTAAAATGTATTTTTTAAGGTAACATACTTTCTAGCCTTGTGTTACACAGTTGCCTTAGTAATTTAGGGAAAAGTCCAGCCTTCATACAATGTGGCATTTAATAATAATAAGCATGTCAAGACCTTTCAGGCATCCCTATCCCATAATTGAACAGTATTAATTTTTTATCTGTTAAATTTGAGTCCTCTGAGCTTGATGCTCATGTCAGAGTCAGTGGACCTTCTACTGTGATATGACTGCCCCTCATATGACATGATATTAAAGAATACATATAATATGTAAGGTCAGAACCTAGATCTAGAGTAGAGAGGAACTTTAAAGATCTCATTCAACCTTCTTCATTTAGAGATCCCAGACAAATGAATTCACTTGCTCAAGGTTCTTTGGGTGACCAAGGCCACACAGTTAATAGAAAGAAGTCCAGTCATCTTTCCACTACACATGTGTGGAAAATTAACTGAAGAGGAACAAACCTCAGTGTTCAAATGAACAGTGCAAAAAAGTAACTCTCTGTGATTGGTTATTGCCTGTACTAGCTTCAGAACAGCACATGGAGGTTACAACAAATGGTGATCTCTGTTACTTTGGCCACCAGTTTGGCATTTCACCTGTTGACAGGTTCTTTGACATCTCTCTGAGCCTTATGATAACTCATTATACTCCTTGGATTTTAAAATCTGACTGAATGTTTTAAGGGCTTCACAGTTAAACCTGCATAAATCCTTGCCCTCACCTTCAAGCCCTCTGTTTAGAATTGAGTTATCTAGAATTTTCTGTTAAGTCTATTGTTTACACAAAGGGATAAAATAGGCCTAGGTTTCTGAGCTTTATCCTCTCTTTTTTGACTCTGGCTACTGCACATATAGTTTTGGAACAGAAATCCTACTTAGAGAATGTGATTAGAAAATTATTGTTTTGACAGCATTTGTAGCTTCTTATATTTCTTTATTATGATTGCTGAAGCTTAGCTTCTTTCACATGAACCCAAGACTTGGGAAAAATCACCTAAAGTTGAGAGGGAAATGGGGGCAGTGGGTTTATTAAATATTTGATTTGAAAAATAAATCACTTAAATATGTATGTATTATACATACATATACATTGTATATGCATATACATAAATGTATTTTTATAAATTAAATGTATAAAATTTTTAAACTCTAAAATCAATAGTTATTTCTATTTTGATTCTTTGCACTTTTCTACATTTCTTTTAATAATCTTGAAGTTCCCTTTTTAAGAATGGCACCAATATCTTTATTTCTTTGGGAAGTCTCCTTATTTTGTCTGTTGGCTTACCCAAAATTAAAATTGAAGAATTGGTAATAACTCTTTACATCAGGTTATTAGCACCTGTGATGAGGTGTTAAAGTTCTTTTTTTTTGCTTTTTGGGAGGGCAATTGGGGTTAAGTAACTTGCCCAAGGTCACACGACTAGGTTTTTGTTTGTGTGTGCGTTAAGTGTCTGAGGCTGGATTCGAACTCAGGTCCTTCTGACTCCAGGGCTGACACTCTACTCATTGCGCCACTTAGCCGCTCCCAGTGTTAAAGTTCTGTACTTGCATTTCAAGGATCCGAGTTGTGACTTGTGTGAGTAGGTATTCATGCATGTCTAGCTGGTAAGGTTCACATTCCATGTATCTTTCTAAATTTACTATACAGCTTTAATTTTAGAAATAAATCCTCTTTCTTCCCTTCTAGCTTATCTCTTGCAAGGCAGCATAATACAGTGGAGTGAAGAATCCCTGGATTTTGAATCAGAATGACCTGGGCCAGAGTCCTGACTCAGATAATTATTAATGCTGGGGTCATAGGCAAATCAGTGAGCCTCTCTGAGAGACTCCATTTCCTCATCTATAATTGGAATATAAGTATTTCCATTGCCCACTTTCTGATTGTTGTAAGGTTCCATTGAGATAATGTATAGGAAATATTGCATGTGTGATTTTTATTACTGTCTGTAAATGCCTACATATATGTATATTTCCTATGTATAGTGTATTTATATGCAAATACATATGCATGTATGTGTGTGTATACACACAGAGACATACACATACACGTGTGTGGAAGAGTAATCTGTATATTGAGAGTTCCTTCACCCACCCACCCCACCCCCAAAAGTTATTGTAGTATTACACTTAAAGCTGCATTAAGATTTTGGGGATGCCCTGTATTTGGAGTTGTACATTCATAGTTTGGTAATGTTTTTGGGTGTTGTCCTGGAGTTTTAGCTCTTTCTCTGTCTGTCATCTCTCTCTCTCTTTCTGTCTCTGTCTGTTTCTCTCTTCTCTGTCTCTCTTGTCTCTTTCTCATTCACCCCGTACCCATGATCTCACAGTCAATGAATGGCAGGGATTGAACTTGAGCCCAGGTATTTTGACTCTTAAATCCAGTGTTTTTGTTACTGCATCATTGCTGTGGAAATAGAGCTGGGTTTGGAGTCAAAGGGCTTGTGTTCAAATTCTGGCTCTCCCTGTATGATATTGGGCCACCCATTTAAGTCTCTGAAAATTGATATCCTTATACATAAAATGATTGGGTTGGATTAGATGATCCCTAAAGGACTTTCCAACTTTTGATTAAAAATACAGATTATAGGTTCATAAATATAATCAGTTAATTAAGAGAAACCATAGTCAGTAATTTTTGCTTTATAAAATAAATCCATCTCTGAACTGGTAGGGGATAGGGATGGGAACTATACCTGTGATTTCATTGCCATAGGAAATTCCCAGATGAGGAAACTCTTTCTACCAATTCAGATTGGTACGTTTTCCACAATTTATATTCTTAGATAGTTTCCTGGAGTACTGAGAGGTTAAATCATAGAACTAGTGGTCTACAGAGGCAGGACTCCAAATAAGCATGGATAATAAAATAGTGGAAGTGAGCATAGCCCATATAATGTTCCTCTGACCAATACTGTTTCATAATAATATTATTACCTCATTAAAACTAAACTCTAACATTGAAAAATCCATTTGTAACATCATTGCAGTTAAAACATGGCCTCCATTGAGTGAATTGTTCCCTGTATTGGTTTTCTCTTATATTGGGTTTTTGTGGCCAAGCTCTTACATGGGAACCTGCTGGTATATCATGATAATTAAGAGATCAACTTTTATATAGGGAGGGAAGATCATATTTAAAGGTCCAATTAATCGTGTGTGGGTTTTGTGGGGTTCAGTGATTGTCTTGCTCTAAGTGAATATCATTCTGTCCTTTCAGGCCACAGAAAGTGAGGCTGGTGATATGGACCTGAGTGGGCTGCCAGAAACCGCAGTGGATTCAGAAGATGATGATGATGAAGAGGACATCGAGAGGGCCTCAGATCCTTTGATGAGCAGGGATATTGTTAGAGATTGTTTGGAGAAAGACCCCATTGACAGGACAGATGATGACATTGGTAAGTTGGCATGAGGGAAGGAATCAGAGAAGAGTTTAAAGTATTTAACCATTGCCCAATTTTCAAACCTCCAGATTCATGCACATTAAATAACAGACCATCTCATGCAGGGGTAGGAAGAGCCAGAGAATATCTCATTTTTGGCACTGACTCTGTTCCTTGTTTGTTGTGACTTTAGGCAAATCATTTTTTTTTCTGAGCCTATCTTTTCTAGTATATATTGGGAATTGCCACCCGTGCCCTGCTTACCACACGGGATTGTTGTAAGAATAAATGAGCTAAAGTGTGTAGAAATCATTTTTACAAAGCAGTATACAATTGTAAGGAATTATTAGTATTACTAAGTCCATAAAATACAAATATACAAGAATTACCTTTCACTAAACAGTGGGGATAGGTACTGGACTTTTGATTATATTGGTTTGAGGGTCTCCCCGGTCAGGAAACTACCTCTAGTGATGCAAGTTAGCACCTTCCTCAGTCCCTCCAAGCTTCAGTTGTGCCTAGGAACATGAAGGCTGCATATTTCAAACATCACACTTTAACACAGGACATCATGGCTAAAGACCAACTCTTTATCCACCATGCTACATTGTCTCTACTAAACAATAAGAAGATAAAAAAAATTCAGAACAGAATTGAATGGCTATAAATCAGCCTAAATTTTGAAATTTTGTTCGTGATGCTTAAAATATACTAAAACACTTTAAATTACCCATTATTGATCAGCATTTAACTAGTGTTATTCTTTGGAGTACAGAGACATTCATAATGGGAATAACAGTGAACCTAGAATCAGAGAGACCAGTTTGAAGTCCACTGATCTCTGAGCCTCAGTTTTCTTATGTTAAATGTAATAATAATAATACCTTTATTAGGTGGTTGTATGGATCAGAAAACATAATCTGTCAGATATCTATTATATTATTGATATTCAAAGACAGAAATACAGTTTCCTCATTTCTTGAACGAGGGGGTTGGATTAGATGGCTTCTGGGCTCCCTTCTGACCGTAGATCTAGGATTGTTTAATTTATTTCTTGTGAATGAGGTAACAGTTAATTTACAAGTAGTGTCTCCATTAAGACATACTTCTGATGACTAAGTTTCCCCTTGTTTTAGACTAAAGAAGAAAAGACTTATAGGATAGCATGGTGGCTACATTCAAGTATTGAAAGGGCTGTCCTAAGGAGGAAGCATATTTAGCCTGAGGCAGAACCAAAAGTAATAGAAGGAAGTTACTGTGGCATGGATATTGGCTTGATTGCAGGCTGCCTAAAGAGATGGTGGGATCCCCTTCCTTGGAGCTCTTGAGCAGTCAGTCAGTAAACATTCAAGTAGCTACTATGTTCCAAGCACTGGGCATACAAACAAAGGTAGGCAATACCTCCCCTTAAGGAGTCTACTATGTAATGCTGTGGATAAAGTACAGAGCCTGGACTCAGAAGACCTATGTTCAAATCCATCTGCAGGTGCTTATTAGTTGTGTGACCCTGGGTAAGTCACTTAATATCTGTCTCAGTTTCCTCAACTATGAAATGGGGACAATAATAGCAGCTCCCTCCCAGGGTTTTAGTGAGTATATAATGAGATAATATTTGTAAAATGCAAACCTTCAAGTGCTATATAAATGTTAGCTATTGCTATCACAATGATTAATGAGAGAGATAGGCAAAGAAATATGTATAAATAAGCTATGTACAGAATAAATAGGAAATAATTAAGAGAAGGAAGGCTCTAGTATTAAGAGGGAGAGGGAAAGGCTTCCTACAGAAGATGAGATTTTAATAGGTACTTAAAAGAGAAAATGCCCAGAGCCAAGAGATGGAGGATCTTGTTCATGGATTAGCCAGGAGGCCAGTGTCACTGGATCAAAGAGTACTTGTTGGAGAATAAGGTTTAAGAAGATGGCTTGGTTCTCAAAGGCTTTGAACAGCACATAGAGAGTCTTGCATTTGATCTTGAAGGCAAGATGACTGCTCATTGGCTGTGTTATATTGGAAATCCCATTTGCATATAGCTAGCTTGGTCATTGTGATTCTTCAGATTCTGAGGGAAAAGGTTAAAATTCTATGGTTCTTTGATACTATGAAGTAGTAAAAATGTAGAAAGGACATCTCTAGGCAATCTGTCAGGTAAGTGAAATTTGTCTTGTTCTCAGATCTCCTTTTTGATTCCCTTTTTTCTTTTGAAAATCAAGTTGCTGATATTGTGATAGTAGTTGTTATTGAAGTGATTTCCCTCTTAATCCCAAGAGCTGAAGGTGAGCTGATAACAAGTATATAAAAAAAAAATCTTCTGTTCTCTATTAGACTAGGAAGGGTAAGGGACGTGATAATCCCATAGGTCTGAGACTCCAAAAATGGTATCCTAGAACTGAAGCAACTTTGTTCACTGCCTGTTTTTGCAAACATACCTGCATCCTGAGAGAACTATTTCAGGAGGAGTTCTCCTGGTAGAGACCTTAGAGGTGGTGAGGTCCTGTATCACCAAGGCAATATTCACAGCACCAATGGTGACTGAATATACAGGCATAATTGTGAATCACAAAATATAACAGACTTTCCATATGGAAGACAAAGCAAAACATTTATTCAGATACCAGAAAGCTGAATCCCAACACCAGAAAACCGAATCCATCATAAAAACAAAGAAGTTAATACACCTTCTCACTGCAGGAAGTAATGCCATCCCAAAGCCTTCCTCTTGCTCAAACCTTTTCACAAACACTCACAATTCCAGCTGTCTTTTTGCCTGCATCCTCTCTCTCCCTCTAACAATTCTGACAACCAGTTTCCTCTCACCTCTGCTCCACTCTTCCTGCTCAACTCATTCAGCAAACTCCTCCCACCACAGTCTCCATGTGATTACATTTGTCCTGTTAAGGAGCAGGGAAGATCTTCAAATTCCTATTACTGTTACAGGTCCTTACTACAAGTCGGGTTGTTTTGTATTCAGAGAACAGGATGTGCCAAGGACTAGTAGGGACCTTCAGATGGCATCTGAGACAGCTTGGTGGGGTGCATGCAAAATGCACTGTACTTAACGTCAGGAAAATATGATGTCTAATCCCATCTTAGATACTTGATCAGCTGTATGATGCCAGATATGTCACTTGAATACTCTGGGCATCAATCTCCTGTAAGATGAAAGTATTGGACTCAATGTGTTCTAAGGTCTCTTGCAGCTCTACTTTCCTAGTACTTCTGTGGAACTGTGACTTGAGAGCAGGACCCCAAGAAAGGTAGTGAAACTGTGCAGGAACTTTCTCTGGTAGAGGTTAAAATACAAGAATCTCGTGACTCTTGTGTCTCTGAGCTCTTGCTCCTCTATTTACCAAGTCTAAGACCTTGAGCAAATCATTTACCCATTCTGCACCAAAGAATATCCTGTCTTCCCAAAGGAGGGATAATAATTCTTATACTACAGAGTTTTCCCCCCCTGAGGAAACTTTGTAAACCATTAAACACTATGTAAATACCAGTTATGAGGGGCTGTGTGTGTGTGTGTGTGTGTGTGTGTGAGAGAGAGAGAGAGAGAGAGAGAGAGAGAGAGAGAGAGGCAGAGATGAAAAGCAGGAGTGATAGAATAAACTATTTTCAGTGAAATCTGTCAAGACTAATGCTGTATATAGATACTAGAAACTTAAAAGCAGGTAAACTAATTACAATAATTTTGGGTAACTTTGCTTTTTGACTGCCCCCAGATGACAACCATTAAACCTAAATTATTTGTGAGATTAATTTAACTGCTCTTCATCATGATACCAGACTGTTCATATGCTTCTCCTTCTCTTTCTCTTATAACATCATTGACCTAGAACTTTTTTTTCAAGTTACAAAGAGCATCACCTAAGCTTTCCCCACCATTGATCATTTTCCAAGATAGTCTCTGTGTTTTCCTAGTTACAGGGAAAGATGTGCACTCTATAAACTATGTATGGCTTTTAGTCTATTTATCATTCTGAGGAATTTAAAGCTTGTGATTTGATACTAGAAAATTTACTGCCGTCCACAGATCACCCCCAAAAGAGGGATTGAATGTGCCATCTGTTGTTGTCTACCAATTCACACTAATACATAATTTTAAAAGTTGACAAAGCAATTTCCTCACAACAACCCCGTAAGGTAGAACAGCAGACTATTACTTTTACTTAAGAAGAAGAATGGTCTGGTTCAGTGGAATGAGCTTGGGAGTCAGAAAACCTGAATTCAAATCCTGTGGGGATGTTTACTGCCTGGGTGACCTTGGGCATGTACTCCCCGGGGTCTAAATTTTCTCAGCTGTGAAATAGCAAGGGGGAAGTTGCCTAGATGCCCACTGATGTCCCCTAAAGCTCTAGATATAGGATCCTAAATTCAGAACTCTTCGTACTATACTACAATGCTTCTTATTTATTTTTCACTTTAATTTTCTTACATCATTTACCATGGTTATTAAAGCTCCATGGAATGTAAATTGTTTCCACAAGACTAAATAATTTGCCAATATAAACTTGCATATGTAAATATTATTTAAATGATAATCATTTAGTATAAAAGATAAAGTATACTAGAACCAGAAGAGATTGGGAAGTGTTTCATAGTCCATTTTTCCAAAAGTAAAACCCAATTAAGAACTTTTTTTAATCCTTTATCTGGTGTTGTGAGTTTGACCCATCAGCCTCTCTTTAATCATCTTTGTCTTCTTTGATATGAAATTGGCTACATTGAGGCCAGTTATTGATTTATTCCTTTTGAATTACTTCTTCCTTTTTCTCCTCCCCTTCTTCATTTTTCTATCCAAGAAAAAGAAAATGAGACAGTTGCTGTTTAGCTTAAGTAAGTTTTTACTGATGTCTCATAATACCTGAAACAATATCAGTGGATCCACACAACTCGGTTAGTTCATCCTCAGATAACAGGGATTTGAATTCACATCTTCCTGAAATCAAGTCCAACACTTCCATTGCATCACCATAACTCTCTCTTTATCAAGTGTTGGCCAGTGGGGGTAGTTTGTTTACATTTTTACCTTAACTCATTTAGCTGACTTCAGTACCAGCAATGAACTGCTAATCCAATTGAAATCATTGTGCTGAATAGAATTTAGTTGCTATTTTCATCTACATCATTTCTTTTTTTTTTTTTTAAAGAAAGAAATGTTTATATTTCTTTACGTTCCTAATCGTGGCATTTTGGGACCCTAGGCTCTTGAAAACTGTGAGAGAGTAGCATGTGATCTGGCAGATCCTCTCAACCTGGAAAGGTTTGAAGTAGAATCTGATAGAGAGTTGTGTCCAATAAAGACTAGCCTACGTCATTCTGAAGAGTATCATTAGCAGGTTGGCTACAGGAGGATGAGTTTTGGGGCACAACAGCTCTCAGACAGGGCCAAAGGGTTACAATCTGCATTTCTAGAAGTAGTACCAGCATCAACAAAATTACAGAGCTTTGAAATATGCTGCCATCCTCTAAGGAACAGAGGATCAGTCCAGATTTAGAGCATGAAGAGACCTTAGAAGACGTTGAGTCCAACCCTTTCATTTTACAAATAAGGAAACTGAGCCTGAGAGCAGTTAATTGACTTGCCCAGGGTCACATATCCAGGATATGTATATGAAGCAGGATTTGAGCCAAGTTTTCCTGACTCCAGGTCCAGTAGTCTATCCACAGTGCCATTTAGCAGCCCATATGAAAATATTAAAATATGAGCCATATATAAGGAGTGTTATAGAGTGTGTTGGCTGCAGCATAGAATATATGGAGGGGAGTAGAGTAGGAAAAGTACAGGTTCAGTGATATGTCATTTGGGAGGAACTTGAGTGTTTAAAAAAAAAAAAAGGCAATGATTACAGGGTTTTTATCAAAGGAGTTACATGGCCAGACCTTTGTATGAGGAAGATGCCTGGGAGCAGTGGGGAGAATGAAGTTAGGAAGGTCATTGTAGGGGACTCAACAGGGTCTCTTCTTATTTATATAGGTATCTAGGATATGTTCTAGTATTTTCATACAACAGATGTTTGGAATTATGGTTCATTTATTTTGTCAAATACTTTCACAATTTTACTGTTGAATTTGGAAATAATTGGGCAGATGCTTATTCATTCCAAAGATCTATTTACAGCTAGTTATATAGGCCTAGAGCATCTAGGCTACTTCAGAAAACAGTTTTAGAGTAGGAATCTTCTAAACGCTTGGGTTAGCAAAATCAAGGCAAAGAATTCATGAAGGGGGGGGGAGGAGAGAGAAAGAGAAAAAACTTAATTTCTTTTATATTAACTAAAATGAATATTCATTTATTCAAATTTTTAATCCTTTATATTTCCTGATCCCATCATTGTAAACATTTTATTTTCTTTTAAGCATAGTATGATAGCAAAATCCTGCCAATTCTTCTTTCCTTAATAATCTCCCAGCTACCTGTCTGTCCTATTTGGTATCCTTCCTTGTCCAAGATAATTTAGTTGCTACAAAGGAAGTTTGAATATTATAATTTAGTTGAATGAATATTAGATCTCACATTTACATAATTTTATAGTTCTAAATCATTTAATTTGATCCTAACTATAACTCTTTGAGGGAGATGGTAAGTAAGCCTCATTTTACCAATGAGACCAAAACTCAGAAAAGTTAAGTGATTTGTTGGGATGACTCCTCCAGTGGCTTACCAAAGTATTCTACACTTAGTGGGTGTTTAATAAATAACTGCATGTGAAAGGTTAAGTAGAATTGAACCAGTTTGCAGGAAACAACTTGGACATTCCATCTAAGCAGTGAGGCTTTTGAAAAACATCTTGAAAAATTAATATTTTTCCATCTCAAGTATTGGGGACAAGATATTAGTATACCCTTTCGAAGGTTTGAGAACTGCATCCATGCCCTTTGCAATTAAAAATTACAGAATAGCAAAGGGGTGTAGTACCCAGAAAGAGCACTTTGTGCAGAAAAATTATAAGGATGAAAAGAAGGGAAGTAGATAATACACATCCTATTTAAGAACAATAGTAGAATTCATTCCAAGACAGAAGTTGGAATGTGAAGGGTATGCATTGGGGAAATGAGAATATTTAACCTAGGAAAAAAGGATACTTAGGCAGGAGGACATGGACACTGTCTTTATGTATCTCAAGGACTATCATGTGGAAAAAGGATTCTCTTTTTTCTGCTTGGACTCAAAGGACAGAACTAAGACCAGTTGTAAAGAGAAAAGTTTCAGTTTGATGTAAAGAGAAACCTAGTAATGTTAGATCTGTCCAAAACTGGAAACAGCTGCCTTGGGGGGTATTGAGCTCCCCCTCCCTGAAAATCTAAAAGCAAAGACAGTGATCACTAGTTGGGCATCTTTTAGAGGGACTTCTTGTTCAGTTGTGGGTTGGACTGGAGAGCTTCTGAAGTCCGTTTCCACTCTTAGATCTGATCCATGCTCATGTGCAATGCCATTATCTCCACAAAGACAGGATCGTAGAGAAAGGAAAGAACCCTAAAATACTCTTTTGTTAAAACAGTCAGTAATGAAATCTGTTATTTTAAGTTTTAAAATCAAGGACATTTTTGTTTTTGTTTTGCTTTTCAGAACAACTTCTGGAATTTATGCATCAGTTGCCTGCTTTTGCTAACATGACAATGTCTGTTAGAAGAGAACTCTGTGCTGTAATGGTATTTGCAGTGGTGGAAAGAGCAGGAACCATAGTGTTAAATGATGGAGAAGAGGTAAGTAAAACTTTCCTCAAGTTATAGAACATAAGTTATTTCCTCAGAATTGATCATTAAAATAATATTATTAAAGACCATCAAATGCTAAAAACTTTATCTCCTTCTCAGATTCTTCTTTTTTCCCTCTTTGCTCTCCCTGTCTACATCTGTCTCACAAGTTTTTAGTAATGTAGACATCATTAAGCCCTGGCCTCCTATCTTTTCTCTGGGATAGTATTCCATTCTACCATTTCAAGGGGCTGCACTGGAGTTTTTCCTATTTGTTCATATTATCAGGATTTATAGTTATCTTACCTTTAGTGTTGTATGTTTTAATCAATTTTATTTCTATTAGAAACATTCTAGCTTCTAACTATTTACAAATACAATGTTTTTCTAACAGAATGAAAAGAAGTATCATTTCTAAGACACTAATGATGACGCTGTATTGTCTAGTTTTGGGGGTTTGCATTCCCTCCCACCCCTCCCTTTCTTGGTGTTTGGGGGAGGATTAGAGATGATTTCTGGGTTTGTAATTTTAGAGGTAGATTGGGGGTGAGGGGAGGAACTGTCAATGAAAAAGACCATTCTCGCCATCTTTGTAATTTCTTCATTTTCTGTGTTTAGTTGGATTCCTGGTCAGTGATCCTAAATGGTTCAGTGGAAGTGACATATCCAGATGGAAGAACAGAGATTTTATGTATGGGGAACAGTTTTGGTGTGTCCCCTACTATGGACAAGGAATATATGAAAGGAGTAATGAGAACAAAAGTGGATGACTGCCAGGTAAAAAATAAGAAACATGTTATTGTTCTTTTGCCAAGTGCTTATTTGTGAAAAGGTATGCCCTGGTGTTGAGAAGATTTTCCTGACAGGTGGAAAGTGCTCTTTAGCCTCTTTGTAAATGACACATAGTACATTTATAAAGATTTAAAATTGTTACTTTTTAGTTTAATTCAATAATTGTTTTTTAGTGCCTACCATGTCCAGAACTAGGTGCTAGAAATACAAAGGAAAAAAGTGTCCTTAAGAGAGATTAGTATAACCTCAGTATGAGAATGAGTATAAAAATAAACATATCCAAAATGCTCTTAATTTTTCAGAATTGTGATGGATAAATGAAGAGTATTTTAACATTATTCAGAATCACTAAGAATATCATTGAGTACTGAGCTTTAGAACAAGGGGGAGGAAAAGGAATTAAAGCAAAAGAATTGCAAGTAGTTTAATAAGTGTTGATCTACATGCTAAAATTTCCCTTTAATAAATTATTAGACCATAACAAAACAAACTAGAGCTGTCGTGAAGGAAGGTAGTTATGGTGCCAATCAGTAAAAAAGAGATTGCTAGTAGTATTCAAAAGAAAAGAGTTCTGAGTCTTAAAATTGTGAAAATGATGATATATTCTATAACATTTGTGAATATTGTAGAGAGAAGATGATGACTACATGAAGTAGAGAGAACATTGAAAGAGAGGATGTGAGATTTAATTATTTCTGGATTTAGTTACCCAATGACCTCTAAAGGATGTTAGTGAGAAGAATCAGAAAGAAAAAAAATTATAAAATGGAGTGGGTAGATTCAGTATCTTTCAGCAGAGAAACAGCAGTTTAATATATATTGGCTGTGAAAGAATTGAAGCAGATCAAATACAATGGCTGAAGGGCCAATAAAATGTCAGATTAGTTGAAACCGTGGCAGAAGTATATACTAGAAAATTGCCATAAAATTTTGAAACTTGAAAAGGACCTACAAGAATAATAAATACAATGAAATATTTAAATTAAATCTTAGTAATTGGATCGGTTTGTGAAGAGGTTAAATTTAAATAATTTTTTCCCTTGTTTTTTCCTTATTTATTCTTCATCAATACCAACACATCTAAATGAGAACGAGTTCTGTTTTGTTTTTAATTTGATTTAAAAAGAATGATAATAGCTGATTTAAAAAAAGGTTATCAGATGCCAATTTGAAAATTTCTATTATTACATTTATTATAAATTGAAAAGCTCCATAGGTATAGATTTATCTGTCCATTTACTCAGAGAATGATAACAAGTGGCTCAAGGAGAAATGGAATTTATGGTTATGTTTATCTTGTCAAATAACTCCATTGTTAGTGGACATCATGGGAAAAAAATAACATGTCTTTAATAAAATATTTATATTAAACATTGGTAGAGAGACAACAAAATGAAGACTAAATAGTCACCTCTCAATTATCCATTGTGTGGCAGTGAGGAAAAAAAGCAGCTAATCTCTGTATTTATATTTTCAGTGTATTCTTATTCTTTGTGATCCTAAGAATTAAATTCCTTAAAAATATTAATGAATTATTGGTGAAGTCCTAAATCACAAAAGAAGAGAAGGTATCCAATTTCTCAATGCAAATTACTGATTCTCTGATTCCTGCTGGGGAGATCTTGGGACAGTGAACTTGGTTGGGTTGCCATATTCACCTGTTAATGAAAAAGAATGACATTTATTTTATAAGTAATTAGAATAGTATAGGGAGGGGCGGCTAGGTGGCGCAGTGAGTAAGAGCGCCAGCCTCGGAGTTGGGATGACCCGAGATCAGATCCAGCCTCAGAAATGAGCACCCACACACAAATAATGACTGGCCGTGTAACCTTGAGCAAGTTACTAACCCCAATTACTTAATTAAAAAAAAAAAGAATAGTGTAGGGGAAGCATATGATTGTGTTTCAGTGTATCAGATAGAAATGTTAAGTGAAATAATCGGTTGCTATCTAAAATAATATTAGTTAGGCCAGAACACATAAAACATGTGTCTGAGGAAAGCAAAGTTTTGAGGTATTTTGTCATGCTTCTGTAAAGGCAAGCCATGCTTTGTATGACTTAAGAAGTTTCTTGATTGACAAGTTTGTTTTTTTTTTTAATTTTTAACATGATGGAGTTAAAAAATAAATAGCTACTGAAAGTTTCTTTTTCTATTGTACTCTTAGTAAGTGAACACTCAGCCCTTCATTTTTAAGTATTTTAAGTATTTTTAAGATCTAGTGGATAGGGCACTGGAGTTGGAGGCAAGGAGACCTGAGTTCAGATTGTGCCTCAGATATTTAACTAGCTGTGTGACCCTGAGAAAGTCACTTTATATCTTTGTGCTTTAGTTTTCTCATCTGTAAAAGCAAGGGGTTTCAACTTGGTGTTACCTATTGTGGTTCTTTACAGTCTGAAATCTACTGTCACCATAAGACAGTCCTTGAGTCAGAACCTTAACTTATACCACCTTACATGGGACAGGACAGTTGTAACTATGTATGTATATAGGCCTTCCTTAAACCTCTTTAGATTAAAAATAAGGCATGTCTTCTTTCTGATTTAAGACATAGCACTTAGATAAAAATTTTTTTCTTGTTACATTTAGTTATTTGCTTGTGAGGATTTTGCTGACTTGAGGGTGGGGAGGCAGGGAGTACTTTTTCTTCTTTTGTTTCTACGTTCTCTCTTCCTTGGGTATGCTTTTTTCCCTGTCCTGGTTTGGTCTGGAGGATAAGGTCAGAATGGGTTGTAGACTATCAGTGGCCCCAGGTGACTCTATATACTTTCATATAAACAGCTTTTCCTTTCCTTTCCTGTACTCCTTCTTTCTTTTTCCCATTCTTCCTTCCTTTATTCTTCTTCACTATGTCTTAGGCCATGTAGTGATACCCCAGGGCCGTTGCTTAGCCTTAGAATGGGAAGTGAACCTTGGATGCTATGTCAACTACTTCCCTCCTGGAGTGCTAGAAAGTACCAGACTAAATAGAATCTATCTGGCCTCATTTAATTGGTGTATTTTATTTATCTCTTCCTGGGCAAACTGGAGATAATGTGACATTTTAATATACAAAATATTTTCTGAATCTGAAAGCAAGTTTGCCATGGATAATTGACAGTTGAGTATCATACTTCTTTAATGTGTAATGTTAATTTATTTTATTTTATTATTTTGTCATGTCATTTTTCCCCAAAGGAAATCCTCATTTTGAATCAAGGAATTATTTAAATATTTATTGACCACAAAGAAATGAAACTATCTAAACCTATTACTAAGAACCAAACTCAAACAGTATTTTCATATATTACTACTTCTTGTCTAAGATATACCTTATTTTTAAAAATCAGTTTTTTTTTAAACAAATGCTTTATTAACTTCTGTTTTACATCATTCATTTCCGCCAGATTTTGAGTTACAATCATTTTCCCCCCATTATTCCCCTACCCAACCTCCCAGAATAGTAGTCCCACAAGATATCACTTCCTCCAATTTGCTCTCTCCCATACCTTCTCCCATACCCCCATCGACTTTTCCATTAGAGGAAGGTGAGTCTTTGTGTCCCAATGCCTGCACATCTTATCTCCCTATTACAAGCAAAAGAGTATTAATAATAGTATTTATATATATTTGAAACATTTAATGTTAAGACCTCGAATTTCAGATCCATTTCCTTCCTCCCTTGTCACCCATTCCCTCTGGGGAGATAAGTAATTCAGTATATGTTGTACATGTCTAGCTATGCAAAACATTATCATAGTAGATATATTGTACAAGGCTGCTTATAATTCCCTCCCACTCATCCCACCCCCCACCTGGTCCATTCCCTACATGATCCTGTCCCTCTTCTATAGTGGGTACTTCCAACCTCCCCTCACCCCAAGGATGCCCTCCCATCCATCATCCCTCCTCTCATCCCCCTTCCCCCTATCCTGCTGCAGGTTGAGATATCCCATTTAGTATGTATGTCATTTTCTCCCTGAACCAAATTCAATGTGAATGTGGTTTTGCCTTTTTAGCCTTCCTTATTCTCCCCCTCCTTTGCAACCACTTCCCTTGCTTCTTCTACATGGGATAGTTTACCCTACCCTGTCTCTCCCCATCTCCTCTTGCCACTTTCCTCTCTCACCTCATAATTTCATCCCTTGAGTATTCTCCCTTCCCAACAAATTCAACCTATGCCCTCTATCCATATATAACTGTAACCATATACACACACATTCACATATGTATTCATATGACCACACACCCTTCTTCCATTATTTTCATAGTGAGAAAGATATCATCAGTCACAGTTATTGCTTTTCCATATAGGAATGTAAATAGTTCAACTTTGATAAGTTCCTTTTGATTTCTTTTCCCTGATTACCTTCTCAGGCATCTCTTTCTTCTTGTGTCTGGATGTCAAATTTTCTATTCAATTCTGTTTTTTTCCTCAAGAATGCTTGAAAGTCCTCTATTCCACTGAATGACCATATTTTCCCCTGAAACAAAATACTCAGTTTTGCTGGGTAGGTGACCCTTGGGTTCATTCCCAGTTCTTTTGCCCTCTGGAATATCATATTCCATGCCCTTCGATCCCTCAGTGTAGAAGCCGCCAGGTCCTGGGCTATTCTGATTGTGTTTCCACAATATTGAAATTGTTTCTTCCTGGCTGCTTGAAGTATTTTCTCCTTGATCTGGGGATTCTGGAACCTGGCTATAATATTCCTGGGAGTTTTCTTTTTGGGGTCTTTTTCAGGAGGTGATCTGTGGATTCTTTCAACCTCTATTTTGCCCTCTGGATCTAAAACATCAGGGCAGTTTTCCTTGAGAATTTCTTGAAGGGTGATTTCTAGGTTCTTTCTTTGATCATGGCTTTCAGGTAGTCCAATAATTTTTAAATTGTCTCTCCTGGATCTATTTTCCAGGTCAGTGGTTTTCCCATGAGATATTTCACATTGCCTTCTAATCTTTCATTTGTTTGGATCTGCTTAACAGCATCTTGATTTCTCATAAAGTCATTAGCTTCCATTTGCTCCAGTCTAACTCTGAAGGAATGAATCTCCTCAGTGAACTTTTGAGATTCTTTTTCCATCTGGCAAATTCGACTTTTTAAGGCATTCTTCTCCTCATTGCCCTTTTGGGCCTCCTTTGCCATTTGAGTTAAGTCTATTTTTTAAGGTGTTGTTTTCCTCAGTCAGGCTGTTGACCCTCATTTCATACTTTTCCTGCATCCTTCTCATTTCTCTTTCCAATTTTTCCTCCACTTCTCTTATTTGATTTTTAAAGTCCTTCTTAAGGTCCTCTATGGCCTGCAACCCGCTCATGTTTTCCCCTGGGGCTTTTGGAGCAGGACTTCTGACCTCACAGTCCTTTTCCCGCTCTATGCCCCCAAAATAGGAGTCTAGGGTTGCATTTTTCTGTTTCCTTTGCCTTGGCATGTTGCCACTTAATTGCTTGACTTTTGGGCTTGTTGCCACACTCTGGCTTTAAGGCCAGCTAGAGGAATTTTCGTCCCGAACGTGTGGGGGGCAACTTCCGTTTCTGGCAAGCTGTAAACCCACCCACGACTTCCACTCTAGATCACAATCCAGATCCAGGGAGGTTAAAGCAAGAGCGATTACCCCCCAAGACTGATCGCTGGATCTCCCGACAAATTTGCAGGCGCAGGCTGGGAGCGGGATCTGCCTCTGAAAACTACAAAATGGCGTTTGTCCTCAGAGGCTTCTAGCCCCCAGGGGAGGGAGCCGACGCATTCCCTAATAGCAGTCCCAAAGTCCATAGCACACTAACCTCTTACTTTGTCCCAGGCAAGTCTATGTTGATAGTTCTGGAATCGCCACAGCTCCTGGTGTTCTGGGGTTCCTCCAGCTGGCTGCTGGCCCTGCCGCCCTGGGGCTAAAACCTCGGCTCATGGGGACCTGGGCTCCGCTCTGGGCTCGGCTCGGCTCCTGCGCTCTGCACGCTGCACGCTGCCAGGTCCCAGACCACTGCGCTGGTCCTTCCTGCAGGGCTGCTGGGCTGTCCTCAGCAGGAGTTTAGCTTCTCTGTGTCGTTCTGTGGGTGCTGGGGCTCCAGAAGTTGTTCAGAGTCCCCGTTTACATCATTTGGGGGGATGTGGGGGCAGAGTGGCTTGGATGAGCTATTTCTACTCCGCCATCTTGGCTCCGCCCTAAAAATCAGTTTTGATGTACAATTATAAATAGAAGCATAATTCATTTTTGTTAGTTTTCTTCCCATCATGAGATGTCGACTGCTTATGTTAGAAGTATGAAGTTAACAAATCTATTAGGAGGGGTAAATACATCTTTTCAATATGAAACTAGATTTTCAACTAAAATTCCTTTTTTTTTTCATATCACTGCATTTGCTTCTCTATCAGGTTATTGTATAGAAAGCAAGGTAATACTTGGCTAAAAAAAAAAAAACTATGGCTAGAAACCACTATAGATTTGGTTTTAACCATTTATATTTAAAATCACCAATTTAGTTCATTTCTCTGCCCAGAATACTTGTATTGCTTGATATTAAAATATTCTATAAGTCACATGTATGGTTTCCCTTTAGAAGGTATATTTGGAAGCAATGATGTATTTTAATATTTCTTATAAATTTTAATTTGTCATGTCAGAATAAAACAGGATTGATGATTTGGCTATTTTATTTACAAAACCTAATAAAGGTAAATATTTTTGTAGCTATCTGTAAGTAAAATCTCTCCAGTCCCATAAATTGTTCCTGGATATCTCAGTGACATTTTTATTGACTCCTCTGTGAGGAAGATGATCAATATCACCACAAAAGAGACACAACTTCATTTGTATATTGATATTTGATAAAATATAATTTTGAAATAACTTTTAGAATATTAAACTATTTTAATTATATGAATTTTAAAAATAAGTAGATTGTTCCAGGTAAGCCAGTATGGAAAACTTTGAGACAACCTTGTCATTAAACCCAAGTCTTCACATCTTACTCATAGCTTGATAAAGAATGATGAACTTTGTCTTTTTAATTCTCAGATGATTTCATGATTTAGAGCAAATTAGTGCAAATGAAGAAAACTTGTTTTTTAAACCCTGCTAAAGACTATTCAGCTATTCAAAGCTAGATTATCACTTCAGTGGTCTGTGAATCTGGATGCTTCAAGTGACTTTCATCCCACTGGTGGGATTGTCTTTAAGTATAATCTTACCCCCCAAAACATTATTTCTTGAATAGTTTATCCTTATCTCTGAAATGCATTATAGTTGGCAATGGATAGGAATTATTCTTGGATGTCTATATCACAGCCAACTCTTCTCCCCCCCCCACTACTTAAGGATTGACCTTGGCACAGAGTATGAGCCAGAAATAATTATGTGAGTTTTATAGCCTGTTATCAAAACTTCCTGCAAAGTTTACATAAATACATAGTTCTAAATGTATATTACTTGAAGTTTATAATCTCTCTTATCTTTGAGCTTTAATGTAATCTTCATGGAAATTATATTATGTTTTGTTTTTTCTGTTTGAATTACTCAATCCACAAATATTTTTTAAGCATTTTCTGTGTGTCAAGCATGGTACAACATCTTATAGTGAAAAGAGACACTCTTGTCCCTCCCTTCTTCCCTTTCTCCATCCCTCTCTCCCTCCTTCCCTTCCTTCCTTCCTTCCTTCCTTCCTTCCTTCCTTCCTTCCTTCCTTCCTTCCTTTCTTCCGTCCTTCCCTTTCTTCCTTCCTCTTCATTATTCTTGATCCAGCTTGTCCTATGTCTCTTCCTACTTCCTCTTGTCTACATCCCCTTAGCTTCTAGTTTGTACAAAAGGAAGGATAGTCCACATGAAAGATTTTGATCTCTTCCCAGTGCCCAATATAGTTTAAGCTGGAAAATACATATAAAACAAACATCTGTAGAAATTAATGGAGAGGCAGCTAGGTGGTGCAGTGCATAGGACACTGGCCCCGGAGTCAGGAGGACATGAGTTCAAATCTGGGCTCAGACACTTAACACTAGCTGTGTGACTCTGGGCAAGTCACTTAACCCCAACTGTCCTCAAAAGCCTCCTTACCCCCCAAAAAAGAAATTAATGGAGAATTCTGTTCAGGTGTATTGTGTAAGGT
The DNA here is from genome assembly GCA_011680675.1 of Gymnobelideus leadbeateri. Classification (NCBI taxonomy): domain Eukaryota; kingdom Metazoa; phylum Chordata; class Mammalia; order Diprotodontia; family Petauridae; genus Gymnobelideus; species Gymnobelideus leadbeateri. Next base: position 161,764 of record WOXC01003580.1, read on the forward strand.
ATTCTTGATTGAAATTTCTGGTCTAAATAATTTTAAAAGTGTATTAGCAATTTTTCTAAACTCTTTGAAAGTTTTTTTTTTTTAATAAGTGCTTGGTGATATCTTCTTTCCAGTTTGTCTGCATAGCACAACAGGATTACTGCCGTATTCTCAACCAGGTGGAAAAGAACATGCAAAAAGTGGAAGAGGAAGGAGAGATAGTTATGGTGAAAGAACACCGAGAACTTGACCGTACTGGAACAAGGAAAGGTCACATTGTCATTAAGGTAATTTAAAAAAAAAAAACAACCAAAAAAGCTAACTCCTCTACTGAGTTATTTAAATAGTTCAGCTCTGCATAAGATTTTATATTCTTGGCATTATTTAAATTTAATTTCAATTTTCAAAAACTTTGTGAAGTACTTAACTTACATGCAAGGTACTTAGCTAGATTTTTTTAAAAAATGACAGTGCCTGTGCTTAATGAGCATATATCCTAAACGAGAGATGTCAAACCATGGTGTGCACAAACAACACTCAAGACTAAACTCCAATTATTTAACAAAATAAAATTTAAAGTATAGATATAGAACAAAGGTAATGTTGATGTGTGGTTTTTGAGTTAGTCTCTGATTTTTAGATATTTTTATGTACCATTTAGTGGCCCCCTCCATTTAGATTTGAGTTTGATACCATTCTGACTTCACATTAAAACTATAGAAGAAAGCACATGGATACCCTTTGGGGGAAGTTTTTATTGACTTTGGAACAGGAAAAACTTCCCACACAAAAGGGGATAACTAAGAATAGAGCTCTCAAATTGGGTAAAGATTGATCTAAAATATAAAAAAAAAAAATCCAGATGGGCTCCTGATTCAATATGAAGAAGTAACTTTACATTACTGTATATTAAAGCCTTTGAGATTGCTTTTAGAAAATTTGTGTGTAATTTTTCATTAAACTTTCTGTGGGAGATAAGGAAGGAAAAATTTTGCCAACAAAAAAAACTATAGAAGAAATCCCCATCTCTTTGATGACTAGCAAGTTAGATTTTTAATTTGCTAAAACTGATGACTTGCATTTTACCATATCAGAGACTGGGTACCAGGTGATCCTTTCTATATTTGGGGACATAGCCAATGTATTAAATTAATTTTTTGCTATGCATATAAGATACTATTCATGAATGACAAATGCTTTTCTTATTTATTGTAGGGCACTTCAGAAAGGTTAACAATGCATTTAGTTGAAGAACATTCAGTGGTGGATCCAACATTTATAGAGGATTTCCTACTGACCTACAGGACCTTTCTGTCCAGCCCAATGGAAGTAGGGAAAAAGTTATTGGAGTGGTTCAATGACCCTAGCCTCAGGGATAAGGTTGGAAAACAATTTTTACATCAGCTTTTAAATGCCAAATATTTAAGTAAAAGAAACATGCTTCTCTCTCTCTCTCTCTCTCTCTCTCTCTCTCTCTCTCTCTCTCTCTCTCTCTCTCTCTGTTTCTTACACTATTTAACTTCAGAGGGATCTCTGAGATAAGTTTTATCAAAAATGTACATTCCTAGTTCTTGGATGATTCTGCAACCACAAATGGCATAAATATACTTATGATGGAAAGCAATTAAACTTTAGGAGACAGTCAAATCTGTAACATTTTAGAATAGGGGCAATTAACTCTTTTTATTTTTGGCATTCTGGGGTAACATATGGCATTCTTAAATGCATAAAATAAAATGTGTTTGTATTGTTGCCTTTGATTTTCTGGTTAGCTGTGTGTGTTCACACACACACACACACACACACACACACACAACACACACACATTCTTCATGGTACCCACATTAAGAACTTCTGCTTTAGAATATCACATTATATACAATAATCTGTAATATGAACACTTTTTAATTTAATTTTGAAGAGCAGTTTGTAGGAATTACATTTGGAAGCCCTACATATTTGTCAAGTATATAGTTTCACGCCTAATCAAGTTAAATTAAAATTCATTAACTGAACTCAGGACTAAGAAAATAACATTAGTGTTAAGAGAATATCTGGTAATTTTAGAGAGAGCCTGTTCTCCCCTTTTTCAAGTGATGTGGTCAGAAGCTAGATTACAAAGGACTAAGAAGTGAGTTGGGGAAAAGGAAGGGAGAAGAGATTAATATGGGATGGTAATATTAAGGAATGCCAAGGTCAAGTGTACATTTTTTGAGGATGGGGAGACCTGGCCATGTTTTTTATATAGCAGAAGGGCCAATGATTAATGTGACATTGAAGATGAGAAAGAAATAGTTCAGGGCAGCTAGGTGGTGTAGTGGAGAAAGCACTGGACCTGAAGTTAGGAAAACCTGAATTCAAATCTGGTCTCAGACACTTATTAGCAGTGTGACCCTGGGCAACTTACTTAATCACTGTCTACCTCAAGTTGCTTATCTGTCAAATTCTTCCTGGGTTGTGAAGATAAAATGACAATATTTGTAAAGTGCTTTGTAAACCTTAAAGTGCTGCATAAATGCTCTTTATCTTCATCATGGTGGTGATGCTGATGGTGTAATGTCCAGCTATTGTAGGGTGCTAGGGTGTAGTGTTAACCCTTGGCGAGGCAGAGAGAATGGAAGATAAAAAAGGAGTGGAATTTGGAATGGGTTAGACAGGGAGCTTGTGTCAGACAGTCTCCATTTAAGCAATAATGTAGAAGGTGAGGTCCTTCATTGAAGAGGAAGGAGATGGAAAAAGAGGGAAAGCAACACAGGAAGTTCTGAAGAGATGAGTTTGGATTAGCCACTGCACTGAAGAATGTGAAATAGTTGCTCAGGGAAGAATAAATGAATCATAATACAACAACTAGAGCTTAATTGGGATTAGATAACACATATTTGCCGTGACCCTACTATGAAACTATGCCCAAGAGGACTGAGCAGCTCATGAGTGGCAATGGAAAAGGCTAGGTGATGAGGATAGTCAAGATTATGGTACGCAGAGGGTCATTGGGGCATGTAGGAAGGATTCAAGAGTCACCAAGGGTATGTGGTTGAACTAGTGAACCATAGTGGGATCAAGACTGTGAAGAAGGAAGGGAGGTGATCAAAGTAGTGTCCCTTTCTGGCAGCCTACATCTATTCTTTCTCCCCAGCACCTCTCCATCATCCTCACTTGGAGTCTTCCCTATGAAAAACAACTGGCAAATCATTTACTCCATGAAAACATGGTTCTTAGAAAGAAAAACTATCTTTCTAGACATAGGAATTTTATGGGATTTCGGGGGGGATAAATTTCTAAATTTTGAATTTAAAGCTAGTATCTGGAGATTTTTCTGGAAATACTGTTAAACTTAAGTAAGTAGGAAAACTTATTCACGAATAAATTGACTTACAGGTTACACGGGTAGTGTTGTTGTGGGTGAACAATCACTTCAATGACTTTGAAGGGGATCCTGCCATGACTCGATTTCTAGAGGAGTTTGAAAACAATTTGGAGAGAGAGGTGAGATGAATGATTTTCCCATGGCTGCGTTTCAAGTATTCGTTTTTGCCAGCATAGTAATCTCTTTATATTTATGAAACCCCTTTTGAACTCTTGCAGAAAATGGGTGGACATTTGAGGCTGTTGAATATTGCGTGTGCAGCTAAAGCTAAGCGGAGATTGATGACACTCACGAAGCCTTCACGGGAAGCTCCTTTACCTTTCATTTTGCTTGGAGGTTCTGAGAAGGGATTTGGTATCTTTGTGGATAGTGTGGATTCTGGTAGCAAAGCAACAGAAGCAGGCTTGAAGCGTGGGGACCAGGTATGCTAAAATGAACCCCAACTTTGGACTGAATAGCAACCCCCCTTTTCCACTAATTAAATATAGGGGTCATAGAGTCATAGACTTGATACATTTTGTAATTTTATTTTCAGATTTTAGAGGTAAATGGTCAAAATTTTGAAAACATTCAGCTTGCAAAAGCCATGGAAATTCTGAGAAATAATACACATTTATCTATCACTGTGAAAACCAACTTATTTGGTAAGTGTTCCATATATCCACTTTTCCTTGCTTGTCTTTGAAGTGCTCCATTCTTTTAAATATTTCTTCCCTATACCAATGGAAGAAATGAAATGAAATCAGAAATGATTTCAGTTGTCAAGGACATTTATGCTTAACACTTCTTAGGGCTTTTTGTTGAATGAACTGGGGATTAAATTGCAAATCCATTGTCTTAAATATGGCAAGGATATACTGGTTTTTTTCCTAAATAATATTGGAGATGTGTGCCCTTATGTTAGAGGCTAAGTGGTCACAAACCTAGAGTGTCCTGCATAGGGTAATACCGAGGGAGGGGCCGTAGCACTATACAGTATTAGCCTAGGGAAAAGGCCGGGGGGGGGGGGGGGCATTAACATAGGGAGGTGGGATAGCAACGGACAGCATTCAACTTACCCAATCACAAGGATGGAATTGTCTCCCACCAACTTGCTGTTCTCTGCCCATCCCTTGTGAACCATCTTCCACAGACATGTTACATTTTCCCAGTGGGATTGGGCAGCAGGACTGTTGAGATTTTATAATTTTTGTGGTTTGGCTTTTGTTTCTTTCAATATAGTGTTTAAAGAACTTTTAACAAGATTATCAGAGGAGAAAAGAAATGGTGCCCCACATCTCCCTAAGATCGGAGACATTAAAAAGGCTAGTCGCTACTCTATCCCAGATCTTGCGGTAGACGTGGAACAGGTGATGGGACTTGAAAAAGTAAATAAGAAAAGCAAAGCCAACACTGTTGGAGGAAGGAACAAGCTAAAAAAGATACTTGACAAGACTCGAATCAGTATCTTGCCACAGAAACCATATAAGTAAGTGCCAGGGTTTTCATTTTCTGCATAAATGATACTTTAATGTGTGTTAGGAACCATGGAACAGCTTTGAAATAGCTTTATGGACACATGGGTGCATTCTTAGTGTGCGTATGAACAGAACTGATGTGTTCCCAGATTTCATCTCTGAGATATCTACTGTCTTAATAGAGATATAAAGAAAATAATTTGATTTCTGCCCCCAGTTATTCTACCCATGTGTCTTTTTTCTAAAGTTAAATGTGACTAGAAAGGCAGCTTGGTCTACTGAGTAGGGGGCTGACCTTGGAGAGAGCAAGACCTGGTTTCAATTCCCACCTGATATAAATACTGACTGAAATTCTTGGGCAGATCACTTACCCTCTCAGTGCCCTGAGCAGTTTTCTGAGAGTGTAAGTGGTAGAACTTCTGTGGATTAGCATTGGTAAAAGGAATTTCTAAACTTCAATTTCCCTATACCAATGGAATCACAGATGGTTTATTTTTTTAAAAAGCTTTTGTTTTGTTTTGTGGACTTGTCATTTGAGTTCTTTAAATCAAAATTTTGTAGGCATATATGCAGAGGCACAGGACCTTAATGACTATCCTGTGTATTTAGAAATATAGAAATGAAATGTGTTTTTTAAAGTTAAAAATCAGTTTTGCTGGAGCCCAAGTCATTCTGTGTAGCTGAGATTTATTATTATTATTATTATTATTATTATTATTATTATTATTATTAAAGATTAGATTGAACTTTAAAATGTGCTTTAAGTGCTAGGGTGCTTAATTTTAAGGCTGTTAGGTGGCACAGTTGATAGCACTAGGCCTGAAATCAGGAAGACCTGAGGTCAGATCTGTTTCAAATATTTAACGACTAGTTGTGTGACCCTGCACAAGTCACTTAATCTCTGTTGCCTCAGTTTCTGCAATGTAAAATGGGGATAATAATACGAACTTCTTTCCAGGATTGTAGTAAGGCTCAAACAAGATAACATTTGTAAAGCTCTTAGCACCGTGCCTGACACATATTAGGTGCTTTATAAATTCTTATTTCCTTCCCGCCCTTTTAATGGAAATATTCTAAAATATATTATGCATATACTGCTTTGTGGCTTAACTTTTAAAGGCATTGTGTTAAGGTGTAGCTTTCTGTCTGATCTCCTTGTTCCCCTAACTGTCCCCCTTGCCACTCACCACCAGTGTTATTTTCCCTTCCTTTTATCACATCCTCCCTTCCCAACACAGTACAGCTGTCACATGCCTTCCGGGGTAACCCAGAAAATACACTGGTTCTCAAGGGCAGTGCTGTGGATTTGAACCATCTCCTTTATGATCTGGTTCTTCCTGTTATCTTTAAAAACCGCAAAGCAGCAGATGGAACCATTGCGACAGCTGGCCAAGCAGCAGATGTTCGTAGGAAGGGTTCCTTTTTTACTGCTGCTTCTCCCCAGCCTGCTTCCTTCATTCTGGTCTCCACTGTGTCTCTACCTTTCAGGCTCTGATCTTTTGTACTGTCCTTGGATATTGTTGGTTACCTCCTCTAATTGCTGCAGATGACCACTGCCTCTTTCTGTTTTTGTCTTCTCTCTGCTTCCCCTCCCCCCTTTTTTCTTTTTGTCCCATCTATCTCCTGTCAGTTCTCCATTGTACTGTGGTTTATTAGATTGAACTTAGAGTCAGAACTCCTGTGTCCCAGTCTAGGCTCCAACATTCTCAGTGACTGTGGACAAGTGATTCAGTCTCCCTGAGCCCAGGTTCTCTCCTCTATAAAACAGTCATGATGATCTCACAGAAGAAAGTGTTTTATTGCAAAGTGACAGGAAGCTGTGAACTCTTTTACATGAAAGGCTAGCCTTTGTACCTGTGATTGGTCTATCAGAGTACGCTTTTCCTCCAGTTTTGCTAACCATCCAGTCCTAGTGTTTTTGGTGTAGGTCTTAGGTCTTAGTTCTGCTTTCTTGATCATTCCTTGGTCCTCTGTATTATCAATACTGAGCACTCAGAAAGGCTAGGGAGGAGAGAGTGAGGCTGGTGGCTTTACACAGCCCTCCCTCACTTAAATCCAATTCACTTGCAAGTCATGACATCACCTTCCTGATGTCCTGGTCCTCTTTGAGAATGAAGAACAATGACAGCATGTATAACCTATATTAGATTGCTTGCTTGTCTTAGGGAGGGGGAAGAAGAGGAAGAAAAATTTGAAACTCAAAATCTCAAAAAAAAGAATGAATATTGGAAACTGTCTTTGCATGTAATTGGAAAAAATAAAATACTATTAAGTGGAAGGAAAAAAATAGCCTCCAGGGGCTCCCTGTTACCCACCTCCAGGATCAAATACCAAATCCTCTCCTTGAGGTTTAAAGCCCTTTATAATCCAGCCTTACCTCCTACCCCTATCTTTGCAGTCTTTCTTAAACCTCACACTACCAGTATTTGAACCAATGGTTTCTTTGAGACCCTGGATTCTTTGCTGTTCTTTGAGCATGACATTAGGTCTCTTTGCTCTGGGCATTTTCTCTGACTGCTCCCAATTCCTTGTAAATATTCTTCTTTCTCATCTCTTCTCGTTTCCCAGCTTCCTGAGTGTCTCAGCTAAAATCCCATAGTCTATAGGAATTCTTTTCCAAATTCTCTTAATTCTACTGCCTTTCCTTATTAATTATTTCCTTTTTTCCTGTATATAGCTTGTTTGTACATGTTTGTTTTCTTGTTGTCACTTCCATCAGATTGTGAGCTCATCTAGGGCAGCTATCTCTGTGTTTATGTTTATCACAGTGACCAACATGTACTCAGTGCTTAAATGCCTATTGAATCAAATATATGTCCCGGGTTAGTTCAATAACTATTTTTACATACTACTTTGTGATTAAAATTATAATAGCCACTATTCTGTATCATTTAGTTTTCATATAAATACTAGTAGAGAAGAATTATAAGTCATTGAGTGAAATTCTATTGTTATGTCCATTTGTTTTAAGACATCTTGACTTTTTAAAAAAATTAGAGGAGAATTTTATTCATCTCTTTCTTCACATTTGTAGATATAGATGCCTAAAGAGGGGCAGCTAGGTGGTACAATGAATAGAGCACCAACCCTGGAGTCAGGAGGACCTGAATTCAAATCTGGCCTCAGGCACTTGACACACTTAGTAACTGTGTGACCTTGGGCAAGTCACTTAACCCTAATTGCCTTGCCTTCCCCCCTCTAAAAAAAAAGACCACATAGATGCCTAACAAGAAATTTTGCTACTGACCATCTAATGAAGTTACAATGACCTAACTTTTAATTTAAATAGTATTTTATTTTTTCCGGTTACATCTAAAGACAATTTTTAACATTCATTTAAAAAAAAATTGAGTTCCAAATTTTCTCCCTCCCTAAAACATTAAGCAATTGTATGTAGGTTATATATGTGCAACCACATAAAACATTTTTATATTAGTCATGTGGTGAAAGAGGAAACTAATTAAAAGGGGAAAAAAACAAGAAAAAAAGAAATTTAGACTACGATCAGTTCTTTCTCTGGATGTGGATAATATTTTCCATCATGAGAAACATCTTTTAAAAAACATTTTTTTAAAGCAGTTGGGGTTAAGTAACTTGCTGAAGGTTGCACGGCCAGTCATTATTTTATGTGTGGGTGCTCATTTTCTGAGGCTGGGACCTATCCCAGGTCATCTGGACACCAGGGCCAGCGCTCTTACTCACTGCGCCATCTAGCCGCCCCTTAAAAAATATTTTTTTTTAAAATTGTCTCTTAAGAAAGAAATGATACTACTTAGCAATTTACTTGTTATAGTCTTCCCCAGTATATTTTGTGTTAGAATACCTTTCCCATAACTTTCCATTTCCCTTAAATATGTAGTACTCATTCTTCTGCTGGTTATTTTTTTTTTAATAGAACAGAAATAAATAAGAAATGTGGCCATGTCACATGATTTTTGGCAACTTACTGTATGCAAAATATTATATATCATTTTGTCAGAAGCCTTTTGTTTATGTTACTTAGTTCTTCCTAATTCTAAACATTCATGGAAAGATCTCTAAGAGATGTTACTAATGATTTCTGAATTCAGTGCTATTATTGTTACATTTGAGATTGTGACCCCAAATAGAAAAATTATACAGCTCCATCCTTCCTTCCATAGTTATCTGGGACTGGCCAGTCTTTAAAAATGGAGATATTTATACCTATTTTTCCCTAGGACATTAAATAGTTAATTAAGATTTTTATTTATGGGAAAAGTTTTAAAAATTTCAGTATGTTTCAGTTATTTCAGAATCCAAGAAATTTCAATGTGCTTCTCCTAATCAGCAAAGTGATATGCACTGTCTGTCCATGAAAATTCCATTGTGATAGAATTCCTTACACTAGAATTTTAGGTGATATTCTTTCCTAAGGAATAACTTGGGAAAACTAATCTGTGACTTTTTGGATCATCTTTTTTTCCCTCTTAATTGTCTTTAAAGAATGAGTTATATAAAGCACTTTAGTGATCAGATGTCGAAGTATTTTATTTGCCAATTGAAACTAAACAGATATTCTTAATGAGTTTTTTCCACAAATAATACTTCACTCAGTCACCAAAACGTATCTTTTCTTGACTATTGTACCATTCTGAGAAACTTGCTGTCAGTATTGGCTGTTTTCCTGTAGTATTAATAGTTATAGTGATAATAACATTTATGGAGCACCAATGTGTGTGTGTGTGTGTGTGTCTGTCTGGTTGGGAAGAATTTAGTCTTAGAGAATCATTGTGTCATGCAGGTGAAAAATAGCAAATTCTGTTGGGTCTAAGTATTAAAAGTACTGAGCATATTAAGTCTATATGTTAGTTACAAATAGATTTTTTTATTGTTCAGATTCTGAAATGTGGGTATTATGTATCTGAATAGCTCATAAAAACTGACATCATTTTGAACTGCTGATGTACTATTTGCTATTTTATTCCTTGCTCAGTGATATTGGAATTGGCCAGTCTCAAGACGACAGCATTGTAGGATTAAGGCAGACAAAGCACATCCCAACAGCATTACCTGTCAGTGGAACCTTATCATCTAGTAATCCTGATTTATTACAGTCACATCACCGCATTTTAGATTTCAATACTACTCCAGGTGAGCACGAAATTCTCTTGTCTCTTGTTTTTTTTCTATCTGTGCTCTTTATCCTTTCTTTAAATTTTATAAAAGCAACTTTTGGCTATTAACATATAAGGAAAATTCAGCCCTTTTGGAAAATCCCTTAAGCAGATGGATATCATATCTATTTTTTATATTAAATTTCATGTTGCTAATTATTAAGAATTGTCTAGTTATTCAAGAATATGAAAAAAAATAAACTATAAGTTAGTCATCCAAAAAGTTTTAGGGAGGGAGTTTGGAAATTGTCAGGATTCATTCACTTAAAAAAGCATTAAAATACAGAACATGTGGATTTCGTTGTGTTTAACCTTGTTGGTGACATTGAACTTCTCTGGCTTTACGAGGACCACAGAGGTAGGAGAGTAAAAATATCACTTGCTGCCCTTTCTAAAACATTGCTTTCATCATTAAATATTGTACCTTTATAAATTTTACACTAGTTCTTAACCATTGACTCATATATAAATTTAAATTTTTAAAGATATATGATGTTTCAGTAATAATATTTAATCTGGTATCTTAGAAAGTATTTGAATTTATTTTTAATGAATCTTTTTTCTAATTTCCAGATAACTAGACTGACCTATTACTTTTATGGTTGATTACTTTCTCAATGTCTATTACAAACCTTTAAAACAAGAGTATTTAACCCTTTTTGTGTCCTGAACCCCTTTGGCAGTCTGGTGAAACCTATGAACCCTTCTCAAAATACTAATGTTTTTAAGTTGCATATAATACAGGACAATTACAATTGAACTAAAGGATTGCAATTGAAATGAAGATGTAATTTCTTTTCTCATACAAGTTCATGAAATCTCTGAAGTAGTTACATGCCTCCTGTGGTTTTATATATCTCAGGTTGAGAAACCCTGCTTTATGTATTCAAGAACCCTGCTCTCCTATTTGTGTTTTATCCTGCTTTGCTCTAGAATGAACATCATTTCATGTGTCTTCTCTTGACCTCTCCAAGCCCTCCCCCACAACCACTATCACCAATGTTTAACCTTCTTGATAATACCTTCTCAGTCTATAAATAATATCTCCCTTTTTAAATCCCTTCTATAATTCTGGTCAGACCTCTTTTAGGTACCAATATTTATTTAATTTGTATTTGTTTTTATCTTCCCTGTTAGACCATAAGCTTCTGGTAGAGAGAAACTGTATCTTGCTTCATCATTGTTACCCCAGAGTCTGCCATATAGTTCAGCATATAGTAGATGTATGTGTTGAATAGAATCAAGTAAAATAAAATAAATTAGGTAATAGAACGTACCATGAAAAATCAATTTAAGAGAGATTTGTACTTCAGATGTTTGTTCTTAATTCTTAAAATGAGTTAATTTTGCTGGGCTAGACTTATAACCATTACTCCTTTGATAATGATGTGATAGCCCCATTCCAGTCCCTTGCCAGATCCACTGAAGTACAATTTCATTCCTTTCCTGAATCACTTGACTTTTATTCAAAGTGTGTCTTCCTTCCTAAGGTCATTGGCAGATCTTTAAGAGAAAGATTTTAGAATTTGTCTTACTTTCAGGGAGCACAGGTTGAGGGAAGAAGAAAAAAGGTATGGCGTTATTGATTGCAGTCAAGGTTTCAGGGCTGTCACTTGGCTCCAAACTGTATTCCTGGACTTCCTGACCCTGTAGTTTTTGTGTATCACCTCTCTTTTTATTTCCTCTAGATTTGCCAGATCAGGTTTTAAGGGTTTTTAAGGCAGACCAGCAGAGCCGCTACATCATGATCAGCAAGGACACGACAGCAAAAGAAGTGGTCATTCAGGCCATCAGGGAATTTGCTGTGACTGCCACAGCTGATCAATATTCCTTGTGTGAGGTCTCTGTTACTCCTGAGGGAGTAATTAAGCAAAGAAGACTCCCAGATCAACTTTCCAAACTGGCTGATCGAATACAACTGAGTGGAAGGTAGATAACCATACAACATACAACATTCATTTTTTCCCCCTGAAGGTTTATGTTTAAATTGCTTCATTTGCTCCAAAATGACTCAATCATCCATGATTATCTGATTGACTTTCCACTATAATTCCCTCCCCTTCCAACTTTTAGAGAGATGACTGGAGTGAAGTAGTCTTATAAATGTGTACATTAATCAGCCCTTCCACTTATTTTCTTTAAACAGCCTTTCTCACCCCAGAATTGTTTCATAGCTAATAAAATTAATTGGTTGTACATTCTATGGTATTCTTCTGACATAAATGATTACTTGCCCTGAGAAAATGTGCAAATGGCAAGACTGATTTCAATACATAATCCTAGAAGGGCACCCAATATTCCATATCCACCTATTCTCTTTAGGAAAAGTGCCCTGGGAAAACTTCTGTCTTATAAATCCATGAAATACATCAATAGTTTCATTTTTCTTTGCTTTTTTTTGGGGGGGGAGGTAGGTCAATTGGGGTTAAGTGACTTGCCCAAGGTCACACGGCTAGTTTTGTGTTCAGTGTCTGAGGCCAGATTTGAATTCCAGTCCTCCTGACTCCAGGGCCAGTGCTCTATTTACTGTGCCACCTAGCTACCCCAGTAGTTTCGTTTTTCAAAAAAAGAAATGACATGTTAACCCTGCCATTGCTGAAGTAAGTGTGCAACCAAATTTATATAAAGAAACAGTTGCAGTGTTGAGTGAAAAGAATTTCTAGAAGTCAGAAATCTTTAGTTCTTGCTTTATCAATAACTAGTCTGTCATTAATGTGAGCCTCGGTTTCCACACCTTAATAATAGGGATGACCATAACAATCCTTGACCTTTGTTATAGCCCATTATAGTTTATAGAAGGCTTTCTATACATTATTTTAATTGCTGCAATAATAATTTGCTGTACCTTACAGGGCTGTTTTCCAATCAGTCATCGAAGCTTTGATATTTTCTTGTCCTTGGAGAATCTCTATTATAGGGCCAAGATATAAGATGCTTGATATTTCAGTAAAATAAAATAAGCCTGAGTTAAATTCTATCATTGAATTTTGCCTATTTTCAGATTGTAAGTTTTTGGTTTTTTTTGAGACGGGGATGATAATTACCTGCCTCACAGTATAAAACTCCTTGGAGATCCCAGTTTCACTTTCATTCATCAGTTGAGAAAAGGGGAAACAATAGAGACAATCCTATTGCCAAAACGTCTCCTGCTTTGGATGCAAAGGCCAAAAAAAAAAAAATGTGCTTTAAATCTTGTTTACTACCCTATGGTCTGAACATTCTTTCCAGCTGAGAAAACTAGAATGAGGCCCAGGGAGATCCACTTCAAAAGCTTTCCTGCCTCTTTTCCCAGAGCCCTTAACCTTGGTTCATTTGAATGAGAATAACTTTCAATTACATTAGAAGTAAAGGTAATGGAGGAAATTAAGTAAAGGAAGGAGAAAGAAATGGGGTGAAGGAGGTAATTACTGTCATTTAAAAAGCAAATTCAGTTTGATTTATTAGTCAAAAATTGTTGCCAGTGTCTATGTGGCATCATTATCTGTTGGGTGAGAAAACTGGCATATATACCCCTGGAATTGGAAAGTGTTGTCAAGAGTCCCAGATGAATTTTCCCTGGAGGCCTTTCATAAAAGTAGTGAACTATTCTTTCCAAGGATTATTGCATTGATGTTTTATTTCACATAGGTATTATCTGAAAAACAACATGGAGACCGAAACACTTTGTTCAGATGAAGATGCTCAGGAGTTATTGCGAGAAAGTCAGATTTCCCTCTTGCAGCTCAGCACTGTTGAAGTCGCTACGCAACTCTCTATGCGAAATTTTGAACTTTTTCGTAACATTGAACCCACGGAATACATTGATGATTTGTTTAAGCTCAAATCAAAGACGAGCTGTGTAAACCTGAAAAAATTTGAGGAAGTTATTAACCAGGAAACATTTTGGGTGGCATCTGAAATCCTTCGAGAGACCAACCAGTTAAAGAGGATGAAGACGATTAAACATTTCATCAAGATAGCATTACACTGTAGGGAATGCAAGAATTTTAACTCAATGTTTGCAATCATCAGGTAAGAAGATGAAGGTGATTTTGGCTGTCTTTAAATTCAATCCAGTTTACAAATTCAGTCTAATTATCAAACTAAAGATTAAGAAGTATCTGAAAGCATATTTACAGTATAACTTCACTGGGTTTGATTGGTGAACTGAATAACTGTACTGCTGGTCAGCTCTTTCCCTGGCCTATGACCTTGAAGGTAATGATCTTATTAAGACAAATTTAGGCTTTGAAGACTTAAGAAAACAGAATGTGAAATGGTGTAATGTATTCAAGATCTTCTAAGTAGAAGAATTTACATACTACAGAACTGACTCTAAATTACAGTTGTTTTGTGTCAGTACATTATTGCTGAGATGATCATTATTAGTATTTCACTTACTATATAGAATGTGATCACTTTTACTACAAAATATTCATTGGCATTGTTACATTTTACTTCACCTTAGTTCCTCTTCCTGCGTCTTAAAGTATAAATCTAGTTAACCCTGGGTTCTTAAGAGGAGCCATGAAATGTGAGCAGGGTGATGCCATAGAGTGAGTGCTGGATATAGAGCTAATAGAGAGCCCAGTGGAAATCCATACTCCCAACTCTTATCAGCTGTGTGATCCTAAATAAGTCATTTCACCACAGAGCTTTAGTCTCTTCACTTATAGAACAAGGATAATGATATTTCCACTAACTTCTTTGCAGGTTTGATGTGAGGCCTGTGCTTGGTAAATGTTAAATTTTTATGGCAATATGAGTTATTGTTACCAAATTAGAGTATGTCAAGGCACTCTGTATGCAGCTAAGTTGGGAAAACTTCATCACCAGAAAATTGGCCACCAGGTGATGGTTTTTTTTTTTAATCTTTTTGGCCACAGCAACTCATAAGACAGTCTTCTACATCTCAGAAGAGTAGAAGGTTTACCCATATAGTTGTGGTTGTTTGACATATATTTATATGTTAAATCTCTCTATATCTGTCTTCATACATTTCATATGATGTGCATAGTCATTCTTTAGTGTTACTTAATTCACCTTTTCACTTTTCTCCCAGTGGCCTGAACCTGGCACCAGTCGCAAGACTTCGGACTACTTGGGAAAAACTTCCTAGCAAATATGAAAAGTTATTTCAGGATCTCCAGGACCTGTTTGATCCCTCTAGAAACATGGCAAAATATCGCAATGTCCTAAACAGTCAAAATCTACAGCCTCCCATAATCCCTCTATTCCCTGTAATCAAGAAAGATCTTACATTCCTTCATGAAGGTAAATTGGAAATCTCAGAATTGGGTTTTTTTTTTCTTCCTCTTGTGGGGAGTTTAAAAGCAAACACCATCCTGTTTTCCTTCCCCCTCTCCCCCTTTATCTACAGGAAATGATTCAAAAGTGGATGGCTTGGTTAATTTTGAAAAGCTGAGAATGATTGCAAAAGAAATTCGCCATGTTGGTCGAATGGCTTCAGTTAACATGGATCCAGCTCTGATGTTTAGAACTAGGTATGTTTTTCATCTTTAATAGCATATAATATGCCTTCAAGATTTTTCAGCCTTTAAATTAAACCCAGAAAAAATAATTAGAATGGTTTGTCATATCTGCCCTTTAATGCAAACTCTATTAGAACATGATACATCCCTAGCATAAAGACCTTTAAAGAATAAAATGTCTGAAATAGCATCAAACACATTTTTAGCAGTAATTAAAGAGCATTTTAGCATTGCCATCATCATTTTTCTTTTTATTTTATTGTCTCCCATCTTTAAATATTGAAGCTGTTTTAGCCCATGTCAATTAATCCTTATACATTAGCCTGTAGTTCAGTGTCTTAGATCTGAAACTTCAAAGGATGGTTTTTAGATAGAAAAATCCAAGTCACCTATAGGATGATGATATTGTGACTCTACCCACAACCTGATGAATATTTTAAATCTGACCAAATTGTTTGCTTTAAGAAAAACATCAGCTCAACTGGTTTTTGTCTTTGTTTCAAAATTTAAATGATATGACTGAGATTTCGGTGATGGCATTTAAATCTAATCTCCCTGGAAAGATGCATTTTTTCTTCTTTTAGAAGAATATAAGAACTCTGCTGTAGTTTTTCCACACGGTATCATTCTGGTATACCTGCTGTTGAGACCAAAATAACTTTTGGTTAAGTTATATGTCTGAGATGATACTGTTAATGTTTGTGGGCTTCTAGCACACTTGCTTGTCCCTGAGGTCTAATCCCTTCTTTCTGAGCTTGTGATCTTTCTCTGTCTCTCTTTCTATACACATGCTTCAATCTTCATGGCTCTCACTTACAGGAAGAAGAAATGGAGGAGTTTGGGGTAAGTGGTTGGTGACAACGCCCACAGATGTACATCCTACTTTATCCATTTGCATTGGTTTTTGTTTTTTTTTTTCTGTCTGCTATTTGTTTTTTCTGATGCTTTAGCATTTTTTTCTTTTGTTAACCCTCTTGCTCTGGCAGAATGTTAGATGACATACTGACATCATTTAATACATTGGGGCTTTTGCTTTTGAGGTCATGAACATGAGAGCTGTGAAATAATTAACAATTACTTAGAGAAGAAATAGGGCAGATATACTTAAAAACACCCAGATTGGCTTCATCGTAATATATTTGGTATGCCTTTGAATAATTCAAATGTGGGGGTGTGGGGGAAAAAGGAAAATGTTACCAATGAAATTCTTATTTCTTTTACTGCATTTAGAAATATGTATAATATACATATAAGATTGACCTCCAGATGTTATAAACTTAACATTTTTTTACAGCTCAACTAACTACTATTTTCATTCTATAAATCAATTCTTTTAAAATTTTATTCTTAACAATTCATGTGCCAAATAGTTTCCATACATGTGTTCAAGTTTGCATGACTCTTATACTCATATTAACTTATTGATTGCATTACTTACAAAAACTTACCATGTCCAACCCAAAAAAGTAAGAAAAAATTCAGTAATTTATCATAGCTACTTTTATTTAAATTTTGTTTGAACTTATAAAATTTATTTTTTTATTAGCTATAGAAAGCTTTTTTTTTTAAAAGACCAGTCAAAATTTAAACTGCATAAGTTCAGTTTTTTTTTTAATTTAAAAAAATTTTTAAAATAAAATTAAAAGCATAAAGCTTTTAGAGACACCTATTCCCTGTTGGCTTATACAAAAGAACTAGTTTGAATTTTCTTCTAGATAAATGTCTGAATTGGAATTTGCCTAGTCAGAACAGAATAGGTGCCAGATACATATATAATTATGCAGTTATAATTATTTTTAGCTGTATTCATTTATTTTCTTTACCCTTATCCATCTACCCTTTTTTTAAAAGCTCTTTGTCTTACTGGAATGAGGCATGTAAGCTTTTCAGTGTAGATTTACATCCATGCAACCTTTGGCATGTCTCTTATTAACTCAGAGAACCTTGTTCTAGCATGAACTGCATTATCTTTTCTTTGTCTTTTCCAGATCTCTCAGTCAAGGTAGTACAAATGCAGCAGTACTCGATGTTGCACAGACTGGTGGACACAAAAAGCGTGTACGCCGGAGTTCCTTCCTCAATGCCAAAAAGCTATATGAAGATGCCCAAATGGCTCGCAAGGTGAAACAGTACCTGTCCAACTTGGATCTCGAAATGGATGAGGAAAGTCTTCAAACATTGTCATTGCAGTGTGAGCCAGCGACCAATACCTGTGAGTTGTTTTTCCTATAAGGGGACTGCAGGGAAGAATGAATTTGGCACAATACAAAAGTGTGTTTGGGTCCTTGTAGGCTTCAAGTGACTGGGAAGCAAAACTGAACTTCAGGCAACAGAAAGTTTAAAAAGAAAAACCCGAAAACTTTGAGGACAGGGCATAAGTAGTGTAATCCTTGTCAAGTCGTGGCCATTTATCTTTTGTGGAGGGCTCATTTTGCAACTAACCATTTAAATGTCAGACCCCAAATTAGAGAAGTTATTTGAGTCAACACAGTTATTTGGAATGTGTATTTCCTTAACACTTCTCAATATTCCATTCAAAAACATGCATGGCAAGGGAGAAGGGTGGTGAAGTTTAAGGTTTCAATGAGAAATGAATTAGTTTACCATATTATTGAATCTTGATTCTTTTTTTCATGACTAAATTGACATGAGGTAAAAGATGTTGGGAAAGCTAGGACTTGAGTTCAAATTCAGCCTCAGACACTTACTAGCTGTATGACTTTGCACAAATCACTTAACCCCAGTTGCCCCTCCCCCACCCCCCCCCAAGAAAAGGTCTAGCTCGGAGAATTTTATATAAACTTTGACTCAGACTTAGTTTAAGTAATTTAAATCAGTTTAATCAGTTCAGGCTTTCAAAAAGTCAAGTGGGATACACAATGTGCTTGTCATCTCACTCCCTGCCAACACATGTTCTGGTAGTATAATTAATGTAATTAGCATTCTTTGCTCCATGCCTGCCTAGATAAATTATTTGCTTATAATTTGAGAATAGCACTATAATGTTAAAAAAAAAAATTCGGCACCATTATTAGAAGAAATTATGTTCTGTGTTTCCTCAAAATATGTCAAAGATTTCCTGTGGGAGACAGATTTTTTTTTTAATAATTCAATCACAAACTTAATTTTTTTTCTATTTGCTAAGGGTTATTTTAAAAACATTTTAATGAGTTTTCATATTACTTTTGCTTCCCAATATCACTCCCTAGAATCCTCCCTTATAACAACGTACAATTGAACAAAACAAACTGCTGTGGTATGCCACTTTCTGACCCTGGAGTGTGCTGGAGCCCACTCATCCTATTTCTTGAGAGCCAGTTGTTAAATTTTCAGTGTACATATTTATACTTTAGGAATTTACAAATGCTACACATCAGGACCTGATTTATTTTCTTGATTGTCTTGGAGAAAATGTTAATTATGAAGAGTCAAATTTAAAATGTGTTATGTCTCTTTTTTTCTTTCTGGAGAAACAGATGTGAAATATTTAACAGTATAGCCATGGACCTTCCTATGATGAAAAGGGAATTGTTTCATTGTTGGGCACATACCCAAAACAAAAACTCTCCTCTTTTCCTAGCTTTCCTGTTATTGTTGAGGGCACCAAAGTACCCATCACTTAGATTTACAATCTTGGCATCATCCTTAAATCTTCATTTGCACTCACCCCCGCATATGCAGTCTACTGTCTAGCCTTTCTTATATATGTCTTTCTTTCTGCTCTCACATAGCTACCATTCTCTCTCATGATCCCATCTTCTGTCATCTATACAATTACAGTAGCCTCCTAGTTGGCTCTGACTGATTCTGTCCTCACTCCAATCTGCTTTCCACTTACTTAGCTTATTTTCCTAAGAGCTCTGCCTTTATAACACTTCTTCCTACTCAGTAACCCCAATGGTTCCCCATTACTTTCAGTATCAAAAATTAAATTCTCTTTGGCTCCCAACTCAGTATCTTTTCACTAGATGCCTGCTATGTTTGGAATATTCTCTCTCTTTACCCTCCATAACTTCCCTGGCTTTCTCCAAGACTTAGCTCCCCTCCTACCTTCTGCAGAAATCTACTGAAGAACTAATAGTTTATTTCTTGTAAAATTAATTAAGTTAATATATTCTTTGGTAATAAGATAAGGATAGGGACTGAAGGGAATTCTGAGGCAGTAAACTTATTGGTGCAGGTGGCACCATCACTGAAACTTATATTCTTCAAGAATACCTAGAGCACTGAGAAGTGACTCTCTGAGATCACACAGCTAGTATGAATAAGGAACAGGCCTTGAACCTTAGTCTCACTGGCATCAGCTCTCTAGCTTCCACACCATATTGCCTCACTATAATATTTAAAGAAATAAAAACTAGTGTAATTATCAGAAATTTTTATTTTCTGCTTTTAGATATACCCCTTAATGGTGAGTATTTTTTAAATAATCTTTTAAATAGTTATTAATACCTTGATTTTTCTTTCTTTCTTTCTTTCTTTCTTTCTTTCTTTCTTTCTTTCTTTCTTTCTTTCTTTCTTTCTTTCTTTCTTTCTTTCTTTTTTTACTATACTTCTAAAAAACGCAGTACCTAAGAATCCTGGAGACAAAAAGTCTGGCAAACCTGACACATCACCAGTAGCTTCAAGGGCAGGAACACAGCAAAAAGTACAAGCACAGCCGCCAGCACAGCAGCAGCCACCGCAGCCACATAAAATAAACCCAGGATTGCAGGTTCCTGCTGTTTCTCTTTATCCATCACGAAAAAAAGTACCCGTAAAGGATCTCCCTCCATTTGGTAGGTCATATATGCCATGATTTTTTTTTTTTTTAATTTTTAAAAAATTTTTCTCATAGTCAGTAAATAGGCTCTACTATATGGGCATTGGGCAAACTTGTGTATTTCTGAAAATTTAACCTGTATGCGATTTCATAATTGAATTTCATTAACCAGTAGGTTATATAATCATTTACCTTTATTCTAAATGATTCTGGGTGTCTTACAGTGTCAATGCATGAAAGAAAGCACATACTTTAAAAATTAGTTTTAAAAAATGTAAAAATATTGTAGACTTTACTAGGTATTTCTGTTTTACTGAGTGAAAGCTGTTACTTTGATCGGGAACTCATATGTCTATATGCAAAGACTCCTGAAGCAGAGGTGAGCTGAATATAGTAAAAATTCCTTATGCTCTTACTTAATGTATTGGTCCTAATGTTTTTGTGATCAGGGGCTTTTGGAGTTTATTTTTTAATGTTAAAATACTTTGATTTTGTAGTTGGTGAAATACATTCTCTTAGCTATTAAGGAGTAAAATTATTACTCAGTTTTTCCATTTGAAAAGTAAATTTTCATTCCTCTCACCTTCCCAGCTGCCTCCTTCCTACTCTTCCACCCCCACTTGGCCTTCTGTTTGTGGTATGCATATGTGTGTGATTTGGAGAAAAAATAGAATTGACTTTCTTTTATAGCAAGTATACATTAAACAATATGATGGTATTAAAACTAGAATAACTTTGAAAATACGATAATAGGAGGAAGTTGGGCCTTGCCTATTATGTACATTCTAACTTAGCTTCATAGGATCATAGTTTTACAGCTTTAATTGGTCTTAGAACAACTCCATCCTTTTACAAATAAGAACACTGAGGCCCACAGAGATGAAGTGACTTATCTAAGGTCACGGAGGTAACAAGAAGCAGATCTGATATTCAAACTCAAGTCCAGTTACTCCAAGTTCAGTCCCCTTTTTACTGTTTCCTTTTAAATATATAGGCACATTCTTGTCAATTAAAACTTGACTCTAACCATTTTTTGTGTATTTTCTCACATCTCATCCCTTCTACATATTCTAGGTCCTATCCCTTCTCACTTCCTAAGGAATTGTCTCCCCTAATTAATCTACTCCCAATCCAAGATCTTTATATATTGACTTCCTTTCCCCCCTCAATAATTAGAAAACTTTCTTAGGGGTGGGAACAAAACACTTTTACTTGAACTTAACGCTCCTTCTAACCACTTCCTCATTTTTTCTAAAGTTTGAGTCTTTATTCAAAGCCTCCAGTTTATCACTTATTTACTCTTTAACCCTTCATCTGGCCTCTTTTTCTTCCATTTCAATGAAACTGCTTTTTAGAAGAGCAACACTGACCTTCCAGCTAATTCTCATGAATGATAGACTTTAATCCTTATTCTGTTTGATTTTCTCTGTTCATCAACCCTCTCCTCTTGAAATTGTCCTTTTCCTATGATGACACTGTATTCTCCTAGTTCTTCCTTACCCCTCTGCCTAATCAGTTGTCTTATTGCCTGTAACTGTAGCACACTTCATGAGTTGGCTTCTGATTTCACCAGTGAGGAGATATCTGTGTTTGGGAGCACAAAACTCTTTCTATCTAAGTATACCAATAACTGTTCTGTAATTCATAGGCTTAGTGAGTTTCTCGGGACAACAAGAGGTTGAGATGTCTATCTGTGTTTATGTGCCCAGTATGTGACACACAGGACCTGAACACAGGTCTTCCCTGACATGCTACCATTGTTCCACACTGCCTTTTATTATATCTAGTAAATCAACAAGGCCTGGCAGTTTTTCCTTTGTACTAGTTTTTAGATTTGCCCTTCCCACTTCATTTATTAATGGTCTAGGTCCTCAACACTAATCACTCCAACTTCTAACTAATGTATCTATAGTCGGTTTATTCTTTTTTTTTCCACTTTTCATTAAACACTGTTTCTACTTAGCCTATTTTATCAATCAATTAATTAATAATAATTTATTAAGCATCTACAATTTTCCAGACCCAATTATGTCCCTCTGTTGTTGAATCAAGTCCCGGTTTTTAAACTTAGTATTCAAAGTCTTAGATATATTTGCCTTCCATATCCTTTACCTCCTTGACCTTCTCATTCTCCTACGTTAACTTTTTTTCCAGACAAGCCAGGTCTCCTAATTCTCCTTCACAGATGACAGTCTCCTTCCTTCACTGTACCTTTAAAGGAAGGGTCAAATTTGGAGCAGTATTATAAAGTGGGGAGGGCATTCCAAGAGAGACAATGAAATAGACAAAGACAAATGTATCATGTCAATTAGTAGTGCTGCTTCTACTTTTGTCTTTGCCATTCATAAGGTTTCACTAGATTTGGAGCTTAGAAGGCTTGGACTCAGATCCCACCGTTGACATTTATTAAATGTGTGACCACATGCAGGTTCCTTAATTCCTGTAAACTTTAGTCTCCACATCTGTAAAAATGTAGTATTTCTTTTATATCAATCTCAAAGTTTCAAATCTAGCAATGTGTGGAAAGCATAGTGCGCATTTTAAAGTACATTCTGAAATAGAAAGATATTTGTAGATAGAGCATTTATTAAACATTTACTGTGTGCAAGAAGATATTGAATACTTATACATATACTGTGTGCTAAGCACTGAGGATATAAAAACAAACAAGATTGTCCCTGCCTACAAGGAGTTGATTATATTCTAATAGGGAAGCTAACATACATAAAAGATTGATGGCCAGAAGGAGTGTTTTGGTTGTGTAAATTGACTACTATTCTTAGAATTTAAGAAGGAAATAGATTTGGGGGTAGTGAAGGGTATTTACTGGGCAGCATGCCATGAATATGCCCAGGGAGATGTGTTTGGAGCCATTTGAATGCTAATCACTCAGAAGCCCAGAGTCCCAAGGTGGGAGCATGGCCAGGGAGTTGCCTGTCATTACCATCAATCATTGTAGAGGCTTTTGACTAGTTTGTTAGTTTATGGGCTATGTGCTTTGGCCCTGCCCACTGGTTTTGCAAACTATACAGTAACTTTAGACCTACACTTAAGTTCTATGAACAACTTTCAGAACTTGGGAAAATTAAGTTTAAGCTATTTCATTTGAAGAGATCATTTTATTTTTTAAGTGTTGCATATAAATGGTCTTAAAATAAGTGAAAATAGTCTTTAAAAAAACTTTTAAAAAATTGAAATTATTCATTTAACATTGTCCTAATTCAAGCTTGCTTTTTTTGTTTTGTAGGTATCAACTCTCCACAAGCTTTAAAGAAAATTCTTTCTTTATCAGAAGAAGGAAGTTTGGAACGTCACAAGAAACAAACAGATGATACAATATCAAATGCATCTTCACAACTCTCTTCTCCTCCAACTTCTCCACAAAGCTCTCCGAGGAAAGGTAGAATTCAGTTATGACTGTGTTTTGTTGTTGTGGTGTTGAACAAATGCTACACATTTCCAATATTGTGAGTTATTTGTATTTTTAAAAGTTGTACAGTGTAATCTGTAAGATTATTCTTTAGTAATTTAGCTATGATGTCTAGTCGATTTCCCCCCAAGGTTATTATATTAAGGAAGAATATAAAGCATGTATTTTTTGAGAATATACCAATAGTGAATTTTTTAAGGGTCTTATTTGGTTTTTAGTATATGACAAATTTCATTTTCTCAGAAATAGATAATTAATTTGGATTAATAACCATTTCATGCGGAAGAATGGTTTAAAGAACAAACATTTCACATATCTTCGGGTTTCCTTTTTCATTATATTAACTCAGGTCTTGATTTTTTTTAAGGAGACAGAATATCTTTGATCATTTGAAATTATCCTATAATAGGATAACAGGTAATCCTTTTTTGCCAGTTAACCCTCAAGGGCACTTTCTCCTCCTATATTTTTCAAAATAACATGGACATTAAACTAAATCCTAAACTTGTTTGTCCCCCTTAGAAAGGGAAAACAAGTAAAATGAAACAGCACTCATTTCACGGAAATGACACACGCCTCATGGCATTTGGATGTCAAGAAGTTAAACCATCTGCGCATTTTTGTGCAGGTTATCAGTCTCTAGTGTCTCTATCAGATAGGTGTCTAAACTCTCTTCTCATCCTGTTGTTAGGTGGCAGTGGCAATCAGCTGAGATCTTATGGCTCCAGACAGTCGGACCTAACCAGTTCCTCCTCTTCTCTTGGAAGTGAGAACAGTAACAAGAATAACAATGCACCACGGACCTATGGGATAGGTGGGGTTTATAGAACCAAAAGTGGGGTGGGAATAACAGGAATCATCTCACAAAATTGGATAGCCATTTAAAGAGAATGGGGGAGTTCCTTCAAATGGCCAGTGCTCTCTGTCATTAAATTTTTTCTAGGGTTACTTTTTTTCTTGTTTAAATTTTTTTTCTTTTTGAGGAGAATATACCATGACGGCCTTCAAAATTTAGACCAAATCTGAGATCTCACTATAATTTTATTTAGTGAGCATTTTAGGAATTGAATCATTATTTACAACTTATCAAGACCTGTGCTTTTTTTGAAAAAGGAATCTGGAAGTCCAAAAGTAACAAATAGATGCAGATAGGACAATTATGTTTCAAAGAGATAGAGGCAACATGGTATAATGTAATGATAATCATTGACCTCCGATGACTTGTTATAATTCTAGCTCTGCCACTTACTTTGCCATGTCGACCCTGGCCAAGTTACTTAATTTTTTTGAGCCTCCGTTTCCTCATCCACAAAATGGACATAATAAATCACTGTTTAAGGATTTGGGGGGGTGGTGAGGAAGGCACTTTGTAAGTAGAAATTGTTATTATATTGCCTATAAAAGTAATATTGTAAATATTAGTGACATGAATTTTTCACTGTGTGTGTATGTATTATACATATATATATCTTCATGTAAAGTTTAAAACGTTAAGCAGCATTAGGCTTATCATTGAGAAGCATCAATAACATTGAAAAGAAGACAAGATTATCTTCTGACTAGAAGAAGTTAAGAACTCTTCATTAAAAGGCTATCCAGAGCTTTATTCTTGTTGGCATCTAAAATCATTTTTGGCAGCTCAGCAAGAGCAGCAGGACAAATGATGATGACATAAATTAATTATTTGCTGAAGCGTTTTTTATAAAGGATGCCATATGCATCTACCCTTAATTCAGAGGATCTTGATATAATTCACTTCTTATTAATATAGAACTGATATAAATGATTCTCCTAAAGGGTCAGAGGCAGATGATGACAACATATCAAGATCATTTTCCTAGAAGGGAAAAGAAAAGCAATTTGAGAAGAAAAGTGACCTTAAGTCAAAATCTACTAAGTCACAGTTGATAAAATATTGGGAATTACTTTTGAAATTTGGATCTTATTTTATAAATTAATGCTAAGTGAATTCCACAGGCCTACCCTGGACCAAGCTAGAAATATGAGAGCTCTTAGTGACCAGAACCACCCTGAAGGATTGTTGTCGAAGACTGGTGACAATAACACTTCTTACCTTGCTCTCTAGTATTAGTAAACCCTGTAGATTGGACATTCAAAGGAAGGAATTTGGATCTTATCTGATCTGATGCTTTACTCTGTACTGTCTAAATACAGACAAATGATGTTTAAATGTCATAAGTTTGTTCTCAAATAGAGGATTAGACACAATTTCAACACTTTTCCACCTTCTTGTTACAATACAAAAATATATTCTCTAGTGCTATATGTTAATTTTTTGTTTAGCATATTCCTATACTTTGGAAAATTGGACATGCATTAGCTATCCCATAGTTCTTACACAACGTACGGTATATACAGAATAAAGCATACCTGAAAATTGAATTATTTGATGCCACATCAAAAGTTCTAAAGATAGGAGGTGACCAAAGTGGAAAATTGGAAGATGATTTTTTTTAAGAAAAGACATAAATCACAAGACATTTAAATCGCATAAACATTTTACGGAATAGCTAACTCTACATTTTCTAAGTTAAACAATTTGAAGTAATCAATTATTCTGTATCCCACTTCATCTCAAAAGCCTGCTAGTACCCACATTTTATAGCTGAAAAAATCAAGGCATTACAAGTCATTGGTAAAGCTTACATTCCATTGCAAGTTCATAGCTCAATTTTAGATATTGCTTTTCGGAATCCTTCATTGAAGAAGTCAACCTATATTTGACCCCTTTGTCACTTTCTCGCCATACTTAAAATGTGTTCATTTTTTTTCTTCTGTTCACTGTTGTTATTTTTCGTTTCTTTCCTACATTTGGTCTTAGAATCCAGGTTTGTTATGCTTGTGGTCACTGATGAATGTGATTCTCTTTCCCATGCAGGTTATACTTTGGCTCCTAGTGGCACTGTGGATAACTTTTCAGATTCTGGTCACAGTGAAATCTCTTCCCGATCTAGTATTGTCAGCAATTCTTCCTTTGATTCAGTGCCAGTCTCACTACATGATGAGAGGAGACAGCGGCATTCTGTCAGCATTGTGGAAACTAACCTAGGTATGGGCAGAATGGAGAGGCGAACTCTACTTGATCCAGATCAATATAGCTTAGGGTAAGAATCTTTTTATGCTTTCATTTAAAAATTGTTTTTAAAGTTTCCTTTTCTAACTTTATCGATTTTTCCTCAGTTTAAAGCAGATTCTCTGTTTTCCTCCCTGAAGCCCACTTCCATTCTTCCAAGTTCTAATGAAGGTCTTCATTGCTACTCACATCACTGATGCCAATTGCAACCTTTTCATGCCTTTTCATTCTGTGTAATTCTTAACCATGTCTTTCTAGAAGTCTTACAAGGATCCACACAAGATACTTAGAATCCTTCTCTTCTTTTAATTGACACTGAGGTGCCAATACCTGGCATATAGTAGGTGTTTATTAAATGCTTATTGACTGACTGACTGACTCAGACTCTCCATCTATAGCCATCCATCATACAGTTCTTGTTAAGTGACTATCCCATTTTCTTTTCCATTTATACATGTTTTTCACCTGTTTCTTTATACCACTTCTTGCTCAGGACTCGGCAATATTCAGTGCAATAGTCTACTTATACACACTATGCATCTTACCATTTTCCTTTGTAATATAATTTTTGTTCTTCAGAGATTTTATTTAAGATCCTAGGGGGCAGGAGCCAGGTTTTTTGTTTGGTTTTTGGTGGTAGTATACTGCCTTATATGTAAAGTAGACCTAATAAATGCTTGTGGAATTAGATGTTGATGTTAAAGAGATGGGTTTTTACTATCAAGAGTAGCCTTATATCATTAAAAGCACTGTGCAGTTTTCTCAAATATCTTTATCTTTCAATCTAAAATGCTGGCTCTAACTCATTCAAGTCTTCTGAAATTCCTGTTCAAAATATAGATAGAAGCAGAATAATTTGGCAAGCTGCCTATCTTTCTGCATGTCATAGTCTAGGACAGATTTGTTTTTTGTTCACTTTGTTTTTCCAGTGTGGATGATTAGAACAATCTCATTGTTGATATATGTGCTAGCAATATCTTCCTCTTCCCATTTTAAAATTCCCACACCATTCTAGAATACCTAGAAGAAGTTCTATCCCAGGCCATTTTTACTGACTTTTAAATAAGGTTGAAAGTCATATTGAAGCTCATTTTTCCTGCTAGGTATGTGTAACTTTAGAATCTTAATGCTTTCTAATGAAATTGTTTCTTCAACCAGTCAGTCAGTGTATTATTTTCCTTGTGAGGCTAATCTTTAGCTGAAATGAGTATAGTCATTCTTTATAAATTTTTCAAAAATTTTATGGTTTTGACAAAAGAGGAAAAAGCACATAAAACTTAATGATTTTTTCTTGGTGTTGTGGTGGGCAGTTAAACTACACTTCTCATTACTTGATTTTTCTTCCTTATTACCCCAATCCACCTGCAAAGAGATTTTTTTTTATTGAAGATTTTTAAAATTTGTGATACTAGTAATATTTTCTCCCTTCTTTTTCTTATACATTCAGGTCCTATGCACCAGTGTCAGAGACTCGAGGTTTATATGCTGGGGCTACAGTGATTTCTTCCCCAAGTACTGAAGAACTTTCTCAGGACCAAGGGGACAGAGCTTCTCTGGATGCAGCAGACAGTGGCCGTGGAAGCTGGACTTCTTGCTCAAGTGGTTCCCACGATAATATACAGACTATACCACACCAGAGAAGCTGGGAGACACTTCCTTTTGGGCATGCTCATTTTGATAATGCAGGGGATGGTGCAGCCTTGTGGGCCTCAAGCAGTCACATGGACCCAATTATGTTTCCTGATCATAGCACAAAGTACAACAGACAGAATCAAAGTCGAGAGAGTCTTGACCAAGCTCAGTCAAGAGCAAGCTGGGCATCCTCCACTGGATACTGGGGAGAAGACTCAGAGGGTGACACGGGCACGATCAAACGAAGGGGTGGGAAAGATGTTTCCATTGAGGCTGAGACGAGTAGCATAACATCTGTCACTACAGAAGAGACAAAACCTGTTCCTATGCCTGCTCACATATCCGTGACATCAAGTACTGCTGCAAAGGGTCTTATTGGTAAGTTGGAATTGCATTTGAATCTTGGCTTTATTTCCAAAAAAGAGTGGGAGGAGGGGGTATTTTCTGAATGAATGAAGTACCTTCACCTTGTCCATGTCCAGAATTATACATTCATTTAGATGATCGTGTCACTCTCAGAACTAGAATATTATCAGATTTGCCTTATAATTAAAATGGGTTCAGTGCAGTAGTTTGAAACTGATGTGTTTCAGCAGTGGTACAAAAGTCGGCTGTTAAAAGCCCTGAGCCCGTTGATAAGCCAAGATGGCTAGACTAAAAAAATCATCTTGGATTATCAATGGGCTAGGAGGTTTAACATTTGAAGAAAGTCTCTAAACTGTTCTATTTGGGTTCATGTAGGTCTTGTTAGGACTTTACAATATACAGCTTAAAGAAATTTGATATGTTTGTATCTAGGCAAAGGGATTTTTGTCAGCAATTTTCTTTTTTAATGGGGGAAAGTAAATTTCTTCACAATTGCCCAAAATTATTCCATGTCCATGATCTTGAACTCTGAAATTCACTTTTGATCCTAATGTCCTATCCTTTTACTTCTACTAAGGATTCTGCCTTTAAATTTGCTTTTTATTCTCAATGTGATCAGCCATCCTTGTTCTCCTGGTCAGTTACTGTTATTCTGGCTTCTCATGGGCCTTGGTTCCTATGGCATATATTTCTATGGGAAACTCAGGGCATGTGTTATTAAAATGAAGGAATCAATAAAAAGTATTTATTAAGCATTCATGGGCGGCTAGGTGGTGCAGTGAATTAGATCACTGGCCCTGGAGTCAAGAGTACCTGAGTTCAAATCTGGCCACAGACGCTTGACACACTTACTAGCCATGTGACCTTGGGAAAGTCACTTAACCCCAATTGCCCTGCCCTCCAAAAAGGAAAAAAATAAAAGCATTTACTATGTGCCTAGCACTCTCCTGAGCACTGAGGCTACAATACTGAAAGCAAGCCAGTTCTGTCCTCAAAGACTTTCAAATAAGCTAGAGAAACACATACAGGTGTGGCCAGAAAAGGGAATTATGGTCTGGTGACAAAGATGGTAAGTAGAATGATAGGACAGTCCATTAAGAATGTGGTTTAGGGGTGGCTAGGTGAATAGAGGACTGGCCCTGGAGTCTGGAGGACCTGAGTTCAAATTTGGCCTCTGACACTTAACACTTACTAGCTGTGTGACCTTGGGCAAATCACTTAACCCCAATTGCTTAGCCTTCCCCGCTTCAAAAAGCAATTAAAAAAAAAAAGAACATGGTTTAAAGAAGTGTCAACATTTTTTGGTATGGCTGAACCAGATTAAAATGCAATCAGGAAATATTTAACAAAATAAATAAAAATACAATAGAAGATAGTCAGTGGTAATAACTGGTTTTCTAAGTCAAAAGCCTGAAAGTATCTTTATCTACAGTTTAGTGGCCCCTGTTTCTATTTGAATTTGGTTTAAAGAAGATAGTAGGGGCGGCTGGGTGGCACAGTGAATAGAGTACTAGCCCTGGAGTCAAGAGGATCTGAGTTCAAATCTGGCCTGAGACACTTAGCACTTATAGCCTTGTGACCTTGGGCAAGTCACTTAACCCCATTTGCCCTGCTGCCTTCCCCCCTCGGAAAAAAAAAAAGGATATATCAGTTTCTTGTTCATGAATGCCGCTGAAGGGATTTGGTTGGAAGAAAATGCTTATTTAACTTTTGTCTTTAATTGGCAAAAAATTAATTTTATATAATTTGCTGTTGAATTCTCTAGTTCCCTTTTTTGGATCCTAATTCATTTTTCTCATAGTGAAGTCTTAATAGCCCTTAAAATATGGACTCATTCCTTATGGAAACTTTAGGGCAACTTTTATTAACCTTTTCTTTATGATGGACTTCTGTGGAAGTCTAGTAAAGCCTATAACACCTTCCCAGATTCATATATTTAAATGCATATAACGTGAAGTACACCAGATTTTGAAGGAAACTGATTTTATGAAATGTAGTTGTAAAAATATTTAAGAAACAAATTTGCAGATCCCTGTGTTAAGATCCTGCAATAAATTCTTCTGGATTTGTCGTTGAATCCTAGAA
This sequence comes from Gymnobelideus leadbeateri, assembly GCA_011680675.1. NCBI lineage: Eukaryota > Metazoa > Chordata > Mammalia > Diprotodontia > Petauridae > Gymnobelideus > Gymnobelideus leadbeateri. Next base: position 192,542 of record WOXC01003580.1, read on the forward strand.
TCTTAGCACAGAGGCAAGGTAAAAAGGGACCCTTCACTTTTCTTTCCCAGAAGGACCCTTCACATTTCTTTCAATTTTTACTAGTGTGTGGTGGGTAATCATCTCCGTTTCAATGAAAAAGTAGGAATTGCCCTTTCTTCCCCCCATGTTTATGTTTTCAATCTCCCCCAGTTCCCATGCTATGTCAGACTGGAAAAAACAAAGTTGTCTTGCTCTACTCACAAAGTCAACAATGGAATCATAAACCTTTGCCCCACCTCCAATGTCAACTGAAGACCCAAACTTGGTTACCCCCCCATTTTTCCTTGATGTTTGCTGCATATATATTGGTACAGTTGGAAAGGATATTAGAAGTTATCTGGTCCAACCCTTATCTGAAGCATGTATGCGCTTTATCCTCCTTAATAAATGGTCTCCCAGTTTCCACATAAATACTTTCATTGACAAGAAATTCAAGTACTTCCATTTTTGAATAACAGAAAAAGTTTAAATTAGGTGTTGGGGAAGAAGAGGAAAAGTAGAATTGTATCTCAGTTTGTTACCTTGTATTTTATGCTTTAAAAATGTAATTCTAAGAAGGGGACAGAAGATTTCACTACTTTAAAATGGTACTAAAAAGGCTAAAAGGGCCTCCATTCTAAACTTCCTGCCTTATAATACCCCTTTCAAATATTTGAAGGATCATGTCTCCTCTAAGACTTTTCCTTCTCAGATGGAGGAGAAATTCTTTCCATTTTCCCCCTCAGAGATTATTCCTGACCCTCATGTATCTTCCCAGATTAAGAAGTCCTGGTCAATAGGCTTTAAAAGAAGGATCCCTACTCCTTTCCTCTAGAGAAAAATTGTTATTACCCCTGGAGTCAATTCACAAAACCAGTCCTAAGAATTTTATTTTGAATTAATCTCCCATCACCTCCCTAGGAGCTTAAGTTTCTCAAAATAGAACAATCAAAAGTCTAAAAATCTATCTAAAGCAGACTTTATGTTTCCTTTCCTATGTGAAGTTGAACCTGAGTCTGTCTGGTTAAGAGTGATCTGCTTTCTGATTGTCAAGTCCTATTTTCTCATAATGGTACATTGTTTTAACTACAGCACGAAAGGAAGGCAGGTATCGAGAACCACCACCAACCCCTCCAGGCTATGTAGGAATCCCCATCACTGATTTCCCAGAAGGACATTCACATCCAGCCAGCAGGAAACCTCCAGACTACAATGTCGCACTCCAGAGGTCTCGAATGGTGGCCCGGACATGTGATACACCTGGGCCCTCCACATTACAGCAACCGCACAGTCATCCAACAAACCGGCCTGTGAACAAACCTCAGTGGCATAAACCAAATGAGTCAGACCCACGCCTGGCTTCCTATCAGCCTCAAGGGTTTTCCACAGAGGAGGATGGTAATTTAATTACAGTCATTTGCATTTACATAGCACAGGAGATTTACAAAGTGCTTTATAATTTTAAAACCTTGAAGATACTGATTTATGTGTATACACACTGTGTGTGTGTGTGTGTGTGTGTGTGTGTGTGTGTTGTGGCAGCATGATCTTTTTAAGAATTTTACAGCAAAATATATGAAAATGCCAGTCAGCTGATGTGATTGGAACAGCTTAGGGCAGGCCTGGGCAGTGAATCTCTCATATCATATATGAATTCTTTGAGAGATAGGAGATGGTTAGTAGTAGCACCTTTTCTTCTCGGGATAATTTTTTTTTTTTCATTAATGATAAACAGATATCATAATTGACAGTGCCCAAAAGTTGTCTGGAGACTTTCAGTAGTCACTTATGATAAAGTATATACATGACTGGTCTCCTTGCATAATACTCAAAAGAAAAAGGACATTGTCCACTGGAACTGAGAAACGATTACAAGGAAAATGTGATATTCTTGGGGTGAGGAGGGAGAACCAAGAAGCAGGGTTGTGTTGAGGTTGGATGGGTTAGTAAATTAAAAGACCTTCATTCTGGGATGACTTCATCTGATCAGCCTCTGGACTTTACAGTTTAATGTAATTTCCACTTCTTTCCTTGAATGAACAGAAATGATTCTGACTATTCTCATACAAATGAAGTAGAAGGAATGAAGGAATTATCTAAATAATTTAAGTTTAGAAGCAATGAACTTTATTTGTCTAAATCCACTACCTCATTCTGTGTAGACCTGGCTACTGCTAGTTTAGAAAAAAATTTCAAAACTAATCTTGGCATTTCATTGGCTACCGAAAATTCTAGATGCAAAAAACCTCCACATTAATTACTCACAGCTTTAACCTTTACCTGTGTCTGAATCTTTAGTAGAACTTTAGGAATATTTTCATTTGTCAAATGATAATGGGCATCTGAAACCCCTTTTTGGAAATAATCTGTTCTGTTTTCATTGACCATATTTCATGGGGGTCTGATGAATAAATGTAAAACCTTATAGATTGGCAAATGGCAGCATATTTAGAAGTAACTATAATTAAATCCTTGGCTTCCTGTCTGGGGATTTCATAGATTAGTGAACCTTGACATGCCAGGATAGAAATGTTGGACAGTGGGAGAACTTGGAACTGTTTTTAAAAACTTTCTTTCCTTTGGCTCTTTCAAATCCTCGTTCAGAGGAAAGACAAAGGAGCTCTGAGGTTAGCATTAATTATACAGAAAAAGCACGGAAGTTGGAAGCAGAAGATCGGGGTGCCAATATTGCCCACCACTGTCACTACATCTGTAACCTTGGGGAGGTTCCTCATCTGAGAAGTAAGGACTTTGTATCAAATGACCTCTCAGAGCCTTCCCAGCTCTAAACTGGTGATCAGTGAATGTGGAAAGTGCTTTACATTGCTTGTTTGGGAAGTAATTTTACAGTACACAAATGATGACTGTTGCATTGGCACCTAATAGCACTATAAATATTGGTTGAGCTAAATTGAAAATTTTTTCTTTGGTTGATTTTCCTTTTTTTTTCTCCCCTCCATTTTATGTTTACAGAAGATGAGCAAGTCTCTGCTGTCTGAGAATTGGGGCTTTTCTGGATCCAGAGTGAGCCACCTTAAAAAGGAGAGCACAAGAAGATGTCCCTAGTGTAGGAGCCTTGGAACTCAAATCCAAAGGATGGTGGACCGATTTGCCTCCTTCCCTGCCTTAAAGCAGCATGGGGCTTCTTCTCTCCCTTCCTCCCAATCCCTCTTGCATGTGAAATACTGTGAAGAAATTGCCCTGGCACTTTTCAGACTGTGTTGCTTCAAATGCCCAGTGCAGCCTTCTCCAAGCCTCCCACCATCACTGTCTACCACCTCATGTGATATCATTCCAAATTCCAAGATCTTCACCACATCCAGGTGATTTCACTCGGGCTGCACTTCTTGACGCCCAGAAGGGGTGTTTTGTTTTGTTTTTAAACCTTCCTTTGAGATTTTAATCATAATCCTAGCACTTGGTCTCATTGGGGGTAATGAGATAAGCCAGCCATTGAATGATTTGGGGCCTTTAACCTACCAAGGAACAAAAGCAAAAACATGATGAAATATTCTTAAAGTTCAGTGCTCGTTTGCTTGTTTACAATGCCTATTTTTGTTATGGTTTCTAAACATTGTGTTGAGAGAGTAAATATTATTACATATGTGTAAGAATTACAGTATTATTTTGTACCTTTTAAAAGTAGAGTTGCCAGCCTGGGTTTTGTAAAACCAAATAAACCAGACATGGTATAGCTATACAGAGAAGGACAGGAGGCCCAGCTAGGAGATATGCTGTCTCCATTTGCCCTGCTAACCTGCCCCAGGAATGCCCCATCCTGGACGCATTAAATCTTAGCCAATCTTTAAATTACCAAGATTCTCTCCCACCCCCATTTTCCTCCCCAATGGGCAGGGCCTTTATGCAGAACTAAGCATTTGCACGTATCTAGTAGAGGGAAATAGGACTTTCTGTGTCCTGTGTCTGAGCCTTGTGAAGCCTGGGAGAGCTTTCCTTTACAAGGAAGATCCTGCTTCAGGAAGATGGATGGCAACCCCACCTTTAAGTTATATTTGACCTTTTTGTTGTTGTTGTTGTTTTTGTTAATTTAGAGATTTAGTTATTTTCAGAGAAAAATGATAACTGGATAATGTTGCAGTAAGAGCAGCTTGGGATGTCCCGGCTTGATGCCAGCTGTTTGAACTGCTTTCTGAGTCAGTCTCCCTCTTGTGGCTTGGTATTAGGGAATCAACAAGCCTAGGAAGTGATCAACGATAAATAACCTGGTTAGATATGCCCGCCTTTGCAATGCAGACTCTTCACTGAAAGATGAGACTGTTCAATGGCTTTAGAAACACTGCATGTGTAGAGAAAGGCCTCCGTGTAGCAACCACCTGCTCACAGCTGCTATTAACCCCGTGACTGAAATGACCCCTCCACTCTATTTTTGTGTTGTTTTTGCACAGACTCCGGAAAAAGTGAAGGCTGCCAATCCGAGTAGTACTCAAATGTGAGGAACTGCTGGTCTTGGATTTTTTTTTCCATTAAACTCAGCTGATCATATTGATCAGTAGATAAAACGTAAATAGCTTCAACTTTTAAAGTCAAATTGCAGTGATTTTTCACTGTATGAAACAATGTCAGTGCTTTATTTAATAATCCTCTCCTGTAATCATGGCTTTTGTCTACTTGCTTATATATCACATTGTCAATTATGCATTTGTAATTTTACATATAATATGCATTCTTTGCCGGTTTTATTATATAGGCTATGGACCTCATGTGCATATAGAAAGACAGAAATCTAGCTCTATCACAAGTTGCACAGATGTTATATAAGCATTAAGTAATTGTAGAACCTAGGACGGCTAAACTCAAGTTCACTCTGTGATGTCCAGTGCAGAATGTACAATTAATTAACTGGTGATTTCCTCATACTTTTGATACTACTTGTACCTGTATGTCTTTTAGAAAGACATTGGTGGAGTCTGTATCCCTTTTGTATTTTTAATACAATAATTGTACATATTGGTTATATTTTTGTTGAAAATGGTAGAAATGTACTATGTTTATGCTTCTACATCCAGTTTGTACAAAGCTGGAAAATAAATAAATATAACAGAAAACACTGTCTCTATCCTTAATGTGTCTTGTTTTGTTATTGAAATGATAAAAAAAAGACTTTCTCAGCCTCACTCGCGATGGAAGCAACAGTTAGGCATATGAAAGCAATGCAGCCTTCCCATCGTTGGGGAATATCAGCCTCTTGGAATTTTTTTAATGCAACTTAAGAAAATTAATTTCAGTTCTCATGGAATTGTAGAATCTCAGAGGTTACATGTAGTATTCCACACCTTCACAAGAATCCCCTCAACATGGGGTGGCTAGGTGGCACAGTGGATAGAGCATCGGCCCTGGGGTCAGGAGGACCTGAATTCAAATTTGACCTCAGATACTTAACACTTGACCTTGGGCAAGTCACTTAACCCCAACTGCCCTGTCCTTCCCCCTCCAAAAAGCAAAAAAAAAAAAAAAGAATCCCTTCAACAACCTCCCTGACAAGTAAGTTCTCATCTGGCCTCCATTTGGAGACAAGCAACTACTTGTGGGGACAGCCCATCCTGTTTTCAAAGAACTTTATAATCATTACAAAATATTTCCTCACCTTGAGCCAAAACTTACCTCTTTGCAACTTCACTTACTCCATCCCTCCAAATATTTGAAGATAGTGAATTCTTCACTTATTTGGATTGATACCCCAACTTCCCTAGTTCTTTCTCTTTTTAAAAAATATTCAATTTATGGAATAAAACAAGCATTTCCATAACATAGTATAATAAGAAAAAGATGACTGCATGTGAAACTGCAAATCTATTATGTACAACTTGCAATTCCTTTTAAATATAAAGTTATCATCTAAATTTCTTTTTTTTCCCCAACCTATCCTTGTGTGAAATGGTTTCCAGTACCCACACCATCCTAGTGACCCCTTTCTGAAACATCCATTTTGCCAATATTTCTCCAACAATGTGGTACCTTTGAAAATAAGGACATTATTAGCATGTCCTATCCTCTGGCACCTCCCCCAGGATCACAGAATCTCAAATTTCATAGGTGAAATCCAGTCCAGCCCTTTCTTGCCTGAATAAAAACCCTCACTGACCACTTCTAAGTGGTCGGACAGTTTTTGCTTAAAAACTGCCAATGAAGGGCGCCTGCACCACCTCTGAAAGTCACCTTCTTTTGGATGGTCCTGTTTTTCTTTATAATTTATGGGATAGAACAAGAATTTCCATAACATAGTATAACCAAAAAAAATGGATAATTACACATGAAACTGCAAATCTAGTATGTATGACTTTCTCTTCCTCTTAAATATATAATAAAATTATCATGTAAATTTTTTTTCTTCCCCTCCCCCCCAGATGGCTACCCTTGGACATGAATATGTGTACATATGTAAATCATTCTATACATATTTTTATTTGTCAGTTAAAAGCTTGGAAAGTTTTGCTCCTTCACTTCTGCCTCTGTCTTCCAGGCTTCTTTAATCCTACTTACTATAGGAGGCTTTTTCTGGCCCCCTCAGCAACTAGTGCTTTCCCCTCTGAGGGAACTTACATGTTTCTAGTTATTTACATGTTTCCTGCACTAAAATGTCAACTAAGGTTGTGCAGGTATTTTCTTTGTGTACATAGCACAATGTCTGGTACACAGTAAATTCTTAATATTTATTAAAATGGTTAAATTATTGCCTGACCTCAGAGACCATCTAGTCCAATTTTTTTTCATTTTGCAGATGAGAAAACTGAGGCCAATGGAGGTCTTGCCCAAGGCCATCCACATGGTAAACATTAGATGGAGGATTTTAACTCAGATCCTCTTTCTACTGTACCACACTGCCTCCCTTCTAATGTAGAATCATCTAAAAAGTTGACTATTAAAATGTCCATTCCTCATTTTCATACTATCCCTTTATGTTGGCCAAGCATGTTTTTTCCAAAAAATTTTATTATCTTCCTACACAAAATTGCCAGCATCATAATCAAAACAAATATGTCAAGTTAAAAAAAATCTATGGTTTAAAAGGCATTTCCCCCCCTATTATGAGCAAGGATAGATTTGTTATGATATTCATCAGTGGTTTCTGTCCTCAGTTCTTCCAACTTTGAGTTCTTCACAGTTTTTCAGAGGTTATCAACAGCAGTTTGTAGTCATACCTACTAGATGAATTAACTGACACTCTGTAATGTCTCAAATTGTTAGCAGTAAATGTAGTGACAGCCTTTGTATTGATGTATCTCTTTATAGATTATTAAACTCAGGTTCATGACAAGGTAGAAGGCTCTTTAAACCAGGCTTTTCATGCATGACATGTTCTCTTTTTTAGAAAAAATATTTTGCTGATACTATTTTTACATTGCTTCCATTTCCCAATGACCCCACCTCTTATTTGCACCTCCTCTCCCCCAAAAACCTTGTTTTGTAACAAAAAAGTGCAGTGAAGCAAAAACAAACTCCCACATTGACCAAATGGGACAATATATGTCTTGTTTGGTGCCTTTAGTGCAGCAGAGAAGTCTGCTGAGAAGGAGATGTTTCATTGACAGTCCTCTGAAGTTCGGATTCGTGATCAGGGTACTGATGTTTTTCAATGTTATTTCCCTTTTTATATTCTGTTTTTCAAATATAGCTCCAGAACAGAGAGAGGGTTGAGTGGTCATTATTGGGGGTGAGGGGGAGGAGGAGGTCAAGTTGGCTTAAATGTTGCCTTTCCAAAAAGCATGAAAATGATCCCACGAGAAGTGGTCAAGTCTATGTCATTTAAGTCAGTGTATTCTTTTCTGCCTGTTTGGGGAGGGTAAGAGCTTTAAGTTAATGAGAACATATCCAATTACTGTAACAGGAAAAAAGCCTTGTACTAGAGAATATTCTTGAGCTGGATTTTTGAAACTCAACTAGGTTCATAAAGTATATATATGCAAAGATACTTCACTGTCTAGGTTTTAAATGGTCACTCTTTAAGCACATTTTATAATAATAATATACATCCGTAAAGATATGACTAACATGGAAATATGTTTTGCTTGTCTTCTTTCTCAATGAGGAGGGAGGAAAGGGAAGGAGAGAATTTGGGACTCAAATTTTTTTTAAAAAACATGTAAAAATTGTTTTAGCGTGTTAAAATTGTATTTACATGTAATTGGGGGAAAATAAAACTAAATTTTAAAGGAAAAATTTACAGTGATATATCTATGTATCTTTGCAAATTGATCATATATATGTATATAAATTAGCTAGGTTGGTCCTCACAGCAACTTGTGAAGTAATTTTACCATGAAAGTGATCTATTAACCGTATACAGGCGGCAAGTGACTCAGGAGGGACTTGAGGAGGGGACCTACCTGATCACCACTAGGTTATATCCAATATTCCCTAAATCTCTGGGGTGTTTTACCTGACCTTGAATCAGTCTCCGAAGAAAAGAAGGATTGCAAGAGACCACTATGTAAGACCATGTTGAAGTGGAAAGGGATTGGGGCAGATTGCTCTCTAGGTCTATTTACTAAGAATCAAGACTGAGTAGCTCTAGCAGATGGGTGGAAATTGTGTGAATTTGGCACAAACAGGCTAAAATGAAGGACCATAGGATCAGTGAAATGCACAGGATACCAAGCCACATTATCTTTCTTTTCTTTTTCTCTCCAAGTGGTGGTTGGGGAACTTCTTTTTGCCCACTTATTCATTCCTTCTTCCATTGTCCCATTTTTTGACTGCTTGTGTGGTAAACAGGGTAGAGAAATCTAAGCCTTTTCTTACATATTAAGTCATTAGTCTCTGATGCAGCTTGATACTGGCTATTTGCTATGTTTATAGAGAAGATAGGATAAGCAAAAAAAGAGGTATTTCCTCTTTCAGAAAAAGGAGATGTTTTATTCAGCAAAACTAAGCTGGGGGCAGGAGCCACAGAAGCAGAGAAGAGCCCTTCATAAACCTTCAAAAAGAACCTGGGTTCCTATTTAATTCCTAGACCTATTTTCTTTTCCCTTAAAAAAAAAAGTGATCCAGAAGGCATTGTTCTATGAGAAAGAAAACCACTTCAGCTTGAGAGGCTGTAAGGAGCAGCCTTCCCACGACATGACACACTTTAAAAGCCAGCCTCTGGGGAGCAGCGAGGGGGAGGTGTGCAACATCTTCAGGACATCATTCATTAGTGTGGTTGGAGGACTTTGTGTAGCTGCTACCAGTTCCTGAATTTGCTCACTAGCTCTCCCCAGTGTTTAGACAGGTATTATCTTCCCTCATCTTTCAGATGAAGAAACTGAGCTAATTTTAAATAACATTTCCATGGTTTCATGGAAAGGAAATGTGAGATTCGGACCTAAGATCCCTTAGTTCAATTCAAAACGACAAACATTTATTAAGAGTCTGCCATAAAGTACCATGTTAGACTCTAGGAAGACAAAGTGAAAAATAGAACGCAACCCTTGCCCTCAACGAGCATGAACATAGAAGTAGCATGTATGTAGATAAGTAAATACTTATTGTAACTCAGCTTTTGGGCATGCTCGGTTTGTCATACATGGAACTGTCTGGTCCCTTACCATGTGGACTACCTGCATCTTTAAAAGTAATGTGACTGAGCTTTCCTTCCCACCCTCCCAAAGTGGCACTCCTAGCTTTTGGGCCCTGCATGAACACCACGAACTGGACTGGTGAAGAAGGGAGTGACTTTCCTTTCCCTGCTTCCCTCTCTTTTACTTCGACTCTGAGAAATGGGCCCTGGGCTGTTTGTTTCTGATTAGAGTTGTTTGTCCTCAGTTTCACGTGTCAGAGTGGGTCCCACTGGTGGATTGGTCGGGATGTTTGAGCCATGGTGCCTTGGGAGCCAGGTCTGGGGCACAGCAACCAACCAGGCTTCTATGGACACCCTGAGAAACCAGAGTGCCTGGGGCTCCAGCCCAAGGGGGCATTTGGAACTTGAACCTCGGACTGTGCTCTGAGTGAACCAAGCTAAACTTTGTACTTCCTAATCCTATTCCCAGCTTCAGATGGCTAAGGTGGTGCAATGGGGGAGAAGGGATATGCCTCCCATGTGCTATGTGGATTTTTGTATATTTGTGATTTTACCTTCTGAAGTAAATATCTCTTTGTAAAAGCTCCACTGTGTTACATGTACACACACATACATACATACACACATGCACACACACTTTTTGTTGTAGTAGTTGTACCTTTGAGTTCATTGGTGCAAGGAATTCTTGTGGGTATGTATACGTATATGTGTGTGTGTGCACACATATATACACATACATATATACATACATACATATATAATGCAATATTTGTATTTACACATGTATATGTACATATGTTCTTATATGTGTGTATATTTATATACTTTAAATTTTTTTTATTTTGCCAGAAGGTAGGTGTAGGGTCACTAAGTTAGAAACTAGTAGGGAGAGGAACAGGGGTGCTGAGTGTCTCCTTCATGTGAGAAATCTTTGGCCTGAGCAAATAGATAAGAGGCTGGGCCCTGTGAGTTAGATAAGGGAGCTAGATCCTTGTACTGGGTCAGAGACTATCAAATCAAGGGATATTGGATGCAAGGAAAGGGGCAGAGGTCAAGTGGGTGTAGGGTTACTGGGGTCCTCAGAGTGCGGGGTTAGGAGTGTGGAATAAAAGATCAGGCTAGGAGCATGGAATCTCAGGGATACAGGATCCCAAGGATATGGGGTCAAAGGCCAGTTTGGGAATTAGGGAGGTCCCTAGGGTATAAGCCAATATGTGTGTGTGTGTGTAATACACATATATACATATGCATACACATACATATACATGCATATGTGTATTGCAACTACTCCATAACTTATAGTCTTAGAGAGTTGCCTTGGGTACCATGTGCATGTCCCAGTATGTCTCAGATATGAGACTTGAAACAAAATCTTCTGTATACCAGTGACAGCTTTCTATCCTCTTCTCTGTGTTACTTCTCATATACAAAATATATTTTAAAATGTAAGTTGAAAGTGATTTTGATATCAGTTAAAAGTCCACTGACCAGAAAGGCCTTAGGTAGGAGGCAGCCCTTGAAGTAGATGTAGCAGAGACCATTCCAGGGAACGTGCATAGGGTGGGTCTTTGCTCTGGACTATGGCTATATGACATGCATGGTCCATCAGTTCTTGATTGGTCTTCCTCTGTCCTAGGGATTGCAGGTGGTATCAAAGATGATTAGTGACTACCTGCCCAATCCGCCCTCCCCCAGCAGGGATTAGAGCTCCTTCTTCCTCTTTGTTTTTCTTGTCTTCAGCACGTCATTGAACAGCAATCCTAAGAACTAGATATTTCCATCCTTGAGTTTGAGAGGTGTGGAATTTCTAACCTGGGGCTAGTTATCTAAGAAGTGCTTCCTGCAGCTATAGCCTTCTTAAAGGAGTTATCTTCACCAAGAAGATGATATTGCTGAAAGGACTAAGAACACCAGATCCCAAGCTGGACAGCAGATTGGGGTTTTGTGAATTGCTTAGACAGTAGAGATTTGAGGTAAATGTAAAAAGCCAGCAGTCACATAAGTCTTTACCTCTTGGGAAAATATGTTAGAGATAATTGGTTATTATTTCAGGTTTTAAGTATTTGTTAATGTGCATTTTAAGGTGCTGCTCCTTTCTGATGTGGTTATTTTATTTGTTAGGTTCTCTGAGTTTGTGTGCACTTGCCCAGACATACTTGCATGTTGGTGGGAGAGTGTGACCCATGATTATAGGTGGATTATTGTGTTGGGATTGCTCCTGCTTTTCCTTCCACTTAGTGTCATTTTATGATCATTCTTGTATTTGTCTTGTTGTTTGGCAAATTTTTCGTGCTTAGAGTTCTTGGAGTCATTGTGCCTGATTTGAGGGCAGAGGAGATGCAGTTATAAGTGTAGACATATCTTTTTCCACACCAGGATTAGCTCTTAAGAGAATTCCAGTTGTGTGATTGCTGTGGTGAATCCCCTACTCTTTCTGAGAAAAACTCCAGACCTGCCGTCATTAGTGCAAGTTGGGGTGAATGAACCAGCCCTATATAAAATGGGGAGGTGAGGGTGACAGTGTGTGTAAAGACTGGAGGCAGAGGATGGGATGTCATATAGCAGACACAATAAGCAACCAGTTTGGATGTAAAAGTCAGCATAGAAAGATTCACTGGAGCCAGATTATGAAGAGCTAAAAATGCCAAACAGAATTCATGGTTTAACGTAAAATCAGTGGGGAGGTATTGACACTTTTTAAGTGATTGATATGGCAGCTTTCTAGAGTATCAGTTTGGAGACTGGAAAGATGAGGCAGGGATACCAGGTAGGGGATTATTGTCATAATCCAGAGGAGAGCTGATGAAGATATGTATGAACTGGGGTGTGTGAGTGGACAAAAGAGATGTTCTGGGTGTACTTAGACTTGACATTTGTGTGGCTGTCAGGTACAAGAGCAAACAGAAAACAAACAAGAGAGGATGGAGAGAGACTGACACCTATGGACAAATAAGACTAGTGCAAGCAAAATCATTGGGAAAAGAGAAGACTAAACTGGGGGAATCAGGGAATACTTAGTAAAGAAGGAAGTCCCCTAGTTGAGACTGGGAAGAAGGCAAGGCTTCTGAGAGGTAGATGTGAGGGAGGAGACTATTCCAAGCAGAGCCAAAGTCTCACACAAATGACAGCAGGAGATGGAGAATGAAGTTTAGGAATTGGCCAGGAGTCCAGTTTAGACGCAAAATAGTATTAATGAAAGGGAATAGTATGTAATAAGACCAAAAAGGAAAATGGGCGGATCAGGGTTCTTAAATGTGTTTTAGGGCTTAAATGTTCTATAAACAATGGGAGGAAACTGCTGGAGGTTTTTGATCAGGGCAGTGGCCTGGTCAGATTTCTGCCAGAGTCCAGCATGCTTTATGTTGTACCACACTGTTACTGTTATTCTGCTTCAGAGAAATGGCTCAAGAATTTTTGTTTTCTCAACTAATTAAAACCTTATGAAGAGACCTGAAGAGCTTTGAAAAGATACCTGAGGGGCTTTTGAATAGTGGATATTTATTCTGGGATGGGGGAAATGTCCCTTCTTTTCCTTCATTAGAAATCAGAGAAAGAGAGACAGATAAAAAGAGTGAGAGACACACACACACAGAGACAAAGACAGGGGCAGACAGAGATAAAGAGACAGAAATAGACAAAGGAACAGACACAAAGACAGAAAGATGTGGAAAGGCAGAGACAGACAGAAATATATAGAGACAGAGATGGACAGAGACACAGAGAAAGAGAGAAAGAAATAGACACAGGGACAGAGACAAAGAGATGTGGAGGCAAGAGGAGAGAGAAAGTGAGAGGGATGGGGATGGTGTCCTACACGCTACATGTTCTGGAGGAAGGAAGGAAGAGGAAATCAGAGGAGAAGTCAGTGCTCTCAAAGTCTACTAAGCTAGAGGCTCTTTCTGGTCCAGTGACCATTCCAATCTGACAGTTTCCATGCCCACAGGAGGGAAGGAGGTGTGAAGGGAAAGAATGACCAAGGGACCCTCCAGGGTCGTTGCATCATTTCAAAGCACCAGATTATCTATACAGTTATCCCTTCTACATTGCAGCAGTTTAGGAGTGTGGCACCCCCACAATCTGGAAAATTCACACAAAAATTTTGGCCTTCCCTTTGTACCAGAGAAGAAGTCTGAATTATTATAGTGTTAAAAGATAAAATATGTCGATATTATGCAATACTATGCTTATATTTTATGCATTTTTGAGTCTCTAAACTTTTCTATGTTATTTGCTGTTCTTCACGTGGTGTCTGTGCTTCCACAAAACTTCCAAAAAATTCCCACTTAATTTATTATGCCAACCACTGATACAGCTGTAATAGAAATGCAAATTTAAAGATCTTCCCTACCCCTAGGCCCTTTGATAGGCTTAAGAGATTCTGAGAACCTTCCTTCATTTGAAAATATACTCTGCCCCCTAATAGGCTGAATGTGGTCACATGGAGCCTGTGGCAGGAGGCTTGGTTTTCAGGAATTTCACACTTTGATGCTGTGTGATTGGACAGTGGGTCAAGAGGGTGGTTACATTCTCTGACCCAGGAGAAGGCTATATAGTCCCTGATGTGAGGCTTTGCTTTGGGGCTCACTTTGAGAAGTATTGTGTGATTTGACCAGATGAGACTCTGGACAGCCGTTGAGAGCCCCCTAGCTTTGAAAACCCAGATATTGATGCTTCCCTCTCTGGTAACTGTGATTTGCTATGGATGTAATGGTTGGACAGTTTGAAGCCTGTCTGTTCGATCTGTTTCTCTGTCTTGTAACTTCTATCTGTATACTCTGAAGTTTGGGGTGCTGACCTTTTTCCCCTGAACTAGGTAAATGATATATGTTTGTTTGATTAAAGTAAGCTTGTTAACCCATTTTGAGTTGCTTTCCTTTAGAAAAGCAGATCTAAGAACTTGTGTTGGTAGCCACCCTGGGGATGTTGGGGTGCTTGCTGCTACAACAGCAAAACTGCAAGGAGGAAGAGTTCTGATATGGAAGGGATAACTATACTAAGCATGTGTACCCAGATGCTCCATGGAATGGCTGCTGTCAACTTATATTATCTGTGTACATGCATCATCTAGGTAAAATGTGGGCTCCCTAAGGACAGGGACCATTTAATTTTTCTTCTTTACATCCCCACATCTAGCATAGTGCCTTCCACATAGGAAGTGTTTAATAACTGCTGTTGTATCAAATTAGGTTTGCAAAGTCCTTTCCAAATAATAATCCTATAATTTACCTGTGAGATGGGTAGGCAATGGCCTACCTATTTTATAGATGATGAAACTGAGTTAGGCCTCATAGTTGTTAAATTAATTTCCTATGGTCATACAGCTGATAAGTATCTGGGAAGTGGCATAAACCCAATTCTTATGACTCTAAGTTTAGATTACATTCTGCTAGGCCATCCTGACTCTCTCCAAAAAAATGCACAGACTTCTGGGTTCAGACTGAAATGAAATCCGTTCTTGGTCACTCAAGATCTCAGAGACAGACTCAGGATCCATCTGCACTTTGCTGTGGACACGGCCTAGTGAGAGATGAGAAAATGTAGTCACATGAATTCTAGCACGCCTGATTTAACTTTAGGGATCTACATGACCTAACAAACAAGGTCTGGTGGGAACCGAAATGGAAACCATCATCTCAAAGAAAAGTGAAGAGGTTAGGTTTGGTAACTGAGACAGATTGAAACAATTTGTCCCAAAGGAATACGAGACAGTAAAGGAAATTGATGCAGAAGCAGATCTGTGGCATAAAAGAAACCTGAATGAAAATATGCTTAATGCTTGCTATTATACTTTAGTAAAGTTAGATATTAAAACACTGCTAGCTTCATATCAATGTGTACAATATTTACAAAAATGTAAACATTTACTTAAAAAAAATTTTTGACACTGTCTCATGCTCATATTCAGAAAATGTTTTGTAGTAGGAGGCTACAATGTGGTAGAGGGGAAAGAACCTTAGAGCTGGAGTTTCGATGATAGGCCCAACCCATTTTATTCTTTTTAATCTCTAAGTCCCTTCACTTCTCTGACCTTAGTTTTTTTTTAATTTGTAAAATAATAATAACTATAAAAAACAACTCTCTAACAATTATATAAGCAGTGAAGAGATGCAACGAGGCAGATGATGGCATAAAGAACCCTAGACCTAGAGTCAGGATGACCCGAGTCCAAATTTGACATTAGATACTTACCAGCTGTATGACCATGGGCAAGTCACTTACAGACAAAGGTCTGCCTTGGTATCCTCATCTATAAAAATAGAAGTAATAATAGTGCCTAACTCCCAGAGTTGTTATGAGAATCAAATGAGATGTTTATAAAATGCTTTGCAAACCTTAAAGGGCTCTATAAATGCTATCTATTATTTATATAGTCTAAGGTTTACAAAGCACTTTATATACAGCATATTTTCTATATTATATACACCTCATTTGATTCTCCTAAAAACCCTATGAGGTTGGTGCTATTACTATCTTCACCATTTCATGAAAACTCCTTTTCCTGAGTTCAAATCTGCCCTCAGACACTTATTCATTTATGTACACACACACACACACACACACACACACACACACATGTTTTTATTGTGAATTTAACTGATAACAAATACAAATAAAAAATAAAGCCCCAAATAAAACCATCTAATCTGAACTACACATTTTTTAAGTACACACACACATAATATATAATATGTTAACACTATAATCACTTATTTGCTCTGTCTCCTGATTTTGTTTCCATCTGTATACCTATAAAGTTTTGTTACTATTGTTTTTTATGCAGTCATAGTTGATATGTGTATTGTTCTCCTAATTCTGCCTTCTCTGCTTTGTATTGCTTCAAATGAATCTTTCTACATTTCTTTGAATTTATATTTGTCATTTTAACTGCACAATAATATCTTATTACATTGACATACTACAATTTGTTCAGCTATTCCTGAGGCATTGGACATAGAGGTTGTTTACAGTATTTTGCTTTTAACAAATAAAGGAGCTCTGAATGCTTTTCTACAGGATTTTTTTTGTTGTTGTTGTTAAGTAACAGCTTTAGGGTATAGTCCTAATAGTAGGATCACTGGTTCAGAAGAAACCTTTGTAATTCTTATTGTCTATTTGTAGATTGCTCTCCAAAAGGCTTTGAACAATTTATAGGTCCAAAATCCTTGTAAAAGAGTGCCTTGTATATCTACTTTTCCTGCTCTATTAATCCCCTAACTGTAGGCCACCCATATAACATGCTTTTTTTGCCCTGCTGCTGAGTGCTACTTGTGGAAAACACAAAATCATGCTGAGTCCAGTAAGACTATAGCCTAGCTAACCTCTAGTGTGACCCCATTACCCAACCTTTATTGACTTGGCATCATGTTTCCCACAAAGGTTACCCAAAATTGAGGTTACCTTCATATATCAGCTGATCCGTGCTGAAGATCAAATCTCCAAGTTCCAGAAGTAACTTCCAAGAGATAGTTTGAAGATTTGAGATGTTTATTGAAGGATAGAAAAGATCAAGTAGAAATCAGCAGCTTGTGACCCATTTCCCCTAGCCCCATTTAACACTGCTGGCCCCAAACCCCAGTTTCCTGTATTCAGAGATAAGCTAAGAGTGCCACTAATGCCACATGTGTGTGGCACTACAGAGAAAATAACTCCCACTTTTGTACTAACTGCTGGAGATCCAAATGCAGAAGGCAGACAATCCTACCTTTAAGGAGCTCCCATTCTAATGAGGAAGACAATACATTGGGAAGGTTACAGCTGCAAGTTACAGCCTAAATATCCCCTCAACGGAGGGTTGGATGGAAAAAATACATATATTGCTAATACTTTTATGTGGGGTTTGTTTGTTTTTTTTGCCTCAAGGTGATGCAGAGCCCACAGGAAACTGGGAGTCAGAGCAGCTAGACACAGTGTTAGGAGAGGATGCATCTAAGGAAGATAGTTAGGCTTGTGAGTAAATGCTGGTATTTGCTACCTGCCGTAACAGCTAGGCTAATGTTGATTAGTGGGAAGACTAAAGGATGCTGTTGCTCTCTGTGCTGTTATGGCTTATTAACTTCTTTGCTACTATGATAGTAGCAAAGCTTACTGGTTTTGGGATTTGGTTTTCTGGTGTCTGAATAAATGTTTTGCTTCTGTCTTATATATGGAGGTATCCTGAAGGAGAGACCGAAAGGAGCACATGCAAAGCCAATTCCACTGTCCCATCCCATCCCCCACTACCTTAATCACTATCTTCCCCCCCTCCCTACCCCTGACTCTGTTGATGATAAGCCAGAACCAGGAACCTCTGACTGTAACTAATCCTCTGACTACAGCCATATCCCAGGAATTAGCCCTTCGGGAGATGCAGCCGAGTAACTAACAGTGAAACCATAGCTACTGAAAACACAGAAAAGAAAGTTCTTATCACCAAAGTTGCTGGCATTGTCAAATGATTGTACATCAGAAACTAATAGTATTTCACCCATGGAAATGGCATTAATACCTGCTTTGCCACTGCACCCTTAGGATCATGAGACTCTTCCATCTGACTTGTGGCTGTAAACTTCCATTTGTGTTTCTCTCTTATTTGGTTGGGAGCTAGGAGGTGAAGAGGATATAGCCCTGGTCCTGGAGTCAAGGACCTGAGTTCAAATCTAACCTCAGACATTTTCTAGCTGTTTGACCCTGGGCAAGTCACTTAATCCCAAGGGCCTCAGGGGAAAAGAAAAGAAAAAAAAGAATGGGAGCTCTTTAAGGGCAGGGATTATCTGACTTTTCTATTTGTGTCCCCAGCATTTAGCAAGCATTTAATACATGCTTCATTCATTTATTCTTCCTTTTTTTTAAAAGCAATTGGGGTTAAGTAAGTTGCTCAAGGTTACACAGCCAGTCATTATTAATGTGCGGGTGCTCATTTTCTGAGGCCGGATCTGATTCCCGGTTGTCCCAACTCCGGGCCAGCACTCTTACTCACTGTGCCACCTAGCCAACCCTTCCTTTTTTTTTTTTTAAAGAGGAAATCAGGGTTAAGTGACTTGTCTACTAGTGAGTTAAATTAATTTATCTACCATTCATTGTTGTGTAAGGGTTAGACTTCTTAACCCTTTAACCTTTTTTTTTTTAATCATGGACCACCCTTGCAGTATGGTGAAGCAAATGGATACTTTTTCAGAATAATATGTAAAAAAAAATCATAATTGAAAGAAATTCTAATTAACTAGAAATTAGTAGAAATAAAAAATATATATTTTTTCCTTATACAAGTTCACAGAGCCCCTGAAATGTATCTATGGATTACATGAATTTCTGTGGATGTAGGTTAAGAAAACTGCTGTAGAGGGAGTTAGGAGATGGGGAGAACTTGTGATGTGAGATAAATGATACATCTTGTCTCTAGAAGTCTACAGAAACTGGACACTTATGGTGCATTTTTGCCACACTGGGGACTGAGGCTTTCTGAGTTACTCTGTGGGCTAAAATCTTCCTCAACCCTCTCCACAGACTTCTCTTCTAAATCTCACAAAGCTAACTTAACTCTCAGTAGATAGCCTTGATGCCTACTTTACGGATCATTCCATGTGAACTCCCTCAACTCTTGTCCACTTTTCTCCACCCATGCACTCCTCCTCCCCTTTAGTTTTGGAGGAAGATGCGGCCCTCTTCCATGCTATAAATATCCCTTCCTTTTGTCTCCTCCACCCTGCTAAAGGACTTTTCTCCATCTCCCTTTGCTGATGACCCTTCTTCCCTTCTATGTTCAACTCAGATGTCATGTCCTAGGTGGAGCCTTCCTATATATGTTTTCCCCAGGAAAAAGTTATTTCTATTTATAAAAATCTTTCATAGCCCTTTGCCCGGACATTTACTTTCATTCACCCCACTTTTTTTTTTTGGTGTCCTAGTGATTTGTGTACTTGCCTTATCACTTTACATTATATTGTCAGCTCCTTAGAACAGATGGGTTAGATCTGTGGGTTATATCTCTGTTTTTATATATGCATTGCTTAGCACACTGCCTCACTTGAAATGTATGGTAAATTGAATTGAAAGATAGTGGAAAGGAAGGATTTTGCTTAGGCAAGTGGTGGTACTGAATAGATGGTGTAGTAAGGATTGCAAAAGGTCCTTAGGCATTGGTGCTCATCCTGGTTAGAGAACTGGCTCTACTTCTTCCTTTCTCATGATTGGGGAAATTTTCCAAGAAGTGATTGGAGGATAGGGAATTAAACCCAATAGTCTTGGGGGGGGGGGAGGAGAACAGGGCACTGATGGGGGGGATGGAACAAGCATATATTAAGTGCTTACTATATGAAAGTAGTGCAGGTAGTGCCCAGGTACTCAAATATTATCTTATTTGATCCTCACAATAACCTTAATATGTAGGTGCTATTATATTATTACCCCCCCGCCATTTTATAGTTGTGGAACCTGAGGCAGACAGTGTTTAAGTGACTTACCCAGAGCTCTTAAGTGTCTGAGGTTGGATTTGAACTCATATCTTCCTGAACTATGATGATGGCCAGTCACTCTTACTTACTATTCACCTTTCTGTAACCTGGGCTTCTCTTCTCCTTGACTTTGACTCTTTTTTAGCTACTTCCTGAGCACCTTCCTTCTGGAAGTGGCTCTCTTGTCAAACCAAACCTAAAAAGATGGGGGGAAATAATGGAGGTCCCACATTAATGCCAACCCCTAGTCACTGTCCAAACCACTGCTGACTTACTCAATTACATAGTTATCTTAATATAAGTATTCTCTCTACCCTGGGAAGATGTAAGAATGAATCAGCAACTCTCTTGAGACAAAGAGACCTCATAGATACTATTTATTCATCTTTCTTAATTGACTTTAGTTATTGTATTTGTGTCTAATCATCTGATGTGATATTCTACATTTTTCACTACTTGAACCTCTCTCTCTCTCTCTCTCTCTCTCTCTCTCTCTCTCTCTCTCTCTCTCTCTTTCTCTCCCTACACTGTAGCTATTTTTTTTTTGAAGGGCAATTGGGGTTAAGTGACTTGCCCAAAGTCACACGGCTAGTAAGTGTGTCAAGAGTGTCTGAGGCCAGATTTGAACTCAGGTCCTCCTGACTCCAGGGCCGGTACTCTATTCACTGTGCCACCTAGCCGCCTCTACTGTAGCTATTCTTTATGGTATCTAACTGTATGTATGTATGTATGTACATGTGTGTATATGTATACATATGTATGTATGTATTTATATACACATGTATGTATATATACCCATATGCCTATAAATATCTGTAGATATATACATTTATCTCCATCTTTAGGCAGTTTTCTCTATCTCTGTTTTGAATTTTAAGCCCTTTTACTAGCTTTGTTATGACACTAGGCAAATATCTTGCTAGATCTTATTAAATCTGTGTCATCTCTGGACAAGAATTGACCTTTATTACACCATAAATCATGGTCTAGAAATATAAGTTCCATTTTTCCAATACCTTCTTCTTATACAAGTTTCCAATTTTGCTTTTTCTTGCCCTAATCCCTTGCTTTCTATGGACAGAAATGATGAAAATATACCCATGCCCCTATGGTTTTCAGTTTCTTGCTCAAGGTTTAAGCAATACTTTTTTGTTTCCTTTTGGCAATCTTGTTTGTACCCATATGAGTCACTGAAAGTGGGTAGTAGTTATATACTTGGACAAGTCTTTGAAGAGTCTCCATCAGATATTGGGTATATGCTCCAGGAAAATAGTCTTTCTGTAGATCTTGCTTAATTGCCTTTACTTACATGTTTTACTTATTTATTTTACTTATTGTTCTGGGCTTCTCTTCTTGACCTTGACTCCTTTCTAACCACTTCTTTAATACCTTCCCTCTGGAAGGAGCTCTCTTGTCAAACCAAACCTGGAAAGATGGTGGGTGGTGGTGGTGGTGGTGGTGAGAAATGACAATGGCTCCACAGTAATGCCAACCCTTGTCACTGTCCAAACCATTGCTAACTCAATGACATAGAGATACCAATATTCTATTGTTGTCAAATTAACAAATAGCTAACTCCTTATATGTAGATATATCTACATGCATACATATATATGTATAGATACATCTACAAGTATATATCTACATATAAATCTAACCCTCAACCATGGTTCACTAATGATCCATACTTGACTCTTCTTCCTTTGACCCTTCCTGGATGATCTACATGACAGCCATGTGAGTCTGCACCATTATTCCCTGGAGGATCCTCCTTCAGAGGATCTGGCTACCTCCTTGTTAGAAAGAATCTCAAATTTATTTATTACTTTCAAGTGTTTATTGGTCATCCTTTCTCTTCTTTGTGCGAGAATTTTCTACCTTCCAATCTCTGGATATAGGTCAGTTCCCTTTTATCTCTTTTTTTCTTCTTTGTCTTCTCAGTAAAGAATCCCCCCCCCCGACCCCACCACCACTTTAAACAATCTTTAATTTTCCTTGATAACCTAAAAGGCAGAGAACCTTTTTTCAAGATCCTTTGCCTTCCTCTGTGAGTTTAGTGCCTGGTTCACAATCACTCCATTGCAACTACTGTTCTTATACTGGGGACTTTCAACATGCATATTGACCAAAGATTCAGATGTATGAGTGAAAGTGCAACTACTGTTACAAAAGATGAGAAAGGATGTCAAGTCATCAGGATTGAAGCAAATCTTAGAGCCAGAAAATGGGAGTGTGAAAGGAAAAGGTTTAAGAATGTTGAACTCTGAATCCTTCCTTTGCTGGAATTTCATACAAGGTAGTCCTGTGAGTTGCAGATGCTGTAGAGATTCCTGGGGATCTGGTAAAATGGGGAGACATGCTAGGATACTAGATGAGAAAGGGACCTTAGAAATATAGTCTAACCCCTCCTTTTATGGATGAGGAGACTGAGGTGATGGGATTTGGCCAAAGACTGACACATGATTGGCACTTAACAAATACTGATTGATTGAAAACTAGAAATAGATTGCTGGTTTTAGTCTAGTTTTTGGATTTCACCCACTTTTCTTACATAGTTTCTCTACTAATATTGTCCCAGTATACAATGTCATATAGTACAAATTGTCATATCTCCAGATACATATGTAATGCCTTAACATTCAAGCAATGTATACATTTTATTGAAGCACTCTTAATGTAGACAAGGCAGAGTATTCAAGGATAATGACTCTAGGAGTATTTCCTCTCAGTGACTGCATTTCCTAAAATAAAATAAAGAGCATGTACTTTGACACACAGACACGGCAGTCCATCTGCATAGACATCAGGGACCTGGACACTAGCCATCCACCTTCCCTGAGCAGTCACTCACCTTTGGAAGAGACAGCACCACTTTCATTAATGACCTTGTCAGACTCCAGTCACCAGCAATCTTGTTGATAAATATTAAAACCTGCCACATCCTGAGCTATCAACCAAGCTCTCTTGAAGTTAAGCCCAGGTAAGCCAGAGATTTGGTGAGCTATGCTAATCTATTGAGACAGAGTTTCTCAAGATCCTGTCAAGACTGCTTTGCTATAGAAAAGATTCTCATTTCTAATTTTTTTTTGGAAGAGCCTGCCATCAGGGAAATCACATTAATAAATTGTGCTGCCCATCACTTGAAAACTCTTTGAGAAATGAAATTCTTATGGCTATGCTTCAAGTTAGGAGTTTTTAACTAGCTCACTATAGTAAAGCTAGTTTTTGTGGTTGTTATAAAAAGCTGGCATTTATTTAACATCTTCAGTTTTATAAACTGCTTGACATACATTATCTCTTCTGATCCTCACAACAATCCTGTAAGGACAAGAAATGGCATTATCACTATTTTATAATGAAACAACTGAGGTTCAGAAAGAGACCCTCTTTGACTATGGTTGACAAGATTAATAAGCATCCAGGATGAGAATGTAAACCCTGGTCTCTTACCTCTACCATTGGGCCAATTTGTTGGTTTTACTGACATTGCCATTGGTACATTTGTAAGTTGCTTACTTGGCAAAATGAAATTAAAATTCTTATCCCCAAGCAAAAATGAGAAAAAAAAAACATTTGGAACAATTACTGTTTTGTAGGATGTGCTTTCTGTTCATTACAATAACTTGCTACTTTACCCACTAACCCCACTCTTTCTCCCACTCACTCTATATTTCAACCTTTCAAATATTTTTAAAAGCAGCTTGGCCTGAGGGAGTGGGCAACTATATTTGCTCTATTAAATTTCTATTGGTACTTTCCCTCTATACCAAGTTACCCTTTCTTTTTCAAAGACATTGCTACCATATTTTAATGCTCTGCATGTCACAAAACTATGGACAAATATTTCAAGGCCCATCATGGGTATAGATTCTTATGACAAATCGTACTAAAATATATTTTAAAGAGGACCCATGACCAGCATAATTGTCTATGGTCAGCAGAAGTGAGATGCACAAGGGTAGCACTAGTGTGATATGGTGCATAAACTTGGTTTAATTTTCGTTACACCTTAGCAATTCTTCTGTTCCATACTTATTCCTCTGTAACATTGACAGTTCAAAATATTTTCCTTTCTCCTTCAAACACCAACCATACCCTCAGAACCCCAAATTATGACAGATGACTTCTATTTCTTTTAAGAGACTGGAACTATCTGATGAAAGTTCCCACAACTCCCCTCTTTTACTTCTCAAAACCTAGCATCATGACCCAAACTCTTCTCCTTCCATCCTGTTTCAGAAGAAGGGTGTTACTCCTCTTCCTGTTCCTTGCTAAAACTGATCCTACTGCATGTGCCCTTAGGTTAGGTGGTACATTTGACAGAGGGCTGGACTTGGAGTTGGAAGACCTAGATTCAAATCCAGGGTCAGACATTTACTAATTGTACAACCCTGGGGCAAGTTACTTAATCTCTGTGAGTCTCGGTTTCCTCATCTGTAAAAAAAATAATAGTACCTACCTCATAGGTTGTTGTGAGAACCAAATGAGATTACATAGTAAAAGTGCTTTGTAAACCTTCTCTCCTCCTGTTCTTTCATTCTTCAGGATTTCAATTCAATAATGCCTCATTTCACATGCATTTTCAATCTTTGCTTCTCCACTATCCCCTTCAGGTCTCTATAAATATGCTCACATTCTCCAATCCTCAAAAACCTTTCCTGGACTATTTGGTCCCGTTCAGTTACTTTTTCATATCTCATTTCCTTTTCATTTCATCTGGCTTCTATCTAGGAAGCCAGGTTTGTCTGCTTTGCTTGGGGATCAGAATTTTAATTTGTGTCTATCAGGAAAGCACTTTGCAAATACACCAATGACAATTGTACTGAAAAAAAAATAGGACTGTCCCAGGCACCGTGCTAGACACAGGAGAGACAAAGGAAGCAAACAAAACAAATGTCATCTTCCTGCTTTCAGGGAGTTTACATAGTTTGGAGAGCAAGAGAGTGGAAACAACTGGTACACAAATATGGAAATCCCAGCTATATATGAAGTAAATACAAAGTAATTTGTGGGGGGGAGGGAGTGCTTACAACTTGAGGATAAAGAAGGATTTTGGGAGAGAAGAGACTTGAGTTGAGGCTTGAAAGGAGCTAGTGATTAGGCTAGAGGAGAGAACATTCTGGCTACCAGAGGGACATCTTTCTCAGACTTGGAAGTGGAAAACCCACAACCAAACTTCTTGAAAATGTTATCTATATCTGATTTCTCCACTTAGTGACTGCCTAACTTTAACTCCTTGCAAATTGGCTCCCTTCTCACCATTTTACTGAAACTGCTTTCTCAAAGGTTACCCAAGTACTGAATTCAACTCCTTAGATCAGGAGCTCTTAACTTTTTCATACGTATCAAAGACCCTTTTAGCAGTCTGGTGTAGCCAATTGATCCCTTCTTAGAATTGCATTAAATAAATATTTAAATTAAGTAAGAAATAGAATATACAGAATTACAACAGAAAACAATTATATGGAAACAGTTATCATAATATAATAATAATAGTAATTAATTAGTAATAGTAATTAATAATAGTAATTAATATTACTAACATTTCTATAGCACTTACTGGTGTCAGTTGGGCTAAGTACTTTACAATTATTATCTCACCTGATCCTCACAATAACTCTGGGAGGTAGGTGCCATTACAGATCAAGGAACTAAGGCAAAGAGAAGTTAAGTGACTTGCCCAGGGGTGCAAAGCTTGTAAGTGTCCAAGGCCAGATTTCAATTCATGTCTTCCTAACTCTTGGCCTGGTACCCTATCCAATGTGCCATCCATAAGATTATGGATCCTAGGCTAGGAACACCTGCCTAAAATGACTTCATGAGTTGTAAGTAAATTCTTATTCGTCCATCTTTTGGTGATGAGTCTATGGATTTAAGTAGGCTGGTCTGTTGCAGTAGATGATTCATTGGAAAACATATTGGATTTGGAATCACTGAATGTAGATCTGAATTTCACCTCTCTCCCTTAATATACATACGATCCTAGGCAAATCATAATCTTGTCAAACCTCAGTTTCCTTATTCTGAAAAAGGTTGGGATAGATGATCTCCTTGGTTCCTTCCAATTTGAAATCGATAGATAATCCCTGCCTATGCTCAAACCCTTTCTAGACTGGCAGAATCTACTGGAGTTTGTGACTCACTGACATAGCCTATGGAAACTCTGCCATGTGAGGCATTAGAGTGGAATGTTGAGATTAGTGGCAATAGTGATGATTCCCATTTATATTGTGCTTTATAATTTATAAAGTGACAATAGTAATTCACATTTTAGAGTGCTTTATGGCTCCAAAGTCCTTTATATGCATGCATTATTTCATAGTTCCTTGTGTGTGAGGCTTGTTGGTCAGTATGAAAATGGACCCATGACACCAGCTTCACTGGCACCCTGTTATTAACAAAATTAGACCATCTAGAAGGCTAGGGGTCTGGTTGCCAGTCAATATACATAACAAAGGCAGAGATGTGGTCCAGAAGGGAAACCATTACCTTTTTCCTATAGCTTGTAGTATCCTTATTTAGATTCATTTGTATGGCAAGTCCCAAAAGATTTTGGGGACCTCATGAAAACTCTTATTACCTCTGAGCAAAATTGTTCTTTGCAGTTTGTTTGATTAGAATTCAGATTTCTGATACTTTAGTTCGTGGTCCTTCATGTACGTTGTTCTTTAATGTAAGAGCATGTATGTACTTAGTTCAACATTTTGATGAATTCATGAGTTCATTAATGTGAGCATTCTCTAATCCCAGCTCATAACTCATGGTGCATAGGTACAGCTCATGATCCATCCAGGCTAGGTTATCTTGTGCTATCCTTGTTCATGTCCTATCAAAAATATTACCCCCAAATATGTACCTAACATGCTGCAAAGTGTCCTTTTAAGCTTTTTTGAACATTTCATGTGTACCAGCACAGCACTCTGGTTATCCATATGACATTTCTCATTCTTGCAGCATGAACCATTCATCTTTACAAATCATCCATGATCTTGATTACATCCCTCATCCAACTTCTTAGATGCAAGATATCGTTGGAACTATAGCTTCAGACTACTTAGATCATCAAAGATGTCTTCATTCTTCTTTGGAACATCTGTAATTTTGACTCTTTAGAAATCATGGTGTTTCATGATTCATGACCATATACATTACCTAGAGGATATTAGACTTAATGATATGGACTTTTATATCTCAGAAAAACTTAGAATTGTTGAAAGTGCTGGGCATTATTCCAAAGGAAATCAAATCCACTGTTTTCTTCTTTTTGTTGGGGTCCAGTTTATTGCTCATTTGAACACAAGTGGGTTTCCCATCCCATATATATATATATATATGTATACATATATATGTATATATATGTATACATATATATGTATATATATGTGTATGTACATATATACATACACACATTTT
This sequence comes from Gymnobelideus leadbeateri, assembly GCA_011680675.1. NCBI lineage: Eukaryota > Metazoa > Chordata > Mammalia > Diprotodontia > Petauridae > Gymnobelideus > Gymnobelideus leadbeateri. Next base: position 219,902 of record WOXC01003580.1, read on the forward strand.
TTGGTGGGAGTAAGGCAGGGCAATTGGGGTTAAGTGACTTGCCCAAGGTCACATGGATAGTAAGTATTTAGTCTAAGTGTTTAGTCAAATCTAAGACTGGATTTGAACTCAGGTCCTCCTGACTCCAGGGCTGGTGCTCTATTCACTGCACCACCTAGCTGCCCCAACAATATACTTTATTGTAGCAGTATTCTTTGTGTTAGCAAAAAATTAGAAACAGTAGATGTCCTTTGTTTAGGGAATGACTAAACCAAGTGTGGTACATGAATGTAATAAGGTATTACTACAGTCAGAGAGATGACAGAGATGAAGAATTCAGAGAAGCATCAAAAGGCTAATATGAACTGATGCAAGGTAAAGTAGGCAGAATTATGAAAACAACATACCCAATAACTACAAGAAAATGAAAAGAAAAATAACGTTGGCTCTGCAGAACTGAGAAAAAGTACCTTTCTCCCTTTGTATTAGTAGGCACCCTAGCACACCCAAGATGGTCTGCTGGGACAGGTTGTTTGATCTGCTTTGCTAAAGGAAAGACTACTTTTAAAGGGGTCAACAATCTTCCTTTAATTACAGATAAGTAGAAAATACAAGCAGAGAAATTAGCACAGAGATTCAATAGACAGGGCTCTTACTGTCTAAACAAAATAATACAACCACTCCCATACACCACTGGTTCAGAAGAGCCAAACCTCTAAGTAGTTGGGGGCTCTTAACTAATGGCTACTCAGAGCCCCTCCAGGAAATCAAAAGGTCTTTCTCATAAGTGAACCCTGAAGCAAAATACCAAACTCCCAGTAAAAATAATTTTCAACTAATAGACTCAGAACCAGGAGGTGTCACAAGGGTTGTGACATAATTCCTAATTAGCTTAGTACCAAAAGGTGTGAAAGCCTTCCTACAAGCAAGCCTCCCATAGGCAAGCTTCCCTTTAGGTAAGTTCCTCTCCCAGTGGGCTCTATGTGTCTCAGGATGTATCACAACTGGGCTGGAGCTCAAAGCATTAAGACATCTGTGACTGAACACATGTGGTTACATAGGCCTATTAATAGAAGGGGAAGATCTTCATATTCCATTAGCATTACACCTTTTATCAGAGAGATTGAAATTATGACTATTAGAATATTACATATATTATTGGCCACCATCAATGAGTTGGTTTTGATAAACAGCTTCCCCCCACCGCACTTTCTTTGTAAATAAGAGAAAGTTCGCTAGGTAGATAAAGGGAGTGATAAATTTAGAAATGAATGTCATGTAATAGCAAAAGGTATCACTAAAACTTTTTCTTTAATGCTATAGAAAAATGTGATTTGCATTGATGAAGGTGAATTGATTGGTGCTTAAGTGTGAAAAATCTACCTCTTCAAAAACAATTTCCTACTAGTAGGGAAATACTGGTTTAGGAGTGTTGGGAAGTAGAGGAGAAAGTCAATGTAAATACCACATTTGCATTTAGTTTGTCTAGAGTCTTTACTACAATCCTACTTCTTTCTGGATTCCCCTAAATTGTTAGTTTTTTCTCCTTCCTAAATTTTCATGGGTGTACACGGGGTAATACACCCCTACCTCCAAGTAAAATATAATCTCCTTTAGGTCAGAAACTTTTTTACTTTTGTATCTTCATTGCGTGTGCCTTCCTCACAATCTCACTTTTCAGAGTGTTTTTAACTTATTTTTTTTCCACTTAATAAAATCATTTTCCTTCTCCACCTCTCTCCTGCCCATTGGGAGTTGGGGATACACATGTATGTATGTATGTATGTATGTGTAGCCAAGCAAAACAAATTCTTACATTGACTATGTCCCAAAAATATGTCTCAATTTGAATCTCTGCAGCGTTTATCCTCTGGAGTTATGCTTTGAACTCAGTTCTTCAGTTTTCAAAGCTATTCACTTCTACAATGTTGTTTTTATTGTATAAAATTTTCTCCTTGTTCTGTTCACATCACTCTGCATCAGTTTATACAATCTCCCCAATTTTCTCTGAAACTGTCTCCATTATTTCTTACAACATAATAGTATTCTATTACATTCACATATAATTTTTTTCAACCATTCCCAATCTGAGGGGGAAACCACCTTAATTTCCATTTCTTTGCCAACACAAAAAAGAACTGCTACAAATGTTTTTGCGCAGATGGTTCCCTTTCCTCTCTCTTTGATCCCTCCCTTTGAGGGAGGTCTAATAATGGCATCACTGGGTCAAAGGGTATGAATAGTTTCTAATTTTTCCTTTCCAGAATGGCTGAACCAGTTCACAGCTCCACTACCAGTGCATTAATGCGCCAGTTTTCTCACAGCCCCTCCAGCATTTGTTACTTTCCATTTTTTTTGACTTTGCCAATTTTATGGAGATGAGAAAGAACCTCAGAGCTGTTTTAATTTGTATTTATTTATTCTATGTTTAAAACATTTTATATGGCTTTTGACAGTTTGCATTTCTTCCTTAGAAAATTGCTTGTTCATATTCTTTGATCATTAATAAATTGGAGAGTGGTTCTTATCTTTAATTTGAATCAGTTTCTTAAATATCTTGGAAATGAGGATAACTGTCTTCTTGGAAACTAAAACAGCAGAATGCAAGCCCTGACTAGTGATATCTAATACAAAAACTGTCTATAAGTCTAATGTTGAACTGTATAGCATCAGAGGACCACAAAATAAAAGTATCACAGATATAGCAATGTAAAGGACCTCAGACACCATCTAGTGCCCATTTATTATGAAGGCCAAGGGAAGGGAACAAACATTTATGTAGCTGATACAATGTGCCTCCTGAGAGGTAGGAGTTATTGTTCCCTCATTTTACAGGAAGAAAATGAAGCAAACAGAGATTAAAATGTGCATACTAAGTTGTATGCTCAAGGTCGCACAGCTAGTAAGTGTCCAAAGTTAGATTTGAACTCAGGTCTTCCTGAGTAAAGCACACCTAGCAAAGTCACTTACCCCAAGCTACTCAGGTAGTAAGCAATGAAGATTAAGATTTGAGTTTTCTGATTCTAGAGGTCAGTCTAACTAAATTACGGGTCTAATTATCAAAAGGCAGGTAATAGATGGTGATTCCCCGCCTACCCCCCTTTGAAATTTTTGTTACAGCATCTTATGAAATCATGCACCAAGGAAAGAAGAAACTTCAATCCACAAAATGACCAGAGCAGAGCACCTCTACAAGATTCAATCACAGAGCTTTGGAAGTCCAGAGATCTTAGGAGGTAATAACCAAAAATTTTAAATTTCTTTTTTAAATCATTACTAAAAGGCATAGTAGCTAGGAATGGTTTTGCAAAATTGATCCTTCGAGTAGTCAAGTGGTGCCCAGAATTTATCAGCTTTGCATAATTCTGAATTTATAAATTAGCCTTTCCCAAATTGCTCTAAACTAAATGGTGTTTCTTTCTTTGGAGTTAATCTGAAAAATTTCTGTTTGCAAATCTTCCTCCTCACCCCTTTCTTCTCTCTTCAACACACACACACACACACACACACACACACACACACACACACACACACACACACAGAGCAGCTTCATCTGGGATCTTATTGTAGCAGCAAATTCCACAATCTCCCAGTTTCATTGACCTTTGAATGACATGCACCTTTGACTTTAAACCTTGGGGATTCTTCACATGGTATTGAAATCCTTGTCGAGTTCAGTTCCAGGCTGTACTGACTCAGAGCCAGAAAACTCTGTCCTATTGTTCTGGCCAGAATTTAGACCTTGAACAGTACAGCCACTTGGGCTATTTTCTTCTGATGGTTACTTTAATTTAGTTTTAATTTAATAGTTATCATCAAGCAGATCATTTTCCCCCTCATAAAAACAGTTCTATTTTCCTAGTGTTTTTCTATTATGCTTAAGGTTCTGTTGTGGGCAGGCTCTCAACAACTGGCAGATATTTAGAAATAAATCAATTCCATGGGAAGGGATTCCATAGCCTCAGGCCCATTCAGGATCCTCTGTAGTCAAACCTTGAGACTCTTTCTAAGCAACCTCTCTAAGCTAGGTCAGGATCATAGGTCATCTGTAGCTTTTTTTACTTAGGACTTACCCTTCATCAATCTATTCACAATAGGCTTGTGAAGAGAATTAAAATTTTCAAATGAGGGTGGGGGGTGGAGGGAGGATACCAGTGTCAGGTCCCTTTTCCCTTTTCATTCTTTAAAGATTCATTTCCCATTGAAAGAATAATGTGTGCTTTTGTCCTCTTTTATTTTTTTCTTTTCTTTTTGGAAACCAAATGACTCTATGCTGACAGGCTTACCAGTTTCATGAAATGAATTAATTCCTTAGGTGGGTGTATAGCCCCATCTAGGCATTGCAGATGCCTACAAACTGATTATATTTAATATCTTTTAAAAATGTAAATAAGGCAAGCAGAGGAAGGGATATTCTATATGTTTGGTGATAATGGGGGAAGATCAGAGAGAAAAGAATGAAAGAGAGAAAGGTTGTTTAAAAAGAATAGGCAAGTGTAAATTCACATAGCAGGCAAACTAGTTTTGTGTCAGTTATTTTTTCAAGGTAACATTCTTGAAGAAGGAAACGAAATAAAGATAGATCTAAGTTGATGAGGGTGCCAAGGAATCAGAGGGCATTTGGAAGAGGCTTCATAGTTTTTTAAAACTTTCCAAACCACTAAGATAACTTATCTAGCACTTCTATAGCCACCAAAGGTAGTTCACATGGCAACTAACATCCTGGACTCTCTGGTGATTTGACAAACTTCTGTCTATTCGCATTTCTTAAAGAAATTTGATTTATGACTTCACCAAGGACTATCTGAAATACCAATGTGTATAAGAAATAATCGTTTTACCATGGACCCATTTCCTTTTGTGAACGTGCATGAATGCAGTGGCAAGAGCTCTGCATTTTCATTTTTTAAGTAGTATTTTATTTTTTCAGATTACATGTAAAGATACTTTTTTAACGTTCATTTAAAAAAATGAGTTACAGATTTTCTGCCTCTTTCATATACCCCCGCCCTAAAGCAATAAGCAGTTTGATATAGATTATATATGTGCAATCATATAAAACACATTTCTGTATGTCATGTTATGAAAAAGAAACAGACCAAAAGGGGAAAAATATGAAAAAAAAGTGAAAAATAGTACGCTTCAATCTGCATTCAGACTCCATCAGTTCTTTCTCTAGATACAGATAGCATTTTCTATCATGAGTCCTTCGGAATTGTCTTGGCTCATTATATTGCTGAGAATAGTTAAGTCATTCATGATGATCAACTATGAATTATTGCACGATGTTGCTGTATGATATTCTCCTGGTTCTGCTCAGTTTACTTTTCATCAGTTCATGCAAGTCGAGGTTTTTTTGAAATCTGTCTGCTCCTCATTTCTTATAGCACAATAGTATTCCATTACATTCATATACCACAACTTGTCCAGCCATTCCCCAATTGATGGGCATCTCCTCAATCTCCAGTTCTTTGCCAGGGATCAAAAATTGCATTCTTTTTGGGCCAAGCATCCTCAGATAAGGGTATGATACCCAATGTGGACAGAGGAAATAGAAAGGAAGAAAAAGAAAGAGAGAAAGAAAGGAAGGAAAGAAGAAAGAAAGAAAGAAAGAAAGAAAGAAAGAAAGAAAGAAAGAAAGAAAGAAAGAAAGGAAAGAAGGAAGAAAGAAAGGGAGGAAGGGAAGGAGGAAAGAAAGAAGGGAAGAAAGAAAGAAGGGAAAGAAGGAAGAAAGGAAGAAAAAAAGAAACTGTATTGCCCAACTGGTCAGTTACAGTCGGGTCCCCAGTAGGTCAGCTACTATTTTCTATTCATAGTGAATGTTCTCCTAGTTAAGAGGGCTTTATTGACACAAAAGCAGTAGGCTAGTTCTTATGGTACTAGCAGTTTGGAAAAGGTCAGGGGCTTGGTTTTATTCACAAATCTTGGGCACTCAGCCAGGAATGGGGTATGCTTCTGCATGGACAGTTAAATCACAGGAAAAAGGAAGGAGTACTTTTAACCACAGGGAAGGGGAGGCCTGAAGAGGACCATGATATCGTGCCATGACATGCTAGTGAATTGGATTTAAGTGAGGGAGGGCTGTGCAAAGTCACACAGCCTCACTTTTTCCTCCAGAGCTATCTGGGTGCAGTGGAGAAATATAGGGTAGGACAACTGGATCGTTGTTTTTAAGCTAAGGTATATAACAGATCTCAGCTTGGCTGAGGCTATGCCTATTCAGTGTTTAAGGCTAGCAAAGAAATTAAGCAGAGAATGGCCTCTTAGTAAAAAAAAAAAAAGTCAATCTGGGAGAAAAAGACTTCTTTTCTTTCCTTCCTTCCTTCCTATTCCTATATCCTATTCACATAGGATAGCATACTATCATACCCTTGCCTGTGGGCACTCTGTCCAAAATTTTCATCACTGAAACTTTTTTTTTCCTTAAGGACCTAGCCTTAAAACCAAATTACTCTGGCTCTCATTGATTGGTCAACAATATACCACTTGGTCATTGTTTGGGCCCTGATTGGCTCAGAGTAAATATAAAACTCTGAGGGTTTTCCCCTCCTAGATTGGTATTTTTTTGATAGGTGACTTTGCACAGCCCTTCCTCACTTAAATCCAATTCACTGGAATGTCATGGCAATCCATCCCTGATGTCACGGTCCTCTTCAAGAACAAAGGATAAACAACAGCAATTCTTTGCCACCACAATAAGAGCTGCTATAAATATTTTTGTACATGCAGGTCCTTTTTTCTTTTGATGTGATCTCTTTGGGGTACAGAACTAGTAGTATTATTGCTGTATCAAAGGGCATGCATAGTGTGATTGCCCTTTGAACATAGTTCCATACTGAAGAGCTCTGAATTTATAGCAATAATTAGCTAGCATTTATATAGTATGATGTGAAATGCTTTACATATGTTAATTCATCTTGATGAGGCTGACTTACAATGAGAGCCTTGTCTAAATCTAAATCTGCTCAGTAAGGGGGGGGGGGGGCCCTCTACCTGTTAACAAGACACACCTGTTTCCCCTTTCTTGCCTCCTTTTTCCTGTGGTTAAACATACCCAACACACCTATTTCCTTTTCCCTGTGATTAACTGTCCATGCAGAAGCATACCCCATTCCTGGCTGAGTGCCCAAGATTTGTGTATAAACCAAGCCCTTGCCCTTCTCCAAGCTGTTAGTACCCCTAAGGACTAGTCTGCTGCTTTTGTCAATAAAGCTCTCTTGACTAGGAGAACATCTACCTCTTGAATTCTTTCTGGATGACCCAATGCCTGAACTTCCTTATCCTCTTCATTTTGGTGCCAAAACCTGAGATCTATCCAAGGGTCAGATCTTCTCTTAGCCAACAATTAGGCCATTAGGTGTCACTTCCCCTACCCTCTGCTTTGTCTGTGACCTGTGGCTGAACCCTTCCAGGTGCCTAGATTACCCAGAGCAGTGTTGTGGATCTCTGACTTCTAGGCAATTAGGGGAGATGGTTCTAAGCTTCTTTAGGGGGATACTCCTCATTCAGTCTTCTCTCATTCTCCCCCTCTTTAGGGGGATACTCCTTATTCAGTCTTCTTCTCTCATTCTCCCCCTCTTCAGGACACTGAAGATTTTGGACATGGGACAGACTCGTTGCCTCTTAAAGCAATGGGAAAAATTTGGGAGGCGTAGCCTTAAGAGAGAGGGTCTCATCTTTTTCTGTAATACAACCTGGGGGCAATATAACCTAGAGGACAATAGTCTTCTACAATTAGATTTTTTTTTTGCCCGAGGGAGGGTAAATGGATGGAAGTTCCCTATGTCTAAGGCTTTGTGGCTCTTTTGAAAACCCTAAGCTCCATGATTCTTGTAATGTGCCTAGTGTGCTCTCAATTTGGTCCTGAATTCCCCAAATTTGACAAGGCACTGAATCCCAAACCCAACATTCTAGATGATCCAGTCATATATGGGATTAAATCTAAATCTCCACCCACTACTCTTAAACCTCTTGTCTATCAAATACCAAAACTTTGCCCCAGTTTGCCCCCTCCTTATCCAGACCTCAAAGGAGATTCTCTGAGCTCCTTAGTTTCCCTCTTACCCCTTCCCAACCACCTGATATAAGTTCCTCAAATACCAGACAGACTTTTTAGCACCCCCAGTCCCAAGTCCCCCTCAATCAGCTCTGATGCTCCCTCTAAGAGAAGTCCCTGATCTCAGAGTGGAGAACATCTGAGTTCATGTTCCTTTTTCAGTGTCTCACCTTGCTCAAATTAAAGAGAATTTAGAAAGCTATTCAGGGGACCTCACCAATGTTACAAAAGGATTTTGTTCTATTTCCTTATAATTTGACCTAATCTGGGGTGACATCAGTCTTGTTATTTCTATCTCATGTTCTATTGAGGAAAAGAGAATGATTTGGGACTATGCCTACAAATACAGGTCTGTGATTGGCTTTCACTATCTACCTGGAGCAACTGCTGTTGCTCTAGCCAATCCCTCCTGGTACTATCTTGATGTTAGAAACCAAAGGGCATGAATGGCTAACAAGCAGCCATGTTACTAAATATCAAGCGCTTTTGCTAGATACCTCTGACTTGATTCTTTGTGTATGTAACACTCTGGGAGCTGCTAGGTGGCACAGTGGACAGAGTACCAGCCCTGGAGTCAGGAACTGAGTTTGAACTGGCCTCCTCAGACACTTGACACATACTAGCTGTGTGACCCTGGACAAGTCACTTAACCCTGATTGCCTTTGGGGCAGCTAGGTGGTGCACTGCACTCTATCCACTGATAGAGCACTGAGCTTGAAGTCAGGGAGAGGTATCTTCATGAGTTCAAATCCAACCACTTTGTTTCCTGATTCCAGTGACTCTGAGAACCTCATCCACAATTGTGAAGAGACCCTTAATTACATACATTCTAGCCCTCCTGATCTAAAGGACTCCCCTCTTGTTCCTGATGAGGAATGGTATACTGATGGTTCTAGCTTTGTAGAAGGAGGGGTGAGGAAAGCTGTTTATGTAATAATCAGCCTACAAGGAACTATAGAATCTAAGTCTCTTCCTTTAGGAACTTCTGTACAAAAGGCCAAGCTCATAGCACTCACCAGAGATTTGGAATTAGGGGAAAACAAAAGAGTAAACATCTGTATACCTTCCATGTTCTACATGCCCATGGTGCTATTTGGAAAGAGTGGGGATTCTTTTTTTTTCATAGATGTAATTTATTATTTTTTATATTTTTTGTCTTTATTAATTTGTTTGTTTACTTTTAGTTTACAAGATTCAGTTCCACAATCTCCTGAGTTCCAAATTTTCTCTCCTTCCTTCTCCTCCTGCCCCCACCCCATGGCAGCATGCAATCAAGTATAGAATCTGCAAATACTTTCACATTAGACAGTCAGGTTATAAAGAAGGATTGTAACTGATAGAATGAATAATGGTAAAGAGGAAGCAAAACCAAACAAGAAAAAGAAAGAGAGCAGGTAGTTTGCTTCAGTCTGCATTCAAACTCTGTTCTTTCTATTTCTTTCTCTAGATGTAGATGTCGCCTTCCATCACGAGTCTTTTGGAGTTGTCTTATAACCCTGAATTGCTGTGAAGAGTCCAGTCTACCGAAGTTGGTTGTCACACGTACCTTGTGTCTTTAATTTTGTACAAACTTCTGGTTCTGACGAGTGGGGATTCTTGACCACAAAGACTTTCTCTGTTAAACATGGGACCAAAATTGTGAACCTTCTCCAGGTGGTATACTCTCCTAAGGAGGTAGCAGTCATATATTGTAAAGGCCACCAAAGGGGGTATCTGAACAGGCTGTGGGAAACCAAATGGCAGAAAAGGCTGTTAAAGCCACTGCTCAGAAATTGACCTTGATGACAGCCCTGATACCTCAGGTTACTACCACTATCATTCCTCAATATACCATTGAGGAACAATATCAGGGTAATGGATTTGAACTTTCCCCTTCTGGTTGGTGTAAGTCACCCTCTAGTCAATTAGTAATTCCAGGATCTGGACTGTGGAAACTTCTTTTTGGACTCCTCCAGGTTATACATCTAGGAAAGCACACATTTTATAATCTGGTGAAACCCCTCTTTACTGGACCTAAAATGCTAGAAACAATTAGGCAGGTTTGCAAGGATTGTTCTGTATGTGCCCAAGTCAACCCTGAAGGAGCAGTAAGACTCCCATCTCTCCTTATGGCTGTCCAAAATCAAGGGACCTGCCAAGGTGAGGACTGGCAACTACATTTTACACATATGCCACCCTGCAAAGGCTGTAAGCATCTCTTAGTGCTAATAGACACCTTTATAAACAGGGCAGAAGCCTTTCCTTGCTGCACTGAAAAAGCTGTGGAAATGACTAAGGTATTTTTGAATGAGATCATTACCTGATTTGGGTTACCTCGATCCTTACAAAGTAATAATGGACTAGCATTCACATCCCAGATCACTCAGGAAGTTGCTGAGGTGTTAGCGATAACCTACCATCTTCATTCTGCCCGGCATTCTCAGTTCTTGGGCAAGATTGAAAAAATGAACCATACCCTAAAAAGGACCTTGACTAAATTGACCTTAGAAATCTGGCAGGACTGGGTGCAACTTCTCCCTCCAGTCCTATTTCATGTCTGCATAGCCCCTCAAACAGATATCAGACTTTAAGCTTATGTATGGCAGGCCCTTCCTAATGCTGGTATTCTCATAGACTTGGAACACCAACTCCTGACTAAGTATTCCCTCACCTTGGGGCATATGCAAAAGGCATTATTTGACTATGCCAACTTATATCTCCCCAAGCCAAATAAAACAGTTTTCATCTTCTCCTTATCAGTTAGCCCCAGAGATATGATTTATTTAAAATCTTGGAAGCCAGAGGGTACTGATCCTTTGGGGGTAAAGTGGAAGGGGCCATACAAGGTCATCTTAATACCTCCCCCACTGTGAAGCTTAAAGGCCTCCTTAGCCACACACATGGGTTCTGGATAAAACTTGTCTCTTCTCCTATCACAGGGCAGCCTGAACAGTACACCTGTGAACCAAACGAGGCTCTTTAAAAGATAAAGAACAATTGTAATCTGCTGATGGTTGAGTGGCTACTTTGTTTTCTCTTCTACCTACTATTCCTCTGCTTTTGGTTCTGCTTGTATTATATTCTTCCTTTTCCTATCACTGATTCACACCCTGTGCTTAGAGCCAGGCCTGTTTCCTTGTGACTGGGAGTCTAATGCATTGATTCAAATATGGAACTCTTTTTGGCAGGGAGGAGTGCGTGATGGCTGGGTACATCAACTTTCAAATTTGACCCCTGAGACACCTTGCTTTTGGGCTGGGAATGATCTCTCCTCTACTGGAATTGACTATATAGCCCATAAAAAGATTAGAACCAACTTGACAGGTCCAGTAGGATCAGATGGGGTGGCCCTTATCCCCTGTGGACATTTGACATACCTATTACCATCTGTGGTTGTTCTTTGAACTTTACTTCTGCAATAATGGTTCCGCAGGTTTGCAGTCCACCCTCATTTCTGAGAGCTTACCTTGGTGGAATTTTTTAGTTCACTTTGTGTCTTCTCATATATAGAAACTCCATCTTCCACTCCTGGGTGCCTTATATAGGGGTCTCCACCTTGGACTTTACTGGTAACGAGTTCAGACACCAATTCCCCCACCTGTCTGGATCCCCTTTTCCTTAGGAACAGCTCTATGCCCCTTGTCAGTAGAAAGAAATTACCGAAGAAGAGACCACCATCCATTTTCTTGAAAAATTTCTTTTATCGATAATTTGAGGGAGGAATGATGAGGCTGACTTCTGCCAAGCAACAATGAGAGCCTTGCCTAAATCTAAATCTTCCCAGTAACATGGGGCTTACCTGTTAACAAGACACATCTGCCTTTCCCTTTCCTGCCTCCCCTTCCCAGCATACCTGCTTCCTTTTCCCTGTGCTTAACTGCCCACCCAGGAGCATACCCCACTCCTGGTTGGGCGTCCAAGATCTGTGTATAAAAACAAGCCCCTGTCCTCCAAGCTGCTGGTACCCCTAAGGACTAGCCTGCTGTTTTTGTGTCAACAAAACCCTCTTAACTAGGAGAACACCTGCCTCTTGAATTCTTTCCAGATGACCCAACTCTTGAACCGCATCATCCTCTGCAATCTGATCTCATAACAATTCTGTGAGTTAGGTGCTATTATTATCCCCATTTTATAGACAAGGTAGCAAGGACATAGAGAATAAGGCACCTGGCCAGAGTCACTTAGCTTGTAAGTGTCTGAGGCAGGATATGAACTCGTGTCTTTCTAACTCCAAGACCCCTGCTTTACCCACTGAGTTGCCTAACTAGCATGACTTGTATTTAAATCCCAGGTCTACCTATGTGACTTCATTTCTCAAGACTTTAGTTTCCTAATCTGTAAAACAACGGGGATAGAGAAGAGGATCTCAAAGATCCTATTCTTGACTAAAATTTGAATGATCTGTAAACCAGGAGTGATAATAATGGTACATGCACCTAACACATAAGGCTGGGAGGATCAGTTCAATTCAATTGAATTCATTTCAGTTCAGTTCAATGCAGCAAACCTTTTAGAGAAAATGTTGAAAATACTTTGCAAACCTTAAAGTGTTATGTAAGTATAAATTAGTCTTTTTAGTTATAATCTAAATGTTTAAGTGTGTGTGTGTGTGTGTGTGTGTGTGTGTGTGTGTGTGTGTGTGTGTGTATGAAGTATATGGCTAGACTTGTAGCTATTCCAATGTTTATGAAAAACAGACATGTCATTCTCCCTCTCCCCGCTTGTCCTCACCCCCACAGCCTTGTTTCCCACAGATATTACCTAGCTACCAGTTAGGTGTATGTTTGGACAGTGGTGGTGGTCATACAGATTGGTGTCCCTGGTAGTGGTCTCACCACTGTACCTCTTTTCCTATATGGAAGATATAGGTGCTAATGTTTTCAGTTAGCCCCCCTCCACACATATACATACAGATGCTCCTTGCAGCTTCATATCAATAACATCCAAACGTCAGAAAGGATGTACATAGAGGATGGAGAAAAGGGCAAAGTGTATACTCCTTCCCACTCTAAAAGTCAGCAGGTTAGTGTTGTCCAAGGCCAGGGAACTGTACCCCCAAAGTGGCGGATTTCCCCATGATTGTTATAGTTGAGCAACTTTTCCACTATTTTTGGCTCTATTTTTCCTCTCACCTCATATCCCTGACAAAATAAGTAGTATCTGCTTTTAAAAGTATATTCTGTGTTGTTCTGGTGAAATCAAAAGGGTACATTTTGATGTACAAAGGGAAGTCTACTGGATTCATAATCAAAGGAATTGGGTTCTAGTCCACAATCTGCCACTTTAGGTGAATTACTTAACTTCTCTTGGCCTCAGTTTCTAAATCTTTAAAATTAGGAAGTGGGGGGGGGAGTGCAGAAAAGGGAGAGGGAGTATTGACTAAATGGCTTTTGGAAGGTCTTTCTAGCTCTAATTATTTTTTTCATAATGCTTTTCTAATTAAGAAATGTGGCAAAGTATACTTGAGTAGACCCTGACTTTGTTCAAAAGCTTCTTTCCTATTGGTGAAGGGTTCTTTGCTGTGCACTAGCAGTATAAGGTATGACTATGAAGTTATTAGATGTATTTCCATAGCCACACATGAACATCAATTTCATAGATGTGAGAAGTTGGCTAATTCAATCACATTCTATCCAAAAGGTATACCCAATGGAAAAAGGCATTTTTGATTGTACTATTCTTGATTTAATCCAAGGAAATTTGTGGAAATGAAATTTGTCATAATGATGAAACGGTTATTGATCATACATGGAGTTATTTTTTCCCAAATTTCTTCCACCTGAAAAAAGATCACTTCCCATAAATAACTTCATAGAGGTTTGTCGGTGAGAATGTCATTGGTGAATTTCTTACTGGATTGAGTTAAATGGAACAAAATGTTAGTCCCATGTAGTTGATTGTTGGGTGCTATATTTTGAAGGACTTTGATAAACTGGCAAGGATTCAGATGGTAGAAGGCTTGAGTATTGATGAAAGGAACTGGGGATATTTAGCCTGGAGAAAAGAAAACATATAGGCATGTGAGAATTATCTTCAAGTGTTTGAAGGGAAGTGTTATCTTATGGAAGTAGGATTAGCCTTGTCCTTCTTGACTTCAGGGGATAGAATGAAGAGTAGGAATATACCTGAGAGCCATTTTATCAGTTTCATATAAGGAAAAACTTCAATAGACTCAGGGGACCCAAAAACAATGCAAAAAAAAAAATAGTCATTGCCCTCAAGGACCTTATAGTGTACTAGGATGCAGATTGTGTGGGGATTTGGGGTAAGGTACAAGGTGGACTGAGGACCCTTCAAACTCTGACATTCTATGATTCTGTGTCTCTTTGATCATCTTCAAAATACCTTCAAACACCTTCAAAAGATCTTCAAGTCATGATAGTTACAAAAAACATAAACAACACATGATCCTTTCACTTGTACATGTTATTAAAAAAAGGTAGACTTTTACTAAGGTATATTTTTTCAGTTATACTTCACATATAATTATTTTAAAGCTGAAAGTAGTTATCATTTTGTCCTGCCCAGTCTAACCTACTTGGAGGTAGGAAGTACCATTTGGGACAGCTGAGAGTCCTCCATGGAGCCCACTCAGTGTCCTTAGTTCTCTGGGAATAATCATCTGATTGGGGGGGGTAGGGGGGGGGTCAGAAACATGAAAGAACTGGGGATTTTCTGTTGTGAAAAGATAGGTAGTGGATGAGCCTAAATAATCAACAGGGCCAGAGGCAAAGGGACTAATGCATGTAAGACAAGTGATGCAGGGGAGAGAGTGGGGCAACATGGGAACATAAAACAGGGAGGAGTAGTGGAATCAAAAAGCAGAACCTGTGGCAACTCCATTTGTTAGGAGCATTTCTGACCTTTACTACAAGTGCGAATGCCTCTTCTAATTTCCCTGATGGACAGTTGATAGGGGTGTCAAAAACTTACCATTTCACTGTCCAGAAGGGGTTAGAATTGTCATAGGACATGATCTTTTCATTTTATAAATTGGGAAACCGCAGAGGGGCTGCTTAAGAACACATATCTAGTTAATGACTGATCTAGAACTAGAACCCAAATCTCCTGAGTCCCAGTCATGGGTTATTTCTGCTGCTCCATGGTGTCTCCTTTCTACTTACACGTCATTATAATGGTCAGCTCAAGGGTTAAAATAAAATGATTATAAGTACAAATCTAGTTCTCTTATAGTTAACTGTTGTAAGTTTTCATAATGCTCTTTCTACTAAGAACATGCTATAAGTTAATCATTCAGTCAATAAGCACTTACCTATATGCTAAGGCACTGTGCTAAGTTATTTCCCTAATAACAATTAAGTAGGTTCAGTGTACTCTATACTACAAGAAAAACCCAAAAACTTGCACTAGGTCCCCTCATCATACATCATATGTGGAATTAACAGTAATAGGTGACTTTTTTAACCAAAAAGATATTATCTGTTTTCCTTTCATCCTTGCCCAATGCTTCCATTTAGTTAGGAAAGACCAACATTCTGGAAGAAGGTGATTTTGAATATTTGTCCACTAACATAGACAGAAGGCTAATATATATACATATGTATATGTGTGTACACACATATTTATATAATTTTCAGAATTTATTTACTTTTAGTTTTCAGCATTCATTTCTACAAGATTTGTTTTCCAAATTTTCTCCCCATCTCTCCCCTACCACCACCCCAAGATGGCAAGCATACTAATTACTCTTTCCCCCCATCTACCCTCTCATATATCCCCCATATCTCTCCCCTTACTCCCTTCCACCTTACTTTCTTATAGGGCAAAATGGATTTCTATACCCCATTGCCTACATATCTTATTTCCTGGTTAAATGTAACAACAATTTTTTAACATTTGTTTTTAAAATTTTGAGTTCCAGATTCTCTCCCTTCTTCCCTCCTCATCCACCCCCACTGGGAAGACAAGCAATTCAATATAGGTTATACATGTGTAGTTATGCAAAATATTTCCATAGTAGTCATGTTGTGAAAGACTAACTATATTTCCCTTCCCACATTTATTCTGTTTTATATATCCCACCGTACATTTATTCTATTTTCTCCTTTGACCCTGTCTCCAAAAGGCTGATATTTTAAAACTGTTTCCATGTTTTATTTATGTGGCTTGTGATCAGCACAATCCAAAGTGATCTTAAAAGCAGTGCTCTAAAAAACACTGCTTTTACAGTAAGTAATGATAACGGTCATGGGAATGTCTATCTCTCAGCTCCATTTCAAGGGAAATTTTATAATTGTCTGAGCAATGAGTTTCTTGATATTTACCCAACCTAGGATGGCCAAAGTTTTATATTAGAAGTGAAGATAGGGAAGAATTTATGATCTTGGCCAACACTTGATTTAGAATTGTAATCCATGGTTCTCCGGGCCTAAATTTGAATTTTTACAGTCACATTGGGGTAGACTGAAGTGAGAGAAGAATGGTGGTGAGACATGATGAATATTTATGCCAGTAAGCTACCTCTATAGTTGTATAAACATAACAGAGAGTGACAATATGAGAAGAGTGAAGAGCAAAGAATGATACATTTTGGGCTGAAATGGACTTCGGAGTCAAGCCCCTTTATTTTGCAGAAGAGGCAACACATGCTCAGAGAAATTAAATGATTTAGTTAAATGCTCATAGGGAATAAGTGGCAGCCATTGGCTCTAGATTCCATGTTCATGTAGCTATATCATGCTGCCTCCTAAACATACCGAATTTTCCCTATACCACCTAAAGAATCTTGGACATTCACTCAGTGTGGCTAGCTAGAAAATTCCTTTCATTTTTATACTGAGTATACTTTTAAAAAGTTGTTGATTCAGATTAGAAGGTATGTATCCTTATTCTCTTCCACCCTCACTGTAATACATCCAAAATATAATAATATTTAGGGCACTAGGTTAAGGTGGGGTTGACCAGTACTTCATTCTTTAATTTTTTTCTTTAGGAAATGGG
The DNA here is from genome assembly GCA_011680675.1 of Gymnobelideus leadbeateri. Taxonomy (NCBI): domain Eukaryota; kingdom Metazoa; phylum Chordata; class Mammalia; order Diprotodontia; family Petauridae; genus Gymnobelideus; species Gymnobelideus leadbeateri. Next base: position 236,877 of record WOXC01003580.1, read on the forward strand.
CATATATCAGGTTCTCACCAAAAACTATTTGGATGAAATTTAGGAACAATGAAAAGGGGCCAATCTGGAAAGAGTAGGGCGGAGCCAAGATGGCAGAGTAGAAACAGGATTTCTGAGGGGCTTTCTCTTCCACCTCCTCCAATTCATGTAAAAGGTGACTCTGAACAAACTTTGGAGCTACAGAATCCACAAAATGACACAGAGAAGCTAACTTCCCTCTGAAGACAGCTTGGCAGGCCAGAAGAAAGTGGCCAGAGCAGCACTCTGGGAGCCAAGCCCAGCAAGCCCGAGGTTTTAGTCTCAGGGCAGCCTGACCAGCTGCCAGCTGGAGGGACCTCAGATCCCCAGCAGCTGTGGCGGTTTCCAGAATTATCAACCCATAGATACTAAGGACAAAATGAGAGGTCAGTGCACTGTGGACTTTGGGACCTGGGAATTCCAGAGTATGATCTGCCATTGCCCCTGGGGTGAGAAGCAGTTGAGGTGCAGGGGCTGTGCAGCCAACACCACAGGGCTGCTTCAGAGTTCCTGGCCTGCAGATTGTAGGGGGACCAAGTGACCAGTCTGAGGGGTAATCGATCTTGCTTTAACCTGCTTGGATCTGGATTGCTGTCTAGGATGGAGGTCCTGGGGTGTGTGACCAGTTTGTCAGAGCGTGGGGAGGTTTCAGAGAAGGCACCCAACTAATAGCTCCAGCAGCTGAGAAAACCTCAGTGATTTGGGACAAAGCTCCCCACTCTGGTAGCAGAGTTCTACTGAGGCAAAAAGCTCTGAAGTCAAGTAATTGAGTGGCAATATGAGCAAATGAGGGAAGCAAAGTAATCCAACTCTGGACTCCTTTTCTGGGAACAAAAAGGATCAGGGCATGGAATAGGAGGAAGACAATGAAGTCAGAACTCCTTCACCAGAAGCTTCCAAGAAAAGAATAAACTGCTTACAGGCCATAGAGGAGCTTAAGAAGGATTTTGGAAACCAAACAAGAGAAGTGGAGGAAAAATTAGGAAGAGAAATGAGAATGATGCAACAAAATTATGAAATGAGAGTCAACAACCTGACTGAAGAAAATGACATTTTAAAAAACAGATTAACTCAAATGGCAAAAGAGGCTCAAAAAGCCAATGAGGAGAAGAATGACTTAAAAAGCCAAATTTGCCAGATGGAAAAAGAATCTCAAAAGCTCACTGAAGAGAATCATTCCTTCAAAATTAGATTGGAGCAAATGGAAGCTAGTGACTTTATGAGAAATTGAGATACTCTTAAACAGATCCAAACAAATGAAAAAAAATAGAAGGCAATGTGAAATATCTCGTTGGGAAAACCACTGACCTGGAAAATAGATCCAGGAGAGACAATTTAAAAATTATTGGACTACCTGAAAGCTATGATCAAAAAAGAACCTAGAAATCATCCTCCAAGGAATTCTCAAGGAAAATTTCCCTTATGTTTTAGAACCAGAGGGCAAAATAGAGGTTGCAAGAATCCACCAATCACCTCCTGAAAAAGATCCCCAAAAGAAAACTCCTAGGAATATTATAGCCAGGTTCTAGAGTTCCCAGATCAAGGAGAAAATATTACAAGCAGCCAGGGAGAAACAATTTGAATATTGTGAAAACACAATCAGGATAACACAGGATCCGGCCTCTTCTACACTGTGGGATTGAAGGGCTTGGAATATGATAGAAGTCAAAGTCCTTGTAAGTCAAAGGAGCTTGGATTAAAACCAAGAATCATCTACCCAGCAAAACTGAGCATCATGTTTCAGGGGAAAATATGGTCATTTAATGGAAGAGAGGACTTTCAAGCACTCTTGATGGAAAAACCAGAGTTGAATAGAAAATTTGATGTTCAGATACAAGAAGCAAGAGAAGCGTGAAAAGGTAACAGGGAAAAGAAATCATAAGGAATTTATCAAAATTAGAATCAGCCAAATTGAAGCTAAGAACTTTATGATGCATCAAGAGTCAGTCAAACAAAACATAAAGATTGAAAAATTAGAAGAAGATGTAAAATATCTCACTGGAAAAACAACTGACCTGGAGAACAGATCCAGGAGAGATAACTTAAGAATTATTGGTCTACTGGAAAGCCATGATAAAAAAGCAGCCTGGACAACATCATCCAAGAGATTGTCAAAGAAAACTGTCCTAAGTTCCTAGAATCAGAAAGTAAAATAGTTATTGAAAAAATTCACTGGACTCCTCCTGAAAGAGATCCCAAATTGAAAACTCCAAGAAATGTAATAGCCACATTCCAGGATTACAAGGTCAAGGAGAAAATAATGCAAGCAGCCAAAAAGAAACAATTAAAATATCATGGAACTACAGTCAGTATTACACAAGACCTAGCAGCTTCTACATTAAAAGACTGGAGGGATTGGAATTTGATATTTTATAAGGCAAAAGAGCTAGGACTACAACCAAGGATCAATTACATGGCAAAACTGAGCATAATCTTTCAGGCAAGGAGATGGTCATTTAATGAAATAAAGAACTTCCAGATATTCCTGATGAAAAAGCCGCAGCTCAATGGAAAATTGGATCTCCAATTACAAGACTCAAGAAAGACATAAGAAGATAAAGAAGGAAAACACACACTCATACACACACATACATGCACACACAGACACACACATACACACATTCACACACATGCACATAACCTGAGATTCAATAAGAGTAAACTGTTTACATCCCTATATTAGAAGCTGATACCTGTCAATATTGAAATTTATATAATTATTGTAACATTTAAAAGGGATATACATAGATAGAGGGCATGGGTATAAATGGACTAATCTGAAGATAAAAAACCTTATTAATGGGTACAAAGGGGTTGTAATGGGAGAAAAAGAAAGGATGAGGCAGAAAAAGGTAAACTATGCCACAGAAAGAGGCATAAAAACATACTATAGTAGATGGGAAGGAGGGAGGAAAATGAACATCATAGGAACTTTGTTCTCATTGGTTCTGGTGCAAAGAGGGATCAACATAATTAGTTAAATTTAGGATTCAAACATGAAAAGACACAAAAACATTATAATAGAGGGAAAGGAGGGAGGGAGAAGAGCACAGTATGAAATTTACTTTCATTGGTTTGGGCTCAAGGAGGGAATAACATACTCCATTAAGTATAAAAATCCATTGAGTCCTACAGGCAGTAGGAGGGTTACAAAGTGGGGGGGGGGTGGTTAGAAGGGAGGGAAATGATAGTAAGGGGAAAGGGTAGGTAAAGAGGTGAGGGCAGGAAGGGAATACTGAGGGAGGTGGTGGTCAAATGGAAAACTCTTAAGGAGGAGAAGGGAGAAGGAAGAAAAAAAAACATAAACAGGGGAGGGAATAGGATGGAGAGAAAGACACAGATAGTAATCCTAGGTGTGAATGTGAATGGGATGAACTCTCCCATAAAACAGAGATGGATAGCAGAATGGATTAAAAACCACAATCCTACAATATGCTGTCTACAAGAAATACATTTGAAACAAGGGAATACATACAGGGTAAAGGTAAAAGGCTGGAGTAGAATATATTATGCTTCAACTAAAGTAAAAAAAAAAGCAGGGGTAGCAATCCTTATCTCAGATAAAACAAAAGCAAAAGTAGATCTAAGTAAAAGAGATAAGAAAGGAAACTATATCCTGCTAAAAGATACCATTGAGAATGAAGCAACATCATTACTCAACTAATATGCACCAAGCAATATAGCATCCAAATTCCTCGAGGAGAAGTCAAGGGAATTAGAGGAAGAAATAGATAGCAAAGCTATAATAGTGGGGGACCTCAATCTCACCTCCTCTGAACTTGATAAATTGAACCTCAAAACAAACAAGAAAAAAGTTAAGAAGGCAAATAGAATTTTAGAGAGGCTAGACATGATAGATCTCTGGAGAAAACTGAATGTGGATAAAAAGGAATATATCTTCTCCTCAGTGGTATATGGCATCTACACAAAAATTGACCATGTACTAGGGCATAAAAACCTCACAATTCAGTGCAGAAAGGCAGAAATATTAAATGTATCATTCTTAGATCATGATTCAATAGAAATCATATGCAATAAAAGGCCATGGAAAGGTATTTTAAAAACTAATTGGAAACGAAATAATTTAATCCTAAAGAACGAGTGGGTCAAACAAGAAATTATAGAAACAATCAGTAACTTCATTCAAGAGAATGACAATAATGAGACAATGTACCAAAACTTGTGGGATGCAGCAAAATCAGTTCTTAGGAGAAATTTTATATCCCTGAATGCATACATGAATGAATTAGAGAAAATTGAGGTTAATGAATTGGGCATGTAGTTGAAAAAGCTAGAAAAAGAACAAATTCAAAATCCCATATTAAATACTAAATTAGAAATAATGAAAACCAAAGGAGAGATTAATAAAATTGAAATTAAGAAAACTTTTCAATTAATAAATAAAACTGTTGGTTTTATGAAAAAATCAATAAAATTGATAAACCTTTAGTCAATATGATAAAAAAAAGAAGAAAACAAAATTACAAGTATCAAAAAAGAAAAGGGTGAATCTACCTCCAATGAAGAGAAAACTAAAACAATAATTAGGAATTATTTTGCCTAATTGTATGCCCATAAATTTGACAATCTTAGTGAAATGGATGAATATTTATAAAAAATATAAGTTGCCCAGATTAAATGAAGAGGAACTAAATTACTTAAATAACTCCATCTCAGAAAAAGAAATTGAACAAGCCATCAGTGAACTCCCTAGGAAAAAATTCTCCAATGCCAGATGGATTTACTAGCAAATTCTATCAAACAATTTAAAGAACAATTGATTCCAATTCTCTACAATCTATTTGGGAAAATTGGTGAAGAAGGAGTCCTACTAAATTCTTTTTATGACACAAATATGGTACTGATATCTAAATCATGAAGAAACAAAATGGAGAAAAGAAAATTATAGACCCATTTCCTTCATGAACATAGATGCAAAAATTTTAAATACAATATTAGCAAAGACTACAGCAACTTATCACAAAAATAATACACTTTGATCAGGTAGGATTTATTGCAGGAATGCAAGGATGATTCAATATTAGGAAAACCATCAGTATAATTGACCATATCAACAATAAAACTTGCAGAAATCATACAATTATCTCAATAGATGCAGAAAAGGCTTTTGACAAAATATAGCATTCATTCCTATTAAAAACACTAGAAAGTATAGGAATAAATGAAGTCTTCCTTAAAATACTAGGTAGCATCTATTTAAAGCCATCAGCAAGAATTATATGTAATGGGGATAAACTAGAAGCATTTCCAGTAAGATCAGGGGTGAAACAAGGATGTCCACTATCACCCCTCTTATTCAATCTGGTACTAGAAATGTTAGCAGTAGCAATTAGAGAAGAAAAAGAAATGGAAGGAATCAAATTAGGCAAAGAAGACTAAGCTATCACTCTTTGCAGATGATATGATGATAGACTTAGAGAATCCTAGAGAATCAATCCTGAGACAATAAATAAATTTGGCTAAGTTGCAGGATATAAAAGAAACCTACATAAATCCTTAGCATTCCTGTATATTTCCAATGAAATCCAACAGCAAGAGATATAAAGAGAAATCCCATTTAAGTTACTATAGATGTTATAAAATATTTGGGAAGCTACTTGCCAAAACAAACCCAGGACCTATATGAACACAACTACAAAACACTATTCACACAAATAAAGTCAGATGTAACTAATTGGAAAGACATCAATTGCTTGTGGCTGGGTCGAGCTGTTATAATAAAAATGACAATTTTACCTAAATTAAATGACATATTTAGTGCCATACCAATCAATCTACCAAAAAAGTACTTTATAGAACTAGAAAAAATAGTAACAAAATTCATTTGGAAGAACAAAAGGTCCAGAATATCAAGGGAATTAATGAAAAGAAATGCTAGGAAGGTGGCCTAGCTATACCAGATTTTAATCTGTATTATAAAGTAGCAGTCATCAAAGCTACTTGGTACTGGCTGAGAAATAGAGTAGTGGATCAATGGGATAGATTGAGTGCATGAGACTCAGCAGTCAACCGACTATAGTAATCTACTGTTTAATAAACCTAAAGACCCCAGTTTTTGGGCTAAGAACTCACTATTTGACAAAAACTGAAGGGAAAATTGGAATATAGTATGGCAGAAACTGGGCATAGACCATTATATAACACTATATACCAAAATCAAGTCTAAATGGGTGCACAATCTAGGTATAAAGGTTGATACTGTAAGCAATCTGGGAAAGCAAGGAATAGTTTACTTGTCAGATTTATGAAGAAGGGAAGACTTTATGACCAAACAAGAGTTAGAGAGCATTATAAAATGCAAATGGATAATCTTGATTACATTAAGTAGAAAAGTTTCTGTATAAGCAAAGCCAGTGTAACCAAGATTAAGAGGGAAGTGGGAAATTGGGAATTTTTACAACCAGTGTCTCTGATAAAGGCCTCATTTCTAAAATATACAGAAAATTAAGTGAAATCTATAAGAATACAAGTAATACCCCAATTGATAAATGGTCAAAGGATATGAACAGGTAATTTTCAGAGGTAGAAATTAAAGATGTCTATAAGTATAAGAAAAAATGCTCTAAATCACTATTGATTAGAGAAATGCAAATCAAATCAACTCTGAGGTACCACACTCACCAGTCAGATTGGCTAAGATGACAAAACAGGAAAATGACCAATGCTGGACAGGGTGTGGAAAAATTGGTACACTAATGTATTGTTGGTGGAGTTGTGAACTGATTCAGCCATTCTGGAGAGCAATCTGGAACTATGCCCGAAGGGCTATAAATATTTGCTTAACCTTTGACCCAGTCATACCACTTGTAGGGTTGTATCCCAAAGAGATCATAGAAGTGAGAGGAACACCCATATGTACAAAAATATTTATTGCAGCTCTTTTTGTGGTGTCAAGGAACTGGAAATTAAGGGGATGTCCATCAACTGGGGAGTGGCTAAACAAGTTGTGGTATATGAATGTAATGGAATACTATTGTGCTATAAGAAATGAGGAGCAGATGGACTTCATATTTACCTGGAGAGACATATACAAACTGATGCTGAGTGAGAAGAGCAGAACCAGGAGAAATCTGTACACAATTACAGGCACAACATATGTGTGATAACTAACTTTGATAGATTGGACTTTTCTCAGTAATGCAAAGTTATAAGACAATTCCAAAAGACTCATGATGGAAGGAGACGTCTACATTCAGACAAAGAACTAGAAAGAACAGAGTTTGAATGCATATTGAAGCAAACTACCTACTCTCTTTCTTTTTCCTATTTGGTTTTGTTTCTTCTTTCCCATTGTTCAATGCATCAGTTTCAATCCTTCTTTACAACCTGACTAATGTCTAATGTGAAAGTATTTGCAGATCCTATACTTGATTGATTGCATGCTGCCATGTGGGGGGGGGGGGCAGTGCCAGGGAGGGAAGGTGAGAAGAGGGAGTGGGAGAAAATTTGAAACTCGGGGGATTGTGGGATTGAATCTTATAAACTAAACGTAAGTAAACAAACAAATTAATAAAGACAAAAAATAATTTTAAAGAAGGGAAAAAAAAGAATGAATGAAAGCATTCTCAAGCCCCCATCCCCACAAAAAAAGTCATCCCTTCACAGGGGTATGCTGGTAAATGTTTAATAACCAAATCTCCCTAAAATACATCTCTAAATTTAATTTTCAATATTAATGTTTTCATCATCTTTTTTTTTTTTTGCCTTTTTGGAGGGGAGAAGGCAGGGCAATTGGGGTTAAGTCACTTGCCAAGGTCACACAGCTAGTAAGTGTGGTCAGATTTGAACTCAAGTCTTCCTGATTCCAGGGCTGGTGTTCTATTCACTGTGCCACCTAGCTGCCCTCATCATTTTCTTAAGACCAGACACTCAACAAAACTCAACAAAACATAGATTTCTATGGCATAAACTCTCACACCAAATTTAACAATGACTTTGGCAACTCAGTTTTTGAGCTAGCTCTAGCATACCCCTGGTACTACACCTACACCTAACCGAATATAATTGAAAACCTAATTGATAACATTGTTTGCTTCCCTCCCCCTGAAGATAGGATTTGCATAATTTTTAACTTAAATACAGAGAAAATATTAAATTCTGATTTCAAATATTTTATATGATACATTCAGGCATATGGAGTCTGAATTTATCTTTGACAAAGCTTTTAGAAGAGACCTCTTGTGTTGGTAGCAGCACACAGCAATTCAAATGCAAGAGATCTCTTGTGCTTGCAACCTTTGGTTATAATCACCTTTCTCCCCTTCCCACCTCCCCTGGAATAATTCTGGCAGTGTAAACATCTTATAATAACACACTAACCAATCAAATCAGTTAGTTTTATCACTGAAGATGTGAACAATATCTCAAAGTATCATAGGAGAAAGTTTAGAACTGGAGAAGACATTAGAGATGATCTAGTTTAGATCTCCCATTTTTCAGATGACAAAACTGAACCCAGAAAAGTTTTTAAAAATCACTCAAGGTCACATAGCAAGTGGTGGATATGGGATTAGACCCCAATCTCCTGACTTCTAGTCCAGTTTATGTTCTTTTTTTTACTTCCTGCCTCTCTGACCTTGATAACTCCACATTCTTTCATTATTTAACTCAAGAACAATTGAATGACTATTATACGTTGCCTTCTGTCAAGAACTAGAGTTGATCAATAAAATCTGGAACAGAAAACTTTGAGTTGGGAATGTATGAAACAAGAAGTCAAATTTAAATAATTGAAATCAGAATACCCCACAAAGGGTAAAGAGAATAACACAGCTCAAGAATATTTGGAAACCCTAGTCTTAGGTTCCAAGTGCTGTGAGTTATAATCTATCTTCTTAGACCTTTATCTCTTGATCTCTCTAGGTCTCAGTTACCTCATCTCTAAAATGGCTTGACTGGATGATCTCTAAAATTTCTTTAAGTTTTAAATCTATGATCCTTCAGTATGACAACTAGTACATAAGGATTTAACCACTCTGAATTGAAAATTACCTGAGGTTTCGGGGTGGGGTGTTTCCAGATTCCCTCAGAGTTTAGCATTGCAAATATATCTTGCTCCCATAAGATATGATATCTATAATGATATGCTAAGTTTTTAGGTAGGCAGCATATCTACTAGATGATAGAATTCAATTTTGAGACAAATCATATGTTTTAGGAAAAAAATTCTAAGTTGTTTTATGATTCATGTATTTAATTATATTAAGTTTTTGATCATTTTCTCCACTTAGTCTTTCTCTAATAACTTATTGTGATATAAAGGTGATCCTAGATTCTCTAAAGCTATGCCAGAAAAGCAATACATTTTGATAAATTTTGCCAGTCTGAAAAAACTGAAGACATTTTGGACAGACATTGTAAAAGGATAATGAATTGGACCCAGAATTGAACAGGAAGAGGAGAAGTGGTTGGATTACCTTTTGGGGGATTGCTAAATTATTTTAAGTAAACCAATTTTCTCCTTGAAATGAAGGTCCAATTTTTTAACCCCAATAACCTTTTGGTTTCAGTTTTGTCTATAAGTAATGTACTACTATCCTAAGTGAGAAATCAAAGCTGAGACAAAGCAAGTATAATTGAAATGGACAAGGCAGGCCTTACTAGACTGTAATACATCAAAAATGAGAAATTATGCAAGAGAAGTGGAAAGAAGCAAGTCATCAGAAATATGTACAACTGGAAAAAAAAAGAAGGGCTAGTGATCTAGCAAGAGTAAGGGATAATAACATGGAGGTCCTTCATCCTCCACTGATGTAAATTAATTGATCAACAAGCAATTATTAAGTTCTACCTTTGTACCAGGCATTGTGCTTAGTTCTCCTTGCATGTCAAGAGAGTGCAAGAAAGGGTCTCAGTACATTACATGAATCTCCTATGGTAGATTGAGAGGAGAATCTGGATGTGAGTCCCTCAGGGTTGTAACCTGCTGTTGCATATTGCTGTCATACAGATCTATTGGAATATCAGAGAACACCTTGAGGACCATTGTTTCAACTTTTTTTTTTAAAGCAATTGGGGTTAAGTAACTTGCTCAAGGTTACATGGCCAGTCATTATTCATGTGTGGGTGCTCATTTTCTGAGGCCGGATTTGATCTCGGGTCATCCCAACTCCGAGGCCGGCGCTCTTACTAACTGCTCCACCTAGCCGCCCCTTTAGGGCAATTGGGGCTAAGTAACTTGCCCAAGGTCACATGGCTAGGTTTTTGTTTGTGTGGGTTAAGTGTCTGAGACCGGATCGGAACTCAGGTCCTTCTGACTCCAGGGCCGGAGCTCTACTCACTGCGCCACCTAGCCGCCCCGTTTCAACTTCTTAATGTGCAATCACTCACTTTCAGTATTAAGTCTCTTGCCCAATGTCACACAGCTAGTAAGCATTAGGGTTGGGATATGACCCAGGTCTTCTGACCCAAGAGCTAATGCTCTTTTTACTGTACCATTCTTTTTTTTTTTTTCAGGGGTGGTGTGGCAGATATAAAATCCCATGGTTTAGTGGATAGAACACTGGACTTGGAATCAGGAAGATTTGGTTGAAATCCTACCTCACTGGTCATGTGACTTTGGGCAAGTCACTTAACCTCTCTGTTCCTTGGTTTCCTCATTTGTAAAATGAGAGGTTTAGATTTAATGGTCTCTAAAGTCCTGTCCAGCTCTAAATCTATGATCCTATGATCAAAAAATAAAAAGGTCTATTGGTTGCTGGTTATCTAAAGCACTCAGGAGCCTATAGAAAAATTCCTAAAGGAGCCTTTGGTTTGGTTACTTGAACCAAACACCTGGAAATGTGAATTACCAGACACATGACAAACAAGTGTCATGTATGAGCTTTTCAACATAAATTTCTTACTTTTTTTTTTTTTTTGCTTTTTGGAGGGCAATTGGGGTTAAGTAACTTGCCCAAGGTCACACAGCTAGGTTTTTGTTTGTGTGTGCGTTTAGTGTCTGAGGCCGGATCCGAACTCAGGTCCTGCTGACTCCAGGGCTGACACTCTACTGACTGCGCCACCTAGCCGCCCCCAACATAAATTTCTTTTACATTATAGTCAGACAACCCCTTGTGCAACTGTATTAGCAATTACAAAAATTCCCCAGGAAAGTGGTCTTAACCAGAAGTTAAGACTCTCTGGTATGTTTTTGCTATCTTGAAAGCGTTTGATATAATCATATTGATAAGAAAATATTCCTATCTTGATCCAGCCTTGGGTCTAAGGAAAAAACCTCCTCTCTCTCACCCTGGTGTTATCTAAGACATAATCAAGACTGAGCAAGGTCTATGTCATGAAGGGAAAAGGATAAAAATTTGGCATTTCAACAATTTTTAATGTTATTAATACTTATATTAGGATGTAGATCTTATTTAAAATCATTATATATAAATTTGTATAATAAGTGTAATGTTATAATGGTACATAGAAATGCAGGCATAGTGTGTGTGTGTGTGTGTGTGTGTGTGTGTGTGTGTGTGTGTGTGTAGGTGTGTAGGTGTGGCATAGTAAGGGCTATGTTCAAATTCTATCTCTGTTACTCACTAGATTTCTGGCCATGGACAAATTATTTGCCCCTTTAGAGCCTCACACAGTTCCTTGAGATTTAGCTCCTAAATTGGAGGCAGATGATTCTCTACAGGGTGGGAAGAAGAATGCCCACATCCAGAAAGCATAGGCACTTGATATATTGAGGTGATAATGATTCACATTTCTATAAGGATTCCAAAGAACTTAATTCACAACAACCTGATGGAGGAGATAGTAAAAGTACTGTTTTACAGATGAAGAAACCAAGGCTAAGCCCCTTGACAGCTTCTATTCCAGATGAGGAGGCTGAAATTGGTGAAGTTAAGAGATTTGCCCATGTTCAGCACATGTGGGAACTGGGCTTATGAACCCAGTTCTTCTGATTTAAGGTTTAGTCCTTGTTCTACTATATCATGTCCTGATAAATGGCCAGATGAAGGAAATGGTAGTCCCTTTCTGCATCTGCCTCTGATTCTGCTGTTGGATTCTCTATAGAAGGAGTTATTTTGGGTCTTCTTCCATTAGCAGTTCTGTAAATCAAAGATATTTTATAGGGCTTGGAACTCTGAGTCTTGAAAGGGGCTTTTTGAGAAGAGTGAATATAATTCATAGTTAAATCGTGAAGTCATTTCTTCTCCTTAACTCTTGAAATACACAATGACCCATTTCATATCAATCCAACACAAAGTCATGTTGAGTTAAATATGATTTCTTTTGAAAGGGACCACCTACTGCTAATGCAGGTTGCATACCATAGCTTAAAAAAAAAAGACAATCTAAGTTGCTGTCTGTTAAAAAAAATATTCCCCACATGTACCTGGAAACTACTTCCTTTATTAACTAAAAAGAACATTCCTGATCGAGGAGGAGGGATGGGGATTTCCCAACCAGACTGATTTGAGAGGTGCACGAGGTTCAGATTGTGTCATGGAGAGCTGTTCCTGCAGGCATGAACCCCTAATTACTGAAGGGAAAATCCATTAGGAACTCTTCAAAGCCAAGATGAGATGATTCTCTTCTGCACAGACAATGCTGATAGACAAAGCGTTAAACTGTCTTTCTGGAGAAAGTTTGTCAGTCAAGAAACTATTTCCTGTCAGTGAAAATATCTTTTTATAACTAGGAGAAACTTGGGAAAACCAACTGTTAAGCCCAGGAAACAGGCCTATTTGTTTGTTTGCTTTGGCTCTTGGAAATGTTCTCCCTGTTGCTGGAGACCCTGGGGAAAACATGCCTGAGGACAATTAGGAGGCATGTCCCAAATTGACTCTGTAAAACAAGAGCACGAAACACTGGAGTATTTAAAGGAAGCCAATCTTGGTCACTGAGACAAAGGAAGGGTACAATGGAACGTGTTGGGGATTGGGGGGAGGGCTATATAGTTCCATGAAGGCCAGGGGTTCCACAGAGGTTTTTAATTTTGCTAATCAATGGACTGTTCTGAAACTTGGTTCCCAAAGAGGAAAAAGTATCCTATTCTTTGTACTCAATTTAAACTTAGATATTATATGTTAAGTGGAGAAGAGAAGAATCTGTTGCAATCTTCCATAGGGAAGAGGTTGGAAAGGCATGATGATGTGTAATAGAAGTTCCCTACTCCCTGATTCAGATCGTGGCCACATGTTCTATCTGTTCCATAAATGGTTCCACATGATGACGAGATAGGTTGTTGATCGGCCACAAAACTGCACCTGGGGGGGCCTTCGAAAGGTACTAGTCACCCAGGACTTGGCTCTTGGTCTGGCTCTTTCCTGCCTCTACAATCCTGGGAGGTAGGTGCTATTATTATCCCCATTTTATAGATTAGGAAATGGAGGCAGAAGAAGTTAAATAACTTGCCTAGGATCCCACAACTAGGTAGTGCTCAAGGCTGCATTTGAATTCTGGTCTTTCCTACATCTAGGGCCAGCTGAGCCACCTACCTACCCCTTCATGGTAAATATCCCTTTGTAAAAGTAAATTAATCAAGTGAAACTGGGGTACAAATTTCTGGCAGCTAATAGTACGGAGAATATACCAGAATAGGGGCTCAAACTGATCACATTAGATACCTTGACCCCTCAGAGGAGAGGATCTAGAGTCATTGTTAAGTTACTATCATCACAGATTCAGTTAATAGTAATACTGCTACTATTACACAGAGTTAGTAGAGTCATACCAGCTCTGGAGAACCTAAAAGATTCCTACATATAGGGGTAATAGTGTACCATGTGATTCCATGTGTACCATGTGACTCCATGTGACTCCATGTGCTAACTATTCTGGAATGGACTTAGCTCCAACCCATTGGGCCTTTACCTTTATGTTCTTTTTTTTTGCTTTTTTTTTTTTTTTGGAGGGCAATTGGGGTTAAGTAACTTGCCCAAGGTCACACGGCCAGGTTTTTGTCTGGATCCGAACTCAGGTCCTTCTGACTCCAGGGCCGACGCTCTACTCACTGCTCCACCTAGCCGCCCCCCAACATTTTTTTTATATTAACAGAAAGCTAGAAACTAAATACATTCCCAAAGATTGAGAAAAAGCTGAAAAAATTGTGATACATGAATATCATATGATTCATATGATGTATGATGAAATGGAATATTTTACATAATGAAGAATGAAAAAAATGAAGAATTCGTAGGAAGAAAATAAAGAAGTTTTTCCTAAAATGAAGTGATAAGAAAGAAGACAAAACGACTGCACATATTTAACAAAAGACAAAATGAAGAGGAAAAAATCAGGTCTACTACATGGACTCTGTCAGTACCAAGTTATTAAGGTTAAAACCCCCATTCATGCCTTCTGTTAATAATTATGTGGTTTTGCTTAACTGTTATGGTTCATGGGAGATTTGTCTAGGGACTAACTGGGATATGTCTGTTGTATCAAAACAAACAAGTAAATTTTTAAAAAGATGATCTTTCTACTACTCTCTAGATGTCCATTTTGAGATGGTTGTCTTATCAGTAATACTGCCTGGAGGCCACAGGTTCCCCACCCATGTACTAGAGTGTTTTGTCATTTTCTTCTCCATCTTGTTTTACAGATTTGGAAACTGAAGAAAACAGGATTAAGCAAATTGGCCACACAGCTGGTAAGTGTCTGAGACCAGATTTGAACTCATGTCTTCCTGACTCCAAGTCCAGAACTCTATCCATTGTACCACTTAAGCTGCTCAATAGGAGGAAATGGAGCAAGTCAAAGCTCTGAGTTGATCAATAGTGAAGTAAGGTCTCTAAGTGGCTACTGTGCTTCTAGCCTGGGCAAGATAGGGATACCTAGTCTCAAAAAAACTTCCACAATAATGACAGTTTCCTTTATTTTAATCCTTTTCTGCTGCTTTCTTTCATCATGGTGTGACCAGGACCTTGGTTTCTTGAAAGTTATGCCAACAGAGCCATGTAAGTTTAGTTTGGTGGGCCATATCATGCGGGAAAGATTTTTAGAATTGACCTAGAAAAGACTGTGTGTGTATGTCATGGTGAGAACTTATGGATATATTGGATCTCTTCCTCCTTGCCTCCCAAATAGAATACAGGTTCTCTGAAGCAAAGGAGTTTTTTGTTTTTTTTAATCTTTATATCCCCAGTGGTTAGCATAGTGTTTTTTACATAGCAAGTACTTAACAATTTTAAAAATTGAATTGACATCTATGTGCTAACCTCTTAAAGTTCAAAGACATCCCTCAGAAAGTTGATTACTTAGTGAGGATTATCTTAGGGCACAGTAACTCATGCAGACATCTACATGACATTAGATTCTGGAATAGGCACACCAATCAAATCACAGATCTTTTGAAGTATTCAAGAAGGGACAGTTTATATTGTATGATTCCTCTTGTCTTTCTCACAATGGCTACCCCACCAGAATAATGATACATGAAAGCACTCATTTGAATTTGAATGAAGTGTCCAGCAAGTCACAAAGATCTCTCCTTAGATTCCTACATGTATGCATAACATAAGAAGTGGGAGAGGAACTGGAGGCAGGATGGGAAAGTGGACAGCCAAGCTTTAAGCAAAGAAAGAGCCTGACAGCTGAGTCTTTCTCTCTCCTGGCTGTGGTTCCTTCTCTTTGAAGCTCTGAGTTGGTACAGCATGACTCAGCCCCACCTTTTGAACATGTTTCCTACCACTGAGGTCCTTAACACTGTCACATATTCAATATCAGAAATGGATATGGCTTTATCAGTGGAAATCATTAAGGAAGATAATATCTTCTTTTACCATCACCTTTGTTGCTGAACACTAAAGAAAGGGGAGAGGTGGTATTTTTCCATTTGTCCTGCAACTGAACCTCATGTATGGGTATATATGTGTACACACACATGTAAACCTTTATGTATGTATGTATGTATATTGTCTTCTATTAAAAAGTGAGTTCCTTTAGAGCAGGGAGTGTGTATGTGTGTGTGTGTGTGTGTGTGTGTGCGCAGATGCGTGTGTGTGTTTGTATGTATTTTTTTTTGTCTATTTTGTATCCCTACTTAGCACTTAGCACAGTGCATGGCAGAAAGTGCTTCTGGGATTGTTGGATTCAGCCTACTCTTTCCATGACATTATTGGTTATTTCAGTTTTTCCTCTGGTGCAATGGGACAGTGATGATGGGATCAGTGCTTTGAGAGAGCTCTCTCCACAGCTAGTCTTGTGTAGTGAGACTTTAGCACATGATAGAAGCAGTAATGAGGGTTTCTGCGTGAAATGTAATTTTCTAGCGTTCGTGGAGAATGTGACTCAGCTCACGGTCCAACCAATTTGAATTAATTTAGCAAGTAGCTTTTTTCCCCCTCTACAATGTGTCCAATGCTCTTCTAAAATTAGACTATCCAGTGAAAGCCTCTTATAGAGACTAAAAGGCTGAGGGAAGGTTTCATGAAAAGCAAGTTGTTAGGTTGGATGTTGGGTAACTTAGAAGAAATCTTGGTCTTCAGGCTATCTTCTGGAGATTCCTTCTCTTTCTCTCTTATATAACCATGCTTCCCCTTCTCTGAAATCCCTTGATATTTGAAATCTTCATTGTGGGAAACTTCCTTCTACCATCCAATGTTGATAACTGGTGTTTCCCTGACTATGACATCAGAGGGGGAAAACCAAGAAGATATACTTAAATTAAATAAAAAAACAGCTACAGTGGATTCGGATTGGGGAAAATCATTCCCGAAGTGGAATTAATATTGTTAGCCAAATATTAATAATTGTTATATTCATAATGATTGATATGTATGAATATGTGATATAAATTATGTTGCTAATAATATTATATTTAGATATTAATATTAGTAAGTATCCTATTCTTCATGACCCCATTTGGGGTTTTCTTGGTAAAGATATTGGAGTGCTTTGCCATTTCCTTCTCCAGCTCATTTTACAGATGAGGAACTGAGGCAAGCAGGGTGAAGTGACTTGCCCAGGGTCACATAGCTAGTAATTGTCTGAGGACAGATTTGAACTCAGGAAATGGGTTTTTTCCTGATTCTAAGCCCAGTGCTCTATCCACTGTGCTGCCTAGCCAATAGCCCCAGAGTCAGAGTTCAAATCTGCCCTCATCCTGTTCCCAAATCATTTTGATCTCCTATTCTAGCTCTCTGCATCTTGAAAGCTTTTCTTTCCATTTAGTTTTGAGTTTACGAGTATTTGTTATGGCAACCTCTAATTAAGACATTCTTGTTTTTGATGATGAATGTTATTATTAGCTGATATTTGTCAATCAGTCAACAAGGCTTTATTAGGCACCTACTCCATGGCAGGAATTCTGCTAAGTGCTTCTACATTCCCCCTCCCTTTTAGCTGCACTCTCTTTAGCTGGAATATGTACTCTTTTGAGCTCTTCAGAGTCAGAGGGCTACAAAACTCATTCAGCCAGGCAATAACCCTTGGTTTAGGACTGTTGAAGCTTTTACTCCTTTCCAGGCTCTCAACTGTACTTCTGTTTTATTGTGAACTTTCTTGTTTGGTGTCAGATGGAGTCTTCACACTTTCAATGATTATCAACCATCACTTCAGAGTTATGCACATTAGTCCTTCCTGGTTGATATTCTATACTGAACTCCTACTACCAGTGCTGCTAACCCTTCTCTGTCAGGCAATAACCAATTTGGCATTGATTAAAATATAACTTTGGATTGTTATCTGTTCACAGTTAGAAATATGTCGTTTTTAAGCTAATCATGATGGCCTATTTGGAAGCCAAAAACTCTAGTTTCTGTTCGGGCTACTGAATCTCATTGTTATCGAATCTTCTGTTAGTAAATGCAACAAATTTCTGGTGACCATCACTCTTTTGGTACCCAACTGCTCCCATGTCTTCTGAGCTAGCATCTCTCTGTCTATTTGTCTGTCTGTCTGTCCATCTATCTATCTGTCCATCTATCTATCCACCTATCCTCACAAATGTATGTATCTATCATAAAAGATTTGCTTAAGTCTGCATAGGCCAACACTGATACCTTTGTGAGGTAATTGACTACATCTTTAATTGCCTGTTCACATTTTCCATCCCAACTGTTTCAAAATGTTTTCTGTGGGTTTAAGCCAAGCTGATCTTTCTTGTCCTGTTTTTGGTTCTTTCCAAATATATCCTTAAGTGAGATCATTGTGAGATTTAGCAATAGTAATATAGTTCTTCACTCCTCTATTTTACTCCTTCATCTGCATCTAGGCTCTACTCCTGACTATCCAGACTTCACAGGATGACCGTTCAATCTCTGTGGCCCTTCCTCTGAGTGGTTAGTTCCCCTCAAAACTTCTGCTCTAAGAAAAGTGCCCAAGCCAGTTATGTTCCCTCCTTCATTTCACTTTTGGCTCCACCCTTGACAACTCAGACTTTTTTTCTACTGTGTTCCTTTCAGCTTCTATTAATGCATTGTCTTCTCCCATTAAAGTACAAGCTGCTTGAGGACAGGGATTATTGTATTTCATTTTGCTTATATTTATATTCCCAGAGTTTAGTGCCATGCCTAGCACATAGCACCACTCATTTGTTGACTGACATAAATTTGCTTTAGTAAGCCACTGAGTCCTCAAAAAGTCTTCAATGGCTTCTTTGGATGTGGCTAGCTGAGGAGAGCCTCTATCACCCCTGGACTAATGCCCACTCTTGCCAAGCTATCATGTGATCCCAAATACTTGAGGAGTTTTGCCAAATTCAAATGTGTCAGTTTTCAACTTCAGACCAGCTTTGTCTAGCTCAGAAGTTATAAAGCTGTCTGTGATCCATGGACTGTTTCTTTTTTAAATATTCAGATAATTGTATTTCAATCTAATTGGTTTCCTTCATAATCCTGTATACTTTTATTTTATGCATTAAAGAACATTATTCAAGGAAGGGATCTGTAAGCTTCACCAGATTTTCAAAGGAATTTATGACACACAAAAAGGTAAGAACCCTTGCAATAGAAAACCTAAAAATTATGGTAGAACCAGGGCCTCCTTCATCCATTTTCCTTATTCCATGCATGTGGCTTGACTCTGCAGATGTGGGATCCCTATCTGATCATGATCAAGATTCATGATCCCTATAGATTTCTGTTCGTCCCATTGGGGACAGGCTGTATATATACTTTAATGAGAAAGAGTACCAGGTTTATCGAGGGAATGAATGTGTTTTTCTTACTCTTCTAATTCCTAAAATGATCATAGTTCACAGATCTGGAACCTGAAGGGACTTCATAGGTCATCTCCTCCAAACACTTCACACCTCATTTTATTCTTTTGCTTCAAATTAAGTAAGCCCTCTGGTCCATTACTTTATTTTTTTTTTATTTATTTTTTTGCTTTTTGGAGGGGAGAAAGCAGGGCAATTGGGAGTGATTGATTTGCCCAAGGTCACATGGCTAGTAGGTGTTAAGTGTCTGAGACCAGATTTGAACTCAGGTCCTCCTAATTCCAGGGATGGTGCTCTATTCACTGTGCCACTTAGCTGCCCCACAGTCTATTTACTTAAAAAAAAAATTTTTTTTTTCTAGTAGGGACTTGCAAGCTATGGTTTGGAGAAGATTCTGACCCACAAAATACTCAGAACCTAGGGTAGATTTCTGGTCACCCACAGGTATTAAGGGGAGGGGGAATAGGAATCTGGCTGCTATGTGATTGTGTGCTTTTTTGGAGACATGAGGACCTATTCTACAGAGTATTTGTAGGTAAAATTAGGCAGTGTGGAGACGGTGAAATCAAGGGAGCATGTGGTCCAAGTAAGCCCTAAAGATTCATCAGAGAACAGAATAGGAGGATAGGCAGCTCTTTCAGGACCAAGAACGATTCCTGGGAGTCTCATATTGGCAGAGGCCCCCATGGTGCTATGCTGGGAGATACAGGGATTTTAAAAGCAACAATAACATGACAAATTGAAATGACACACCAAAAGAAAGTTCAATGGGCAGTTTAATAGAGGGAATTTTTTTCAACAAAAAATAGCTATTGATCAAAATGAACATGCCTTACAGTTCTCATGCTAGAAAATCATTCCATTTCAGTGTAATGACAGAAGAAATTGAATATAATCATGGGCTCCCTTCAGTATTGCTTGTGCTGTCAGAGATATTCCCACCTATTCTTGCCATGGCATTTTCTCTTATAAAGCTCCTTTCCTTAATTCACTGTCCTTTGCTGTTAGCTTGCTGCTGTCTAGCACAGTGACTGAGGTTTGAAGTCTTCTTTTGTTAAAAAAAAACACCACATTTTTTTTTAACAACTGCCTTTCTTTGCTCTTCCTTATATTTCCATAGTCCTACCTCCCCCCTGCCGCCAATTTTAGACCAGGGTGCTAATAGAATGAATATAGTTGTGATCCCAAACCCTTTCATATATTCCTGGTGGAAAATTCCTCTTAGGAAATCCTTGTGACTCATAATTCCCATCAAGTACAAGAAGGAGCCGATAAATTTCACCTGACTGAAAGTCAGAGAGGCATACATCACTAGAAAACAACAAGCAGATGAGGGTGGGAAATAGCTAGTCAGAGAGGAATGAAAATATCATTAGCCAGATTTACAATGGTTAGAGAACAGAAAGTTCTGTTCTTGGAGTAAGCTAGCATTAACAAAAATATGTTGATAACAGAGAAGGACCAAGGTAAGCTTGCAAATGTAGAGTGAAGGCTGTGTTTATAGCAATCCTCTCACAGGCATGGTGAAACAGTGAAATCACAAATTGCCTTGAGTACTTAGTTGTTGCATTAATGAGTAGATTAGTTACAAGTCAACAGATAATGATGAATTCTCTGATCAAGGTAGTTAAGTACCAGCTTCACTGATCAAATCTACTTTCATTAACCCAAGTATCAAGTGCAACAAAGGTTGTACAAGTCACTTGCTTATGATTGCATAGCTAGTAAGTATATAAGGCTGAGATCTGAACTCAGGTTGTCTTGACTTCACACCCACTACTCTATCTACTATATAACCTAGTGTAGCACCAACACAATATTCATAATGCCGACAGCCACTGTAAATATGTCAACATAGTGCTCAATCACAAAATATAACAGACTCTCCATATAGAAGACTGAAGCAAAACATTTATTCTGACACCAGAAAACCAGATCCCAAAACCGGTTACTATTCCATTGTAGTAACAGAGAAGTTAATAAGCCATAACAACACAGAAAGCCACAGCATCCTTTAGCCTTCCCACAAACCAACATTTACTCACAAACCTAGCTATCTCCCTCAAATGCATTCTCTCCTCTCTCCGGTCTCTAACTGCTCTGACTCCCAGCTTCCTGTGGGTTCTGTTCCACCCTTCAGCAAACTCCTCTTACCACAGGCTCAATGTGATTATATTCAGCCTTTTAGGGGGCAGGTTATATCTTCAAAGCAGGGAAGGTTTTCAAATTCCCTTAGGTTTATTAAGGGGCAGGGAAGATCTTCAAATTCCCATTCCCATTGCACCTAGCAGCTAGCATGTAGCAGGCTTAGAAACTTGGTTTCCCAACACAGCATTCCTTGCAACCAGTAATTGCAATTTTTTTTTTTAAAGCAATTGGGGTTAAGTAACTTGCTCAAGGTTACACGGCCAGTCATTATTTGTGTGTGTGTGCTCATTTTCTGAGGCCAGATCCGATCCCGGGTCATCCCAACTTTGGGGCCAGTGCTCTTACTGTGCCACCTAGCCACCCCAATTGCAAATTTTTTAAATGACTCTGTTGTGTTTCTGTATACATAGTATAGTTGATTCTGTGTTGCTTGTTTTTTCCCCTATGTGAAGATTCCAGAACTGTTTTGTCTTTATGCAGATGGTCTCAGCTGATAGCTCAGTTGGCTAATCTCTATATATTCTAATAAGCTTGAAATGGAGAAAAAACAGTTGGTTTCAAATAGCTGTGTCTGACACCATGGGCCAGTCATTTAACCTTCTGAGCCTTAATTTTCCTTATCTATGAAATAAGGGGGTGGGCCTAGATGGCATCTAAAGACCCTTCCATCTCTAAAGCACCCCTCTACCCTCAGCCAGCTATCTAAGAAATACTTGTCTTTGGTCATATGGAGGGAGTGTACCTAGGGCAGACCCAATTAGCACTGCTTGGGAAACAACAACAACAACAACAACAACAACAACAACAACAACAAAATTCATCCAGTGTTTCTCAAGTCTTCCAGGGATAAGAATTATCTCTACCATTATTATTTATATTCCTTGCACTTAGAATGGAACTCAATGGGAGGTCAATGGTTGGTTGTTATCCTTTATTTTCCAAAGAAGACCAAAATGACATCACTGTGTTAGAGTCAAGGTATAGTGTGTCTGACTGTGACTGATTAGACCAACACAGGCTCAGAATGTTCTGCCACATTTACTCCCATGCACAAATTGTCCATGTGAATGTTGGGGCAGATTCTTTAAATCTGCACCATCTTGCATTCCTTTTGAGCTTCTTTAATTCTGCTTTGCTCATAGAGCATGGCATCTTCTCTGTTAAGATCATGCCATAGTGGGTGGTCCTGAGCCAGTGTCTCCCTTGTCATACAATCAATTCCAAAGGGTTTTTAAAAATATACATTTTTTTTTAATATTTTAGTTTACATCATTCATTTCCACAAGATTTTGAGTTACAAATTTTCTTCCCATTTTTCCCTTACCCACCACCCCAAAACAGCAATCCCATTGAATATCCTCTTTCCCAATCTGTTCTCTCCTATATCTTCCCCCATCCCCCCTCCAACTTTCCAGTAGGGCATGATGGATCTCTATGCCCCAGTGCCTGTATATCTTATTTCCCAGTTACATGTAAAATAATAATAGTCATATATATATTTTTAAACATTTGATTTTAAATCTTTGAATTCCAGATTCTTTCCCTACCTCCCTTGTCACCCATCCTTACTAGGAAGATAAGCAATTCAATATAGGTTGCACGTGTGTAGCTATGCAAAACATTTCCATAGTGGATATATTGTGAAAGACTGACTATATTTCCCTCCATCCTGTCCCACCCCCACTTGTTCTATTCTCTACTTTTATCCTGTCCCTTTTCAAAGGTGGGTGCTTCCAACTTCCCTCCCCCCAGCCTGCCCTCCCTTCCATCATACCTCCTCTCATCCCCTTCCCCCTACTCTCCTATAGGGTGAGATACCCTATTTAGTGTGTATATCATTCCCTCCCTAAGCCAAATTCATTAACTTTCACATTAGACATTAGTCAGATTATAAAGAAGGATTGTATCAGATGGAATGAACAATGGGAAAGAGGAAACAAACCCAAAGAAGATAAACAAAAAGAGCAGGTAGTTTGCTTCAATCTGGATTCAAACTCTGTTCTTTCTAGTTTTTCTCTAAATGTAGACATCTCTCTCCATCATGAATCTTTTGGAATTATCTTATAACCCTGCATTGCTGAAAAGAGTCCAGTCTATCAAAGTTGGTCATCATACATACTTGTGTCTGTAATTGTATAGAAATTTCTCCTGGGTCTGCTCTTCTCACTCAGCATCAGTTCATATAAGCCTCTCCAGGTAAATACGAAGTCCATCTGCTTCTCGTTTCTTTCTATGTCTCTCTTGCATCTTGTAATTGGAGGTTGAATTTTCCATTGAGCTCCGGCTTTTTCATCAGGAAGGTCTGGAAATCTGTTATATCACTGAATGCCCATCTCCTGGAAGAATATGTCCAGTTTCTCTGGGTAGGTAATCCTTGGTTGTAACCCGAGTTCTTTTGCCTTGCCAAAAATTGTATTCCACTTCCTCTGATCTTTCAGTGTGGAGGCTGCCAGATCCTGTGCCATCCTCACTGTGGTTCCGCAATATTTGAGTTGTTTTCTTCTGGCTGCTTGTAGTATTTTCTCCTTTACCTGATAGTTCTGGAGTTTGGCTACATTTTGAGGACTTTTCAATTTGTGAACTCTTTCAGGAGGTGACTGATAGATTCTCTCGATTTCTATTTTTCCCTCTGGTTCTAGTATCTCAGGGCAGTTTTTATTGATGAGTTCTTGGAGGATGTTGTCCAGGCTCATTTTTTCATCATGATTTTCTGGTAGGCCTATTATTCTCAGATTATATCTCCTGGATCTGTTTTCCAGGTCAGTTATTTTTCCATTGAGATATTTTACCCCTTTTTCTAATTTTTCATTCTTAATGTTTTGTTTGACTGATTTCTTGGTTCCTCTTAGAGTTACTTGATTCAATTTGGTTGATTTTAGTTTATAAGTGAATTATTTTCCTTAGTTTTTGAAGCTCCTTTTACATATCACACATTTTTCTTTTTCTTTTTTTTTTAAGCAATTGGGGCTAAGTAACTTGCTCAAGGTTACACTGCCAGTCATTATTTATGTGTGGGTACTCATTTTCTGAGGCCGGATTCGATCTCGGGTCATCCCAACTCCAAGGCCGGTGCTCTTACTCACTGCTCCACCTAGACGCCCCCTAGCCACCCCCATACATTTTTATTTTTAAGGAGCTATTTTCTTCATTGTAATGTTTTTCTAATTTTGCAATTTTGATTTTAAAAGAATTATTCATTTTATCTTCTATCTCTCTAATTTGGTTTTCAAAGTTCTTTTTGAGCTCATCTAAGAATGCTTTCTGCGCTTGAGACTAGTTCCCTGTAGAGGCTTCAGCTGTGGATGTGGAGTCAACACTTTCTCCCTCTGAATTTGGTTCCTCCCACTCACAATAGTAGGACTCCAGAGTCTTTGTCTTTGCAGTCTGCTTTCTACCCATTTTGAGGCAGGGCCCTAGCCACGCCCTTCCTCTAGGGTTCCCCAGCCTTTACAGTTTAAAGTTTTGCTTTGGGGCAACAATTACTATGTTTTCAGGGTGGGGGGGGTGGGGAGGGTGGGGGGGGGAGGGGGAGGGAGGGGATTGGAGGAGCCAGTGTTCACTTTGCCATCCTGGTCCCGGGAAGTCCAGATAGGGGCTTTTTAAATTTCCAGGCTGTGGGTTGGTAGTCCCAGGAGTAGCTGCTGCCACTGCCAGGGGCCCTGCATTTGACTCTTACCCTGCTCTGTCCAGTCCCAGCCCTGCAGTGATAGGCCTGGCAATGGCCCTTGTGGTTGGGTCAACTTGCCCCCACATTGATCAGGCCTCATCAGGGCCTCTGCACTGCGTCATCTCCCCCTCCCCCCCCCCCCGCCCCCGCCAGTCCCCTGCCCTGTTGTCTCCAATTCCAAAGTTTTTAAGAGAAACCTTGACAGTTTCCTTGTACCATTTCTTCTGACCACCCTATGAACTCTTGCCCTGGGTGAATTCTCCATAAAACCGTCTTTTAGGCAAGTGTACATTTGTCTTTCAAACAACGTGACCAGACTATTGGGGTCACTACTCTCTGCAGCAGTGTTTGAACGCTTAGCAGTTTAGTTCGAGGAAGGACCTCAGTGGTACCTTATCCTGCCAGGCAATTTTCAAAATCTTCCTAAAACAATCCAAGTAGAAGGATTCAGTTTCCTGGCATGCTGTCCAGGTCTCACAGGCATACAACAATGCGGTCAGCACGACAGCTCTGTAGACCTTCAGTCTGGTAGTCAGTCTAATACCTCTTTTCTCCCACACTTTCCTTTGGAGCCTCCCAAACACAGCTAGCTCTGGCAATGAATGCATCAACCTCATTATCACTGGGCACATCCCTAGAAAGTATACTGTCAAGGTAAGTGAACTTATCCACAGCATTCAAAACTTCTCCCTTTGCTGTAACCAATGGGTATTGTGATACTGACTGATGGAGTACCTCTGTTTTCTTGGTGTTAATTGTGAGGCCAAAATTAGTACAAGCATCAGAGAAACATTCATACTTTGTTACTTCTTGGATTAAAAAGCTCCTTATGGCTGTTGGCAAAAAATTTCATCCAGTGTTTCTCATGCCCTCCAAGGATAAGAATTATCCCCACCTTTCTAATGAAACGCAAAGGGAAGCTCAATAAATACTTGCTAGTTGAGAGAAATCCCGGTCTATTTTCATCTGAAAGAATTTGATTTCCTGTTTTTCTTGTGTTCTCTTTTTCTTTTGGGTTCATATCAGGTACATCTTGGAAAACCACCCCCACCCTAGCTAATGATTATATCAAAATAGTCCACCTAGAGGGGCTGAGCCTGCCATGAGTGACAACTGTAAAATGGATTACCAGCTGTTGTTTTTCTCACCAAGAGGGAACTCCTTAGAACAAGCATTAAAGTTAAGAGGATTGTGCACAGTGTGTCAGATAAAAATTAGCCTGTCTTCCTGGTCAGCCTGCCCAGATCTCTGGGCAGCTTGGGCATTTTCAGTGACCAGGGGGATAATTTGTACTTTTCTGGAGTCAGAGAAATGGAAGGTGCCACTACAACCCTTCAGAAGCCTGCAAAATGGCCTGGCATCATGGGAGTCTATCCAGTCAGTTCTAGTTAATTTGTCAATTTGTGGCTAAAGAATAGTGATCTCTGGTAGTCTTAGTACTTCTATTGCCTCTTCCTTCATTTGGCATCTAAAGCCCTTCAAAATCTGGTTCCTGTTTGTCTTTCCAAACTTATTTTGTTAACTAATCCCATTTCCCTCATCTACTATAATCTTCATTTCAACCAAATGTTGCTAGTTGTTGCTATTCCTTTTATACAAAATCCACTTCCATGTTTTGCATAGACTGTTTCCCATTTCTAAAATACACTTCCTTCTCATCTACACTGTTTGAAATTTTCTTTAAAGGTTTAGCTCTAGGTTGACCATATCATCCATTCCCCAGTTCAATAAGCTTCAATGGCTCCCTATCATCTTCAGCGTCAAATATAAAATCTCTGACCCCCCTGTACCCTTCTAGCCCTATACCTTACCCTACATATTGTATTTTCATCATAGGCAAGATAAGGAGGCATAGTCTTGGAAAAAAAAAAAAGATGAACATCAGTGAAACCATTGGCCCAAGAAAACTAGAAAAATACTTCCTACTCAATTTTTTTTTTACCTTTAGAGAGAAAATGTCTTCCTAATCTGGACCCAAAGCTATCTTGTCCTATATTTTAGATCTTGGCATTTCCCTTAGATTTATCAGGGAATCATCACCCTGTGAGCTCCTAAAAACCACTTTTTCTCTGGGCTTATAACAGCTCTCTCTTATGGCTGGTCCACCTGAAGCAAATCACTGTTAGTCAACAAACATTTTTAAAGTGCTTACTGTTATGTCCCAGGCATTCTGCTAAAACCAGGGAATACAAATTCAGCAGAGAGAGATGGTTTCTGTCCTGGAGACACACATTCTGATGGAGAGCTGAAAAGCAGCAGGGATAGAAGCCAAAAGGACCAAGGTTGGGCATGGTAGAAAATGGAGCTTGGAGACAAACAGCAAACACATGGCTGACCTAGGTACCCTCTAAATGAAGGTTTGAGGAACAATCATCCAGTGAGTGTTTTTCTCATCAAGAGGGAACTCCTTAGAATGGGCATTGAAGTTAAGAAGAGGGTAAACAGTGTATCAGATAAAGGTTTAGTTTGTCTTAGGCTCATTGAGTTTGGGGAAAAGTCACATGATAAAAGGGAGGGGCCCCAAGGGTAGAGGGTATTTCCAAATTCCTGATTTCAGCTCTGGAGTGAACTTTCAGCATGAAGAGGTTGATGGGACCTGGTAGAGAAGGTCTAGAATTCAGCCTGGTACTGTTGAGGTTTGGGGGGGTGCACAAGACTCCAAAATACCGACACTCCAGGTCCTGCTGGATGAATTCGACTCATCTTCTCTCAGCCAAAGTAAAGCAAAGTTTATTAAAGATTTGCCATAATGGGCAGACACTTAAGGAGCCTAAGTATTTGTGAAACTTGTATTGACAAGCAAGCTAGAATATCTGACAGAGTGAGCCTGCTTTAGTTTAAGAAGGATCTTATATACAGAAAGACAGTGGGAGGGATCTAGGGGTGGTCTAGAGGAGGGGTTTTGGGAAGATCTTGAGGAACTGAAGTCAGACTCCAGGAATGGGATTAATGGTGAGAAATAGCTGAAGGCTACCTGGAGATGGACAGACAATGGGGGGCTAGGCTAGTTTAAGGGCAACAGATTTGGGTATAAATATTTTGATAGGATCAAGGGTGGGAAGTAGCTGGACAATGGAGGGCTAGGCTAGGTTAAGAGTAACAGAGATTTGGGCCTAGCAATAATGAAAGGCTTCTGATCTCAGGCAAATGCCTTATCTAGTAGGAAGATTCAAGGGGGTTCCCAGAGCCTATAGTTCTGGTTTTCTTCTGACTTGTAGCCCAGGATAATGAAATTACCTCATCCATCTATGTCCTCCTGTTCCATGTACAATTTACTTTCTCCGTGTAACTTGAATTGACTGAAAAGCTCACTTTTGGGGGCGGCTGGGTGGTGCAGTTAATAGAGCACTGGCCCTGGAGTCAGGAGGACCTGAGTTCAAATCTGGCCTCAGACACTTAACACTTACTAGCTATATGACCTTGGGCAAGTCACTTAACCCCAATTGCCCTGCCTTCCCCACTCCAAAAAGGAAAAAAAAAGCTCACTTTTGGTGAACACTTTATACTGTAGAGTTCTGATTGAGTCAAAAATTGCTTCCAAGGCATTACCTACAGATTTGGAGTGTGGAGTGTAATGGCTTCCTTGAACAAGAGTAAGACACTGCACACAAATGACTTTCAATGAGTACTGTGTATTGTCCTTTGCAGTACAGCAGAGAATTCAGTCACTATTTACTCCATGATCCATTTGCCAAGGCTTTCTGTTTGAATTCTCTACTCCTTCACATTATGTATCATGTCTGAACTCAGTGTATTCACAGTGGGTCATTTTTGCCCCTAGGGAGCCAGTTTCCAGAGCAGATGCAAAACTGTTTTGAATGTTCTTGGGAAAAATCTCTGAGTACTTCCTAAAACATGTATCTTTGGAAATGTAATCATCTACCCCTCTCTCCCTTCTCTCCATTACTTTGGAACTCAGCTCTGTGGAGAAGATTACAGCTGGTACTTTTATATGGGTATCAATCAAGAAATATTTTGTAAGTGCCTACTGTGTGGAAAGCAGTAGGCACACAAACACTAAGAATGATAGATATTGTTGCTATTCTCAATGTATTATTCTTTAAAAATTTATTAAAAATTAGTTTACTCTGAATTTAATTTAATTTAAATTTTATTTATTCTGAACTTAATAAAACAGCCATTTCCATACCATAGCAGAATAGAAAAAAAGATGATTGCACATGAAACTGCAAATCTATTATGTACAACTTTCTATTTCTTTTGAATATATATTAAAGTTATATAACTTTCTTTTTTAAAATATATTTTTCTTAAAACACATAAATTGAACTTCAGATGGGATAACATTTTATTAACAGCAGCAGACTTTTACTTCCAAGAAATAGAGAGAACCTTGGAGTAAATGGAAATAATGTTAGAATTGGAGCCAAAAAACCCCAGAGTTTGAACTCTACTATTTACTATATGTATGACCTCAGGAAAGCTATTTAACATTTCTGGGGTTCAGTTTCTTTGACTCTGAAATTCTGATAGGACCAAATGATCTTTGAAAGTCTTAGCTCTGAATACTTTGAAGGTCCTAATTGATCAACCTAATTCTTGGCATACTTTTTCCTTAGTAGTCCTATTCATTCCTCCATTTCTATTTTTCCCTTTTCAACTTCTTTAATCCTAATAAATCAAGGTTTAACCTTTCCTTCTCCTTCTCCTCTTCCTCCTCCTCCTTCTTCTTCTTCTCTCTCTCTCTCTCTCTCTCTCTCTCTCTCTCTCTCTCTGTGTCTCTCTGTCTCTTGCTTTCTCTCTCTCTCTTTCTTCCTTTGACAATACTTTAACTATCATAACGTTGCTTAATCTCTCTACATTTCCTAGCCTAACTTCCCAGCCTTCTCCCATACTATTGTGGTAATACCCAACTGGTTTTATGGCAGTAGCCTTTCATATGATAGGCTGTTTGTGTGTGTATTCAACATACTCCTTTCTTCCTGGTACCTCTTCATTTCTGGAACCTTCCTATCTCTGCCTAAAAATTTTTGTGCCCCCATGCATAACTGATAGATACTTCCTTAGCTGTGACACCAGACTTGGGAAACTAATCAGATATGCCCTCACTTATGCCTGATCCTCTTTAGCATACCAAGTACCCTTTAATGTGGGGCAACCCAACTGTCCTTACACTGAGTTGGGCAGGGCCAGGTTTGGGTAGTAGTGAGAGCCTAAGGGCAGCTAGGTGGTGTGGTGGATAGAACACCTTGTCTGGAGTCAGAAGATTTTGTTTAAATATGACTTCAAACAGTTACTAGTTGAGTGACCCCAGCCAAGCCACTTAACCCTGTTTACCTCAGTTCTTCATCTATAAAATGAACTGGAGTAGGAAATGACAAACCACTCCAGTATCTCTGCCAAGAAAATCCCAAATGGGGTCAAAAGGAACTGAACATGACTGAGAACGACTGAACAACAACAGTGTGATCCTGGCACAAACTGGAGGCCTGGTTAGCCAAGTCATCGATCCCTTTGCCATGCTCTGAAGATCATCTCATGCCAGACCCTTCCCTCTTCTCCCAAGGCTCAGGTGTACCATTCCCTCCAGAGGGTATGCCTTGTCTCCTTAGTGACTGATCGACATATATCCTTGACTGTTCTTCCTTTGGCTCCTTCCTTATGCTTCTGAGTTTTTTAAATTAATCCATAAGCTCTCTTTTTCTTCTGAGTTAAAAAAAATATGTTAAATAAAGGTTTTTTGCTTTTAGTATTTACTGACTGGCCTGTTGCTTCTCTGGAAATCTCAAAGGACCAGAAATACAGCTGCATTGGGCTGGCCCAAACTCCCTTCCACATCCTCTGTACCCCAGCCAAACTGGATTATCCTCTGTATCCTCCTCTTGCAATTAGTGGTTTGCCCCTCCTACCTCTCTGTCTTTGCTCAAGTTGTTCCTTAAGCCCAGACAGGTTTTCCTCTTCTGTATCTGGTGAACCTCTCTCTGCTCATTAGTTAAGGCCTAAATCAAATGTCACCTCTTCCAGGAGTCCTTCCCTGATTTTCTCGGTAACAATCTTTCCACCTTTGGGTCTAGTGTAGCATTTTTCATTTATTATAATTATGTAAGTGCATCTAATATTCCACTACTAGACTGAAAGCTATGTGAGGGCAGGGGCATACCAGATACTTTGTTGCTCTGCTCCTCTGCTTCCACTGAGCACTGAAAAGTTCAGTAAGTCAGATAACAGAAAAAAATAAAACCCATAAGCATTAGAGGATGTTCATTTGCTTCAATAGGACTTGTAGAGTTTTAATTATTCATGCTGACTATAGGAGAATCTATTTTAATTCTAACTTTATTTAAAAAAATGTTTTATGTTCTGTAGAAAAATAAAGTAGGTTGATAAAGAATGGCCTATTCTGTTCAGAGAGTGTTGAAGGACTGCAGTCCCCCTTCTTCCACTGGAGACTCTTTTTCTCTAAGTAAGTTTTGCATCTTAACAAGATTAGTGAAGAAGCAATGGAAATGGAAAAAGCAGTAAAGACTGAATAGGGATTCATCTATAGTCTGAGAGCCAAGTAATTGCACAAATGG
This sequence comes from Gymnobelideus leadbeateri, assembly GCA_011680675.1. Taxonomy (NCBI): domain Eukaryota; kingdom Metazoa; phylum Chordata; class Mammalia; order Diprotodontia; family Petauridae; genus Gymnobelideus; species Gymnobelideus leadbeateri. Next base: position 268,363 of record WOXC01003580.1, read on the forward strand.
ACATGGGTGGAGTGAAGGGATGGGGGGGGGGATATAGTTAACATAATACTGGGTAACCTTTGCTTCCCTTCCCTTTGCAAAGGACCTGGCAGGAGCTTTTGGAAGGAAAGGGAAACTTCATTCCTTGTTGTAAATTAAGCTTGGGTTTCAATGATGATGAGAGCAAATCCTAAACCTCCAGACCACCCAGGGAGGCTGCCTGAGGTGGGATGGGAATGAATTTTGAAGAGTTGCTTAATATTCATCAAGTTCCCGATGGTCTCAGCAATGACATAGCTCCTACCCTTAGAAATTACCCTCTTAAGGTTATACAAAGTAAATCTCCATGGTCTATTGGATAGTGGTACAGCCTTCATAGCTGACAGAAGAAATCATCTTCCCTGAATTCTTCAGGGGCTTACTGAAGAGCTAAACTGTATTTACGCCTTTACAAATCATCCTTATTACAGAATTCCTATAGAATTTTTTATCCTCATTAGGATGAAGACCAAAGACTTACTCATCAATATTAAATCCAACTTGCATAGCTGGATATTATTGCTGAAATTAACCACTCCTAAGTTTGATGTTAGTAACTGTCATTGGATGATGTTCATAACATGCCCCAAAGCTTTTTACAATTTTACCCATCACAACTCCTTCATGCCTTACAAGAGTTATCTTTGAGTTACTTTTTTTAAAGTCAATGCCTGTTGGCCACATTTTGTTAAGCTGACTATTGGAAGAGAGCTAGTAGTTACTAGGACGATGCTTAGAACCATACCATCTTGCTAGTACCAACTAGAGTTTGTGTTCTGTTAGCGTTTTTGAGAACCCAAGATCATGTCTATGCTCTGATGAATTAGGAAAGTAATACTTTACTGGAGGATCAAAGGATCATTATGTTAGAGTTGGAAAGGACCTTATAGGTCATCTTGTTTATCTCTCTCATTCAGAAGAAAAAGCACTAAGGTAGAGATAGGTCAAGTGACTTGTCTAAGATCACAAAGATAGTAAGTTACTGAGCCATGATTTGAATCTAGGTCCTGCGACAGGACAGAGTTGTCTCTGTCTGTCTTTCTGTCTGTCTTTCTGTCTGTCTGTCTCTCTCCTTCCCTCCCTTCCTCCCTCCCTTTCCTCCCACATACACAACTGTATATATCTTCCCCATTGATAAATCTGCCCTGGGATTGTGGTGTCCCATAAATGACATCTATGTGCCAATCATACTCTTAGTAGGCAGCAGCTGATTATCCCCTTCCCTTCCCTCTGTTCTAGACTTGATGAAAGCATCAAGTCCCAGTCATCTGAAGGTATCTAACCCACCCAGTCTTTCCCTAACCCTTAATTGCAACAAACACCCCAGGACAGATTTCTTAGTACCCTTGACTTTAACTGTGAGGGTCCTAACTCACATCTTTCATATTTAGTATGGGAATTGTGTAGTTGTCACTATGGTAAACTAAATAACAAGGAGTTCCAGAACTATTTGTCTTCTACTGCCACCTGCTGGCAATTAGGAGGAATGGTTTTGCTCCATACTAGTTCTCTTCACAAAGGTCTGGCTCCTGCACTTAACCACATGTCCAAGTAGTTATGGATCTCATTGTATGGCTAAATGCCTGAAGCATCTGGTGATTCCCATTATTTAATTCGAGACATTAAGTTACGTAAATTTCTTAATTTACTAGATAAGTTCTTACAGATAAGCAGAATGAATTGTCATGTATTCTATCCTATGAGGGTGTCACGGGAGTTTATTGATAAAGATATGCTCACAGACAAGTATATGGGTCCCCAAAACCAGATTTGGAGTGTCAATACAGGAGATGCTAGAATTGAAAACTGATACTTAAACTTGGCATTGAACTAAACACTCACCATATCCCTTAACTAGGCAAACCAATCACCTGACTCTCAGAATGTTTCAGTGATCAGGATGAAATATCTCTTTACCAAAGGACTGTTACCTTCATGGAGTAAATTTTCTGCTTAAGTAAGCACTTTTTTTAACAACGTGAAAAAGTTCACTGTGTAACATATTGACCATTTTGCATAAATTGACCTTGTAATTAATAACAATACACCTTTTGGGGGGTGGGGAAGGGAAGAAGCTATTTAACTGTGAACTTATTTTCAGCTTTGTTAACCCCCCCAACCCCATAATTAATCATATACTTTAAAACTCATCATTTTTCCATTTGGGTTGTACAAAGCATGAACATTGATATTTCCCTGTGTATATCTCATCTCTTACCTCCGTATGTTTATACAGGGAGTTCCTGGAATATACTTTTTCCTGATCTCTGCTTCTTACAATCCCTAACTTCCTTCAAAATGTAGCTTTTTTTTCTAAGTTACTCTCTACATAAGACCTTTCCTCATACACATTAAGCAGTTGTCAAGTCTCTCTTTCTCAAAACCACATTATATAACTTGGCATATATTTATCTATGTATCTCTCTCTATGTATATGTACATAGAAGCAGAAGGCAGGGACTGCTTTGTTTTTGTCTTTGTGTGCCTTAGCGCTGAGCTGATGTCCTGGCACATTCCTTTTATTGAATTTGAACAAATGAAACACAAAGATGACTACACTGCTCTGTGTTAATGTATTTTGTTTGATCCTGGGTCCTAGAGCTTTACCTCTTTGGTGATGTGCAGTATACAAATTGCCTGGTATTTCCTATACTGTTTTCATCCTGTTTCTCTTCTTTGCATAGTCAAAGTCATTGTGTTTTCAAAATTAGATGACTGTAGTGCTCTCTTGTTTCCAGGATGCTGCTCTAAATTGTCCTTCTTCTCTTGTACTGTGGATGTTGCTGTGGTTCAGTCATTTCAGTCATGCCTACTCTTTGTGATTCTAATTGGGGTTGTCTTGGCAAAGATACTGGAATGGTTTGCCATTTCTTTGTCCAACTCACTTTACAGATGAGGAAACTTAGACAAACAAGATGAAATGACTTGCCCAGGATCACACAGTAAGTATCTGAGGCCATCTTCCTGACTCCATGCCCAGCACTCTCCACTGTGCCACCTACCTGCCCCTGTACTGTGGATAGTATGTGGCTAGAGAAACATCACAGTAAGAGACCCCTGGGGTGGTGCTGGTGTTGGGGATGATTGTGTCATGTGATGGTACAGGTGATTAGGGATCATAAGGCAGAGCTCAGGGATGGTATTTACCATGGAGAACATAGATTAGATAGATAGTGGCATACTCACTATGTGCCACCTATTGGGTTAAGCACTGATGATACAAATAAAAGGAAACAAAGTCTTGTTCCTACCCTCAAGAAATTTTAGTTCTGATGAGGAAAGATAACAATACATAAAGGAGAACTGGGGGGAGTGGGGAATAGAGAGAAGTCCGGAAAGTGAGAGTCAAGCCTGCAGTTAAATGAATATATGGCTGGGACCTCTCATGAAACAGTGGTTTCTATTGGACACTTAAGGTACGTCAAGGTTAAGATTACTGGTGAGGAGGTGGAGAAATTGAGCGAGAGTGTTGAGCCAGACTGAAGTGAGCATGACTGAGAGCCCTCGTATGTCAGTATCCTAAGGCAAAGCCATATGTGTCCAGTATGAGTTATGTATAATGAGAAAGGAGGCAGGAAAAAGGACCAGGAACCTCTGAGTAGATCCAAACCAACCAAAGAGAGAGGAGACCCAGTCAAGGAGAGAACACAAAAACTTAACACTGGCTTCTGATATGGTGCTTGCCTAATCACGTTTCTGTCTCTCTCTCTTTTTTAAAGCTTATTCCTATTCATTAGGATGCTTCCTATGGAAATTACTTAACCTCTTGACCTCCTTGGACTTCAGTTTCCTCAAATGTGCCTTGAGAAGATTAGACCAGATGATCCCTCTGCTTCCTTCCAGTTCTTACTATCTTTGGCTCTGTTACTTGGTGACTGATGTTTGTTTTCTGAGACATGAGTCTGATGTAGGTGTCTAGTCCAGGGAAATGAAAAACAAAAATAGGTAATGCTTGTCACTTACTCAGCTTTGGAAATGGAAATTCAGGAGAAGTGTGAGGTAAAAGCATGGAGCGGTGGGGGTGGAAAGCACCTTTTACTTTATGGGCACCGAGGCACTGAATATGGACAATATTGGGAGCACCATAGGCCCTCTTTCTTTACTATAGCATGAACCCCCAAATGGGGTCTCTCTGAAACTATATGTGTGTATATAAAACATATAATAAGTGTGTATTAATGTACAATGAAAATAATAGAAATTATATACCTTACGTTTTATACAAGGTAAATATGGTCAAGAATGGAAGGAAGAAAGTTGTGACCACTATTTGGACTATCCAATCTTCTTTCCTTGCCATCTCACGTGGTTGCTCACCCTTTCTGCTTTGCAGATTTGAATAGTGTGACATTTTAGTAATATGCCAATAGTTAAGGAAAAGTCTTCTATCTAGAAGAGTATACTTTCCTCTATAGTTTTGTTCTTTTAATAGTTGATGCTCCCTCCCTCCCTCCTTTCCTTCCCTTTTTCCTTGCTTCCTTCCTTCCCTCCCTCCTTCCCTCCTTCCCTCCCTCCTTCCCTCCCTCCTTCCTTCCTTCCTTCCTTCCTTCCTTCCTTCCTTCCTTCCTTCCTTCCTTCCTTCCTTCCTTCCTTCCTTCCTTCCTCTGTTTCTCTCCCTCCTTTCATCCCTCCCTCTTTCCCTTTCTTTCTTCTCTCTCTCTTTTTCTTTCTCCCTTCTCTCCTCTTTTCCTTTTTTCCCCTTTATTGGTGACTCACATCCTCCCTCAAGTGGTAACTCTCTGTAAATGCAAGAAAATTATTTGTTGAGGCTACCTTGTTAGAAGGGTGTGAAAGAATACTTTTGCATGGGCCATTTGTTTCTTCTGTTTCTGGCCTTTTGCTGGTTGTGTAGGTCTTCTGTCAAAGGATCTATTATTATTCCAAATACCTAGGAATGAAGATGGTGAATACAAATACTTGATACACAGGACTCACACAGGAAAAAGGACTGAGTTCAATATTAGGTTCTGTGACCACTTATGTGATCTTGGGCAAGTCACTTTACCTTTTTGAAACTTTCTTATCTGTAAATGGAGGATGATAAAACTTACTACTTACCTCTATGATACTGTTTACTAAAAAAAAAAAAGCACTTTGTAGGCTATAAATTCCTATTTAAATGTGTGTTGTTATTAAATTTTCTGTCACTTTTCTCCAGACTAACTCCTCCCAGCTTCATTGATTTTCCTTATAGGTTGTTGTGACACCATTTGGGGTTTTCTTGGCAGAGATACTGGAGTGGTTTGCCATTTCCTTCTTCAGCTCATTTTACACTTAAGGAAACTGAGGCAAACAGGGTAAAGTGCCCAGGGTCACACAGCTAGCAAATGTCTGAGCCTGTATATGAATTCAGGTTTTCCTGACTCCAAGCCTGTCACCGTGCCACCTAGCTGCCCTTATAAGACCTGTTCCTAATAATTGACTTACTTTAAGCTCAGTCAAGACAGGTTCAACATTTTGTCTCAACTTTATGCCTCCCTCAATTGCTCTGTATACAACATGTCTTTAAAAAACATCTATTGGTTCTACTCAAGCATTTTCTTGAATAACTACTATAATCAAGGCACAAAACCAGGCAAATGACATAAAATGATTGTTACTACTCTTTAGGCAGCCAGTGGGGCAGTGAATAGAATACCAAGCTTGGAGTCAGGAAGACCTGAATTTAGATCTGGCAAACACCTACTAGATGTGTGATCCTGAGCAAGTCACTTATAATGAAGCTAATAATAGCACCTACCTTGAAGGGTTGTTGTGAGGATCAAATGAGATAATAATTGTTAAATGCTTAGCACAATGCCTGATACATAGTAAGAGTAAGCACTCTATAAATGTTATCTATTATTATTATTATTATTTAGGAGCTAATATTTTATTGGGAGGTATATTATTAATTTCTTTTTGCTTAATGGGAAGATCTTTCCCATCCATCAATAGACCCATGTGACCTGCTTGAATCACATGGAAGCCTGAGTCACAGGAGTCTGTGGTGGGAGGAGCTTGCTGTATCAACAATGCAGTATTCATAATGCCTATGGTAACTATAAATATGTTGATATGGTTATTAATCACAAACTGAAACGGGTTGTCTACATGGAGGACGTAGCTAGAACATTTATTCAAATACCAGAAAACTGAGTCCGAAAACCAGAAGGTCAAAGGCATCACAGTAGCTACAGAGTTGGCACATGTAGTTAATGCAGTAAACACCCACATTCTCACGCCTTTTAAACAGAACAGGCTACCTCAGGCAAAGATCCTCCTCTCCTCACTCATGGCAAATGCTCAGCATCCAAATAGCTGGCTCCAAGCAGCTCTGGCCCCCTGTAGTTCCCATCCCTGGCAGTCCTCAGTAGGAGTCCTTAGCAGAAATTCTGGCTGGCTCAAAAAAAAGGAGTTCGAGCTGCTGCTGCTGCTGCTGCTGCTGCTGCTGCTGCTGCCGCCCCACTGCTTCCAGTCACCATGCTGGCTCCATCCAGGCTCTTACTCATCTCTGGCTCTTTCCTGCCCCACCCCTTCCTGCTACATCAGCAAGTTCAAGGGGCATGGAAGATCTTTAAATGCTATTACTGTAACAATTGCTGAGTGGGTAGAGCAGGAAGGATGGAACAGGAAGAGGTGGAGCTGGAGAAGAGCTGAGAGAGAAAATTGGTTGTAGTAGTTAGAGCTGAGGGAGAGAGAGGAAGCAGGCATTTGTGGGAATGCCCTAGGAGGGCGAAGGCTTGGGAATGGTGGTGCCCTCTGCATAGTTATTGTATATAGATAGCTTTGTTGCTATGATGGATTTGGCTTTCTGGTGTTGGGATTTGACTTTCTGGTATTTGAATAGATGTTTTAGATCTATCTTCCATGTGGAGAGTCTGTTATGTTTTGCAATTCAGAATTACGCTGGCATATTCATAGCTACTGTAGGTGCTGTGAATATCATGTTGGTGCTACAGGAGGATACACATTCATAGATAATTAAATGCAAAGTATGTATAAAATAATAGAAAGTGATTTCAAGAGGGAGAGAGTGCTTCTTTCTGGAGGTCAGTAAAACCTCCTGTAGAAGTGGTACCTGAGGGGCAGCTAGGTGGCACAATGAGTAGAGCGTTGGCCCTGGAGTCAGAAGGACCTGAGTTCGGATCTGGCCTCAGACACTTAACATACACACAAACAAAAAAACCTAGCCGTGTGACCTTGGGCAAGTTACTTAACCCCAATTGCCCTCCAAAAAGGCAAAAAAAAAAAAAAAGAAGTGGCACCTGAGGCAGTGCTTTGAAGGAAGCTGCATTCTAAGAAGGGGAAACAAATTAAATTGAATTTCCAATGCTTCTATTATTTTCAATACTCTCTTCCAAAATCTTTCTATAATCTCCATCTGGAAAAAAAATCCAGTTTTCTCTAAAAAAACCAAAAGGGGAAGAGGTAAGGGACAGCAAAACCAAACAAGGACACTTCTGAGACCTGCTTCTCATACAAATAGACTTTATTGGAACCATCTTCCACCTGGACAGATAATGGCCTTTTCTCCAATTTCAGCTTCCCTGAGTACATCATGACTGATTTTAGTTAAACTCTTGGCACCAATATCTTGCTAGGAGTATCAAAACAATTTTGTTCTGTGAAGTTTGGATTCAGTCAAATGGCCTAATTGAGGATCTAGAGGGCCACATGTAGCCTTGAGGTCACAGGTTCCCCAGCAGACCAACCTTGAGTTTCTTGAATCTTGTCTATTTCACTAAAATAGTAGTTTTTCTTACCTATGTTCTTGTCTATGCCTCTTTCTCCTGTATTTTTAAAATCTGGATCCCATAGGGAGAAGAAGTATTTATGTGGGGCCCCTGTGGTGGCCACCAACAGAAAGTCTACGATCATTGTGGAAGCCCCAGGGATGAAGACTGTAGCAATGTTGCCTACATTTTGGATGCTTCTGTTATCAATGATTGGGACCCTGCAGCATCATGACTTATTTATTCTGAGAACTTATATGTGGGCACTTTCTGCAAAAGACAAATGGAGTTCGTCCATGCAAACCATAGGGTGTCCCTCAATGTGTTTTTTCTCCTGGACAGTTGTCACTATATTGCTACCAGTAACCAGATCTTATGTTATTTCTCTTTGATATACTTGATCATGTTAATTTGAAAGGTTAAACTTCCTTGAAAAGAGTCCAGCACAATCACATTATAACCAGTTTGATCAAACCAATATTTGTCATTCTCAAGAATGGCAAAGGCTACCCTACACAACTGTTCTTGGATATTATTGAGTAGTGATGGATCTTCAAGTCCATGTATGGCCACTAGTTTATCATTCTTTTTCACAGTGGAAAGCTTCCCCTTCCTGCTCCACTGTAGGATTTCATTGGGTTCCTTTAGTGTGACTCCTGCATGAACCACTGCCAGATCCTCCCTCTTCATCATGATATTTCCCAGAAAGCAGTCACATTCCTCCTTCTTAAGAAAGCTGATGTCAGGGGCAGCTAGGTGGCGAAGTGAATAGAGCACTGGACCTGGAGTCAGGAGGAACTGAGATCAAATCTGGCCTCAGACACTTAACACACACACCAAAAAAACGGACAAACAAAAAAAACAACTAGCCATGTGACCTTGGGCAAGTCATTTAACCCCAATTGCCCTACCATCACCCTCCAAAAAAAAAAAAAGAAAGCTGATGTCATGAGAAGAGGTGATGACACTACATGGATGTCCTTATCAACACTGTCTATGATAGAGATTCTACAGATGCCTTGCTTTGCCTTGGCTTCACTCAATCTTTAGGGATCTGGACCACAGGGTCAGCGATAAAGTCTTGTTTCTATTTCTTCCTCTTCTGTATTTTGCTGGCCCAGAACTCCGGGGTGTAGATGTGATGTAAAAAGTCAATAGTTCCTTTAGGTGCCGTGGTCGTGGCCATCTCAGGCTGGGTGACTATGTCCATTATGAATGAAATGAGTGGAGATTTTAAAGTTATCTTCTTAGTCAGTGATGAAATTAGGTCTGCTTGATCTGCAGTGCAGTCAGTATAGCCAGAGAGGATTAGAAAGTCATTGTAAATGAGCCCATCCCCCCGGTTGAATTGTTGCTGACCCAGGAGCTAATCATTGGAATTTAACATGTGTTTTGACTGATCAGATAGGCTACCATGGTGGGGCCAGGAAAGGAGGAAAGGAACCTGGTGAAAGGGAGAGGTCAGGTTTAATGCTTTTCTTGTAGAATTTACCATGTTTAAGTTAGATTAGCCTCAGACACAAGTCAATTGCTTCACTAAATATTTAAAATTTCTACTTAAGGGTGACCTCTTTCTCAAACCCCATTGGTATAGGACTCTCTCTTTCTTGGTGAAGATGAAGGCCCTGCCATGAGTGATAGGCAGGGGCAGAGTTAGAGGTGAGAGCTTTGGTTCTTGCTCAGTTTCCCTTTGGGAATTCAAGCTTCAAGTCTTTCTAGAGCAACTCTGAAATTGCTTCATGTTATTCTAGCTTCCAGTTTCAAAAGAGAAAAAGATGCAAGCAGTCAATCCTACTTTAGGGTACTGCAGGAAAAGACTCTGGGAAGACCTGAGAGGAGTGGGTAGTCAACATTATGTCCCTCTTCCCAACTTGCTACTCTAGAGACTTTGGGGAGTAGTCCTTTTGGGTGAGATCCAGGTCATTCTCTTTTGCTTGAGCTGAGTTATCTTGCTCCATAGGGGAGAGCTCCTTCATTTTGTTATGTCTGATGTATACTCTCCTGTGAATGCCTTCTCTCATTTCTGTTTTGCTAAGATTTAGAGAAACGGGCTTCCTTGTTATTTGCTATGTATGTTCATTGTGGAATTGGCATTAGGTGGGAAAGGGTTCAAACCTTGGAAATAGAGCTTTGTTGTTCAGTGGTTTTCCAGTTGTGTCCAATTCTTCATGACCCCATTTGGGGTTTTCTTGGCAAAGATAAGGAGTGACAGTTATACACACTCCCAGCTTTGCAGGAAAGATAACAGGTTATAAGTGAGAAGTAACCAGTTCCAACCAGAGCTGTGACCTAGCAGAACCAGCTGATCAAGTAAAAGGTCAGAAGCCTGTACACATCCTCAATAAGCTGTTTAATATTGACCTACACACCCCCAGGGCGGAGCAAGCTAATTTAAACGCACATAGGATGCTTGACAAGGGAGGGGAGAACACATCTAGGAGAAGAACATGGATTGGCAGTTCAGGAAGTTGTATCCAGCCAGTGGGAAACAGCAGAAGGACCTGGTGGTCAAGAAGAGGAATTAAAAAGCTGGCTGCGCCCAGCACTGGTTGTGCCTTTTTCTTTGAGGTTACCTGTCCAAAATGACGTAAAATAACAATCTTTTTTTCCTAAATTCACTAATGGTCAGCTGGAATTCTTGGTAAGATGATTATTTCTCAAACTGAGGTTGGGAAAAGACCTTAATTTAGGAAGTTTTTTTTGTTTGTTTGTTTTTAGGATTTCCCTGTGATTAGGTTTATTTCTGAAGTGGGATTTTGTGTTCCCATTCTGGGAAACACTTGTTTGTATTTTATTTTATTTTTCTTTTCATAGGAAGTGGACTATTTTTTATAGCCATAATTTTGTCTTTTCTTGGTTATATCCTGGATTTTTTTGATGCAATTTTATTATTTAAAAAAATTTTTTTTGTAGTGTGACAAACTTATTCCAACTTCACTACATCCTACTGTTTAGCAATCGCTGCATTTATTAATAACATGGATTTCTTGAAAGTCCTCCCACCTGGCCCCACCATGGTAGCCTATCTGATCAGCCAAAGCACTTGTTAAATTCCAGTGATTGGCTCCTGGGTCAGCAGCCCTTCAACTGTGGGGATGGACTAATTTACAATGACTTTCTAATTCTCTTCGGCTATATTGACTTCACTGCAGATTAACCAGACCTAATTTCATCACTGACTAAGAAGATAACTCTAAAATCTCCACTCATTTCATCCATAATGGAAGTGGTCACCCAGTTTGAAATGACAATGACCATGGCACTTAAAGTATAATTACTTGTTATACGTTGATACCTGGGAAAATCATTGGTACTATTTTCATGATTTGAATTCATGTCTTTTGCTGTAATATTGAAGAGGTTAGGGATATTGATATGGTTTGGGGTGCTGGGACCTTGAGAATGCCAAGACAGAGTTTCCTGGAATTAATTTGTGTACTCAAGCTATCTTTAAAGCAAGAGACTGTTTATTATAATATCAATAGTAGAGGATGAAGTTCCTTTGGGGAACATGCAGCTTAGTGGGGGTGAATCTAAAACTTATATAGAAAAGGCGCAGGGAAAGGAATAATTAGATAATACAAGGGGTCCAGCTGTCTTGGGAGCAGGCATCAGTAATCTATGGATGGGAAAAGGTATGGAGTTTTGCAGAGATGACTTTGTTGATACCAGACATTGAGGGAGAAAAGACATTTTTTTGTTTAGTTGTCAGAAGCATGGATCTTGGGGATCTGGCACAAGGGATAGTCCTTAGGCCAGCCAGGGGCAAAAATCTCTGGACCAGGCACTGACTCTTATCAGAGCTCTCTGTTCTGATAAGACAGTGTGTTCTGCAACAGGGGAAGGACAGGGGCCTACTGAAAGATTAGAGAGCTTCCAGGGATGTGATCTTAGGGCTTTTTGGGGTCCAGGTCCCACCACCCCATCAGTTTTGTATTGTTAAAAACAGTTTATTAATCCAATAGGCCAGTATTGATGTAATTCTATATATTTGTTAGCATTAATATTTGTGTATTAATGTGGGTTCCCATGGAGAAATCTCTAGAAAAGATGAGAGCTAAGGTACTTGAGGAATACTCTCTTGCTTTCTTAGCTGAAAAGCATAGAGGTTTCCTAATATTAGGAATAGAACCCTGTCAAAGAAAAACCCTTTTGAACTATTAAATGGAAGAAACCTTCAGCCCAAAAGGGGAACCTGGAATGAGTCAGAGTCTAATCACAGTTTATACAGATTATAAATGCATTTATTGCCTAAAAAGAAAAAGCTTGCAAGCTGGGACAGTATCAGTGTTATGACTTGTTCAAAGTCTAGTTGGAAAGAGTGAAATATTTATACTTTTTTGGAATAAAGAAAGGAGAAAAGGTAGGAATTTGAGCAGATCTTAGGCAGGCAGGAATCCCCAGCAAAAAAAGGAAATGAGAAAATCCAGATGTCAGAGCTTTGACCCTTAAATACACAAACGAGAAGGCACTCCAAAGCTTGTGCACAGACAACAAGCTTAGGAGATGTTTCCAAAAACATAAAACAGGATTTTTGTCTGAGAGCTCCATAACCAACAGTTAAGTGAGTCTCTAAAGATAAGGGTGTGTCCTGTAGGTCCATAAACCACCAAATGGCTCAGGGTCTGCTTCGAAATTTGACTTTAGTTACTGATTTTCTGCATCTCCAGCTAGGTTTACTCTCACTCTCTGCAAAGGATTGCTGGTATGTCAAGTCAGTCTCTATCCTAGCCAGTACAACCTATCCTCATACAGTTCTTCTGGTTACCTGGATAATTTGAAGCGGGGGAGGGAGGATGGTGTTCAAGAAAATCAAAATATTAATTTTCACAACCCAGATCTTAAGAATTAGGACATTTTAAGGATATTGGGCTGCAAAGTGAAAGGACTGGAAGAATGTACAATTAAGGCCACTTATGTTAATGCAGAAAAGATAAGTCAGAAAATTTTTCTAATCTTGCCTGAGGAGTTTGACCATGGAGATATATACCTGAAGAATTAACATGAAATTATTTACATGAATTTCAGACTTGTTCATTCTCTGAGGCCTTGGAACTTAAAGAAATAGAAGCCCTGTTAATCAAGGGAGCATTCCTACAGAGACTGAAAGTTATAATTATACTCAAGAACTCTATTTCTGAGTTAGGTGGAAGCCTTATCCTCTGTGGTATACCCATACTATAGGCCCCAAGTTGTCATTTTCTCTGGACATGAATCTTGGTCCCTGTAGGATCCAGAATTCCACCACCTAGGGAACTCGTTTTTTTTTTTTTATTAAACAAACGCTTTATTAACTTCTGTTTTACATCATTCATTTCTGCCAGATTTTGAGTTACAATTATTTTTCCCCCCATTATTCCCCTACCCAACCTCCCAGAATAGCAGTCCCAAAGATATCGCTTCCTCCAATCTGCTCTCTCCCCTATCTTCCCCTATACCCCCTTCGACTTTTCCATTAGAGGAAGGTGAATCTCTGTGTCCCAATGCCTACACATCTTATCTCCCAATTACAAGCAAAAGAGTATTAATAATAGTATTTATATATATTTGAAACATTTAATGTTAAGACCTCGAATTTCAGATCCATTTCCTTCCTCCCTTGTCACCCATTCCCTCTTGGGAGATAAGTAATTCAGTATATGTTGTACATGTCTAGCTATACAAAACATTACCATGGTAGATATATTGTACAAGGCTGCTTATAATTCCCTCCCACTCATCCCACCCCCGACCTGGTCCATTCCCTACATGATCCTGTCCCTCTTCTATAGTGGGTACTTCCAACCTCCCCTCCCCCCAAGGATGCCCTCCCATCCATCATCCCTCCTCTCATCTGCCTTACCCCTATTCTGCTTCAGGTTGAGATATCTCATTTAGTGTGTATGTCATTCTCTCCCAGAACCAAATTCAATGAGAATGTGGTTTTGCCTTTTTTGCCTTCCTATTCTCCCCCTCCATTGCAACCACTTCCCCTTGCTTCTTCTACATGAGATAGTTTACCCTACCCAGTCTCTCCCCATCTCCTCTTGCCACTTTCCTCTCTCACCTCATAATTTCACCCCAATCCCTTCCCAACAAATTCAACCTGTGCCCTCTATCCATATATAACTGTAACCATCTACATACACATTCACATATGTATTCATATGACCACACCCCCTTCTTCCATTATTTTCATAGTGAGAAAGATATCATCAGTCACAGGTATTGCTTTTCCATACAGGAATGTAAATAGTTCAACTTTGATAAGTACCTTTTGATTTCTTTTCCCTGATTACCTTCTCAGGCATCTCTTGCTTCTTGTGTCTGGATGTCAAATTTTCTATTCAATTCTGTTTTTTTCCTCAAGAATGCTTGAAAGTCCTCTATTCCACTGAATGACCATATTTTCCCCTGAAACAAAAATACTCAGTTTTGCTGGGTAGGTGACCCTTGGGTTCATTCCCAGTTCTTTTGCCCTCTGGAATATCATATTCCATGCCCTTCGATCCCTCAGTGTAGAAGCTGCCAGGTCCTGGGCTATTCTGATTGTGTTTCCACAATATTGAAATTGTTTCTTCCTGGTTGCTTGTAGTATTTTCTCCTTGATCTGGGGATTCTGGAACCTGGCTATAATATTCCTGGGAGTTTTCTTTTGGGATCTTTTTCAGGAGGTGATCGGTGGATTCTTTCAACCTCTATTTTGCCCTCTGGATCTAAAACATCAGGGCAGTTTTCCTTGAGAATTTCTTGAAGGGTGATTTCTAGGTTCTTTCTTCGATCATGGCTTTCAGGTAGTCCAATAATTTTTAAATTGTCTCTCCTGGATCTATTTTCCAGGTCAGTGGTTTTTCCCATGAGATATTTCACATTGCCTTCTAATCTTTCATTTGTTTGGATCTGCTTACCAGCATCTTGATTTCTCATAAAGTCATTAGCTTCCATTTGCTCCAGTCTAACTCTGAAGGAATGAATCTCCTCAGTGAACTTTTTGAGATTCTTTTTCCATCTGGCAAATTCGACTTTTTAAGGCATTCTTCTCCTCATTGCCCTTTTGGGCCTCCTTTGCCATTTGAGTTAGTCTATTTTTTAAGGTGTTGTTTTCTCAGTCAGGCTGTTGACCCTCATTTCATACTTTTCCTGCATCCTTCTCATTTCTCTTTCCAATTTTTCCTCCAATTCTCTTATTTGATTTTTAAAGTCCTTCTTAAGGTCCTCTATGGCCTGCAACCCGCTCATGTTTTCCCCTGGGGCTTTTGGAGCAGGACTTCTGACCTCACAGTCCTTTTCCTGCTCTATGCCCCAAAAATAGGAGTCTAGGGTTGCATTTTTCTCTTTCCTTTGGCTTGGCATGCTGCCACTTAATTACTTGACTTTTGGGCTTGTTGCCACACCTATGGCTTTAAGGCCAAATAGAGGAATTTTCGTCCCGAATGTGTGGGGGGCAACTTTCGTTTCTGGCAAGCTGTAAAACCACCCACGACTTCCACCCTAGATCATAATCCAGATCCAGGGAGGTTAAAGCAAGAGCGATTACCCCCCCAAGACTGATCTCTGGCTCTCCCTCCAGTTCGCAGGCCAGGAGCTGGAGCTGCCTCTGAAAACTACAAAATGGCGTGTCTCCTCAGTGGCTTCTAGCCCCCAGGGGAGGGAGCCAACTCATCCCCCAAATACTGGTCCCAAAGTCCATAGGGCACTAACCTCTTACTTTGTCCTAGGCATGTCTATGTTGATAATTCTGGAGTTGCCACAGCTACTGGTGTTCTGTGGTCTCTCCAGCCAGCTGCTGGCCCTGCCGCCCTGGGGCTAAAACCTTGGCTCACGTGGACCTGTGCTTGGCTCAGCTCCCTGCGCTCTGCGCGCTGTGCACTGCCGGTTCCCAGACCGCTGCGCTGGTCCTTCCTGCAGGGCTGCTGGGCTGTCCTCAGTGGGAGGTTAGCTTCTCTGTGTCGTTCTGTGGGTGCTGGGGCTCCAGAAGTTGTTCAGAGTCCCCTTTTACATAGTTTGGGGGGAATCTTGGGGCAGAGTGGCTTGGATGAGCTGTTTCTACTCCACCATCTTGGCTCCGCCCCCCTACCCAATCTCAGTTTTTGATCACTCCTATCATCCACTGACTTCACTCCTATACATATGCTTCTGGACAAACCTAGAGAAAATAATGAAACTAGGCTGATCAGTTCCATTACAAATTTAAGTTACATAACCTAAGCTGGGTTCTTATTACTGCAAAATAATCATTTTGCATTCCCTAATTACATATTCTACTCATCATACTGGCTATTCCAAACCTTTTCATCCCTCCACAAACTCATTATGACTCCCTGTCCTCCAACCTTCCTAGCTGAGAACCTTGCCTCATATTTTACTGAAAAAAATGAAGTCATTTTTCAAGAGCTCCCCCTTTCACTCTCCTCAGCAGATCACCCAGATGCCTTTCACTATCTCCTTCACTCTCATCTTGAATAATGAGATAGTCCTTCTCGCCAAGGCAAACCTCTCTACGTGTATAAGCAATCCCATTCCATCCCAACTTCTCTTCTATTATCCCCACTTTCTTACTTATCTTCAATTTCTTCCCGTGTACTGGCTGCTTCCCTATTGCCTACAAACATGTCCATGTCTCTGTCATCCTCAAAAAGCCTTTCCTGGATTCATCTATCCCCACTATCATTCCATATCATCTTTTTGTGACTGTTACTTGAGAAAGCACACAGTTCCCCCTACACCGTCCCTGCCCCAATTCAGTGCAAGAACAACTAGGTTTTCCTACACTAAATGGTTACTTGGGGATATTGAAGACAATCAGGTATTTTACAAGGGTCTCACTTGGGCCCATCTGATTAGTTTCCCACTTCTGGTATCATAGACAAGGAGGTATCAGCTATCTTGCCTACTTCATGTTCTCTTTCCTAGAAGAAAAAAGCCTTCTCTGATCCTCATAATGATTAGGACTCTAGGATATTCATAAATGTTTGACTTTTTCCTTCATGGGCCAAGGAAATAATTTTGGAACACCCAATAGGGACCTAGGGATCTGTAGTCCTGGGGGAATAAATAGCTATTGCAGACTCTGAGCAAGAGGGTGGGGTTTTCACTGGGATGAGAACTTTGGATTTGCTGTACAGTAGAGAGAGAAGGGAGGGACACAGGACATAAAAAGGGCAGCAGCCATATGGGGCACTTAATAGAGACTGTCATTGAGCTTTGAGTAGCTGTAGCTTCCCCTGGCTCACCATACCACTCATTGAAAGAATCCTACTGAAAGGTTTTGGAAATGTTCCATCCTGAGATTTTAAGCAGCAGGTGAAATGTCTTTTTTGCCCTTTCCCTCCCTGTCAATCCAAAAGGGCAACTGTTTAAATGGGAAGGTTCTTCATTTCTTTTAAGTTGTTCATTTGTGGTTTTCATTTGTACTTAAAAGCTGGCTTCCTCAAGATAAAGATAAGACTGATCTCCATTGCTTCTAAGTCATACATGTTTCTAATCACATGTAGAAAGGGCAAATTGGGCTTGAGAGAGGGCAAATCCAAGCCCAATGCTGGGCTTGAATATCTAAGAATTTAAATAGGTCAGAGGATCAAGCCTGTCCTAATGATCAGACTTCAGTTCTGATCTAGGAGCACTGAGCTGATTATTTTGTTAATAACCTCTGTTTTTAAGCTCCCTGAAATTTCAGAGAAAAGGATCCACGTGGATTAAGTCCTTGTTCTTACGCTAAAATCTCAAGCTTATTGTTAGCTATAATTAGGTCACTTTAAATGTAATGTAGGCAGGAAAGATCTAGCTGCCAATATGGAGAAGCAGGGGTGGATAAGGAGGTGACCAAAGGGAAAATTAAGCCCCTAAACCAGCTTAGTGGAAGGAGAAACATATGGCTGGGAGGAAACAGCTATTTCTCTTACCATTTGGGAGGATAGAAAGCCCTACTCAGGCAAACTTTGCCCTCTATAGTGACCCCTGCTAACAACTATGATACTCTGAAAGATAATTGAGATGGGGAGATGGGTAAGAAGCTTGTGCCACTGATCTAGTTAGACAGAACCACATGATTCATACCATGATTTATTTATTGTTGTTTAGTTTTGATTTGTCCAGACCAGTGAATTCACCTTTGTAGAAAGAGCTTCCAGGTAGAAACTTACATGGAGTACTGTTGCATGTGTCAGGTATAGGGCTTTAACCTGGGCCTTCCTGACTCTAAGACTGACCCTCTGTGCTGTCTCTTATCACATGAAATGACATCTTGAAATTGAGAAGGAATTTCAAGGTGTTTTTGAAATGAAATCATTAGAGAGGAAAATGAGATCATAGAGACTGAATTCCTGACAACAAACACAGGTTCTGATTTGGTATGTTTCCAAAAATATTAAGATACAGAATGTGACAGAAAAGGCCAAGGAGATATTGTGCATGGGTAGTAAATCTCTGAAAAGAAGAATTAGTTGATTATGTGAGAGCAAGCTCTTTCCTTTCCTTGTTCTGCACCTGTGATTTCATTGGCATGGGCTACTTCTAGCATGGAAACTACCTCCACCAAAGCAGCTCATCTGTAATTCAGAGTTTTAGAGAGTTTACCCTTAAGCAGCAAGTACTTAGGTGATGCACCTGTGATCACAAAGCCAATGCATGTTAGAGTTAGGACTTGAAGGTCTTCCTGACTCAAAGGCAAGGCTTCTATCCCCTAAGTCAGATTGCCACTCAGAAGACTCCTTCGTAGTAGGAATTATTTCTCATCTTACCTTGATACCCTCTACTAGAGCCTCTGTATATCTGGGGCACTGGAGAAATGTTGTTGGCTAAGTGACAAGTTTGGAACAGAACATTTTGGGAAGTCCTGGCTATGATTCAACATACTGTATCATGCAGGAGCATCACCTGGTGCAAAACCCACCTGGTTAGCACTATTAGTAAGTACAGCACAACTGGGCTCACCAGCCAGCTTTGACCATCAGTCTTGTTAGGCTTCCAAATCACTGAGTAGGGTTAAATCTCTGTGGGTATGTAGGATCACCTTAGAAACTGCTTCTTCGAGACAAATAAAACCAACAATGGTAGGAAATCTGAAGAAGCCAAACTAAAACATCAGAGAGATTTTGCTTCATGAAAACACTGAATATTATAGAGAACAGAGAATGGGAGGAGAGGAAAGCTGCTTTGAATTACTTCAAACTCCAAAGATATGTGACTCAAGCTCACACACCATCTTCTACACGAAATCTTTGCTAATCCTTCCAACTGCTTAGGGCCCTCCCTCACAAACTATCTTGTATTTAAGTACTTTGTATATGTTTTTGTTGATTCACTTCATATTTATACTGTATATATATATACACACACTTGTTATCTTCCCCCTTCCAACACAAGCTCTATACTTATATTCCCAGTACCTAGGACAGTGCCTGACACATAGTGCTGATCATTTTGAGTCTATCCTTTGCCAACAAAAATCATGATCATTCTATAGCTTATTAGATTTTTTAATAGTCAGTTGTGTGGAAATATTTTTTATTCTGAACAAATCTGGCAATGGCCCTCTCCACTTTTAGCTAGGCTGGCCCTTGGATGACAGGAATACAGTCCATCACCATCCCCAGACTCAAAGAGTTTCCAGCTTGGTACATGCTACCAATGTAGACCACTTTGCTGGTAGAATCTTTAAAAATCCTGAATTACACTTGATAATGTAACAGAGTGTGACTTTTGTAAAGGTCTTATATATATATGTATATATTTAAATTAAGACAGTTGTTTCCAATTCTTTTGCCTTCAGAAGTCCTATTTGCCTAGTGTGAAAGGGCAGAATTTATATGCTAATGTAATATAATATATAATAATAATAATAGTAAATGCTGTTCACATTAAGTCTTTTTGCTGTTCCTTGTATACAACACTCCATTTTCGAACTTCATGATTGTGATTTGGCTTTCCCTGATGCCTGGAATACTCTTCCTTCTCATCTCTGCCTTTTAGCTTTCCTGATCTCCTTTAAGATTTACCTCAAATCCCACTCTGTAGAAGCCCTTTCCTGATCTTCCATTCCCTTCCCCACCCCTTGCCAGTGTGTCTCCCTCAAGGTGAACTTCCATATGTCCTGTATATATATCTCATATTACAATTTTCTTATGTTGTCTGTCCCATTAGCATGTTAGCTTCTTCAGGGGAGGGACCATACTCTTGTCTTTCTTTGTATCTCAAATGCTTAGTATGGTACCCGGCACATTTTAAGGGTTTAATAAATGCTTGTTGTCTTCTAAAATTTATTGTTTGGCATGCCTGCATTATCCTTTTTTTCATTCAATCTGACAGAGCTGAATTTACATGTCATTCAAAATAAAGAGATTGAAACCTCTAGGGACTATTGCTATTAACTGGCTTGATTGAATTCTCTGGTCAATTCTGTCACCCCTCTGGTTGGATGGACTTGTTTACCCCACTGAATTTGCACGTCGCTTGACTGACTTGATCAAATTAACTGGTTGTTTGTACCATGTATGGAGAAAATAAAATCCTAAAATTAAAAATAAGAAGTCTTGATGTATAATATTCTTTCTAAAACTCTCTACCATATTAGTTTAGTGTTCTCCAGCTTGCTTTAGGCAATTCTTGCCAGGGAGTGCTTGGGACTGTTTTTTCAGCAGCAAATTCCTCCACTGGGAAGGAGATTTACCTTCAGCTCTGGAGCAATAAGATAAATAGTCCCTGTTTGTCCCTGTTCCTAAGAGACAGGCTTCAATCCTGAAATAGGCCACTTGGGTAAGGTAAATCAGGCAGCTTTAGTCCCTGCAAGCTAGGACCTGAATAATTTTACTAAAATAATGGAACAACTATTTTGAAAGAAAAACAGCCAGCATCACTGAAGTGCTGTAAAGGAACTGAAGCATGAACAGCAAATGGTCCAGATTGACAAGAAATGAATTCGATGACTTAAAAAAAAAAGAATTCTTGAATTAGCTGGCAATGGGAATACACCATATGTCTGATGAAAGGGCTCATAAATATTTCATAAAATAACAAATGAATTAAATCAGATTGGCTTTCAGATGAAGGCTCAAGAGCAGTGATATATAGCTGAACCCCTAAATACATAGGGGGTTAGCTCCTAAATAAAATTGGTGGATGAGTGTCAGAGATTTGATGATCTTGTTTATATATATGTATATAATATATATATATATATACATACATCCACACATATATACATATATGTGTGAATGTGTGAATTTTTTTATAACACATATTTAAACAAAAATATTTTAATAGGATTAACAACTTTATTAATACCACATATGGTGAATAGAAGACTGAATTTATAATTGGGAAGACCTGAGTTCAAATCCTACCTCTGACATTTAGTACTTGTGAGTCTCTTAGCAAATGACTTAACTTTTATGCATGATAACCAATTTTCTAGAATTTATGTCACATGGGAGCTGCCACAGTGGGAGTTTCTACAATGGGGAAATAACTTTGTACTAGGCACCATGTTAAGTGCTTTTTACAAATATCATTTCATTTGATCCTCACAGCAACCCAGGGAAGTAAGTTCTATTATTATCAGCATTTTACAGATGAGGAAATTCAGGCAAACAGAGCTTAAGTGACTTGCCAAGGGTCACACAGCAAGTAAGTGTCTGAGGGTGGATTTGAACTCAGGTCTTCCTCATTCCAGGTCCAGTGCTCTAAGCCACTGTGCTACCAGCTGCTAATTATCTCTTTGCATGATGGATTTGGGATTCAAAGGGATTTCCACATGCAAGAACATTCATATGACTCTAAGGAGATGAAATTTTACAGCAATAAATGTAAAATATTATGCTTAAGTTAAAAAGAAAACAGCTCCAGAAATACAAGATAACAGAGTCATGGCTAAAAAAAAATGTATTTGAAAGAGATCTGGGAGTTTTAGTGCGCTAAAGTTCAATATGAGTCAAGTATGTGTTATAGAAACTAATAAATTCAATGTACTCAGACTAGATAGTGCAGTGGATAGAGTGCCAGGATTGGAGTTAGGAAGACCTGATTTCAAATCCAGCATCAGACATTTGCTAGCTGTGTGATCCTGGAGAAGTTACTTAACTCTGTTTGCCTCAGTTTCCTTATCTGTAAAATGATCTGGAGAAGGAAATGACAAACTCCTCCAGTATCTTTGCCAAGAAAATTCTAAATATGGCCATGAAGAGTTGGACACAACTGAAATGATTAAATAACAACAATGAACACTTAGACCACTCTAAAAGAGGCATAGTCTTCAGAAAAGGGAAGGAGCAGATCTTACTCTGCTCCACTAAAATCACAAATGGAGTTCAGGTTTGGGGTCCATGTTTTAAGGACAGGAAGGTGATAAGGAAGTTGAAGATTCTTGAGATAATACCATATAAGAATTACGAGAAGGGCACAGTGGAGAGAGCACTAACCTTGGAATCAGGAGGACCTGAGTTCAAATCTGGCTTCAGACATTTACTAGCTGTGTAACCCTGGATAAGTCACTTAACTCTTATTGCCTTAAAAAAATATCTGAAGTAATTGGTAATATTTAGATGGAAAAAAGAGAAAAAGGAGACATTATATCTGCCTCTAGGGATTTTGAAGAATTGCCCTATGGATGAAAGATTAGGCCAAGGGAAAGAATTATGAACAAAAGATGAAAGTTACAAGGAGGGGGATTTCAGTTCACCTTCTTTGGGATGAGAGGTGACAAGACTTCGGGAGCAGAATGTCATCTACATCAGTTGCAGTTACTTGTCAAATGTTTTTTGCTGAATTTTTCAGCTCTGTTGCAAGAGGAGGATTCATTCCAGAAAAGGTTTGAGAGAGGCTGGATATCTATGAAATGACTGTGATAGTAAAAATAAATGGTGGAAATGAGATTGGTTTTGTTAAAGTAGGAGGTTAAGTTATCTAGCTAAGTATCAAGGTTGGAGTAATCTTGAGGAGAAGAGGGGAGACTTTTTAAATAGATATCACAGGAAATGAAAAATAGTTACTAAACATAGATTAACTGGATTGTTAAACAGTAACAAGGGCCTAACTTTTGTTACATGATCTATGTGATGTATGAAAAGTTAGAGAGACATAGTTTCTGGGTAATTAATAATTTTATTAATTATGACTAACAGATAACTAACAAAAGGTCATTTAGCTTTCTCTCAGAAACTGAAGAGGAATCTTGGGGGGTTTCTAAATGCTTAAAAGGCCTTTGGAAAAGGGGTGTACCCAAGGGTGGCTGATTCATTAACAATCAATGAGGGGGTAAATATATTAATAAAGAGGTGGGTAGAAAGTCTTTAGCTCCTCCTGCAGAGAGCATGATCCAATTATGAGACTCAGCCATGTCCAGCAATCTTGACAAAATAATACATCTCTATCTAAACCTCACTGTTTGTTTTTCCTTTTTATAAGCTAGGTCACCCTAAATTCCATCAGAAGCTTCCAAGGACAGACAGGGCCTTATTTCCTAAGGGTAAGATGTAGGTTTGATTGGATTCTGTTTTTAACATCTTCTAATTGGGTGGATTTCCATCAAAGATCAAAAAGCATGTACTGAGGATTTGGGCAATCTCATCTATCAGCAATGTCCTTCAGAGGCTGGCTGAATAACCTATACAAGGCTGATTTCTGAATGAAGAAATAGAAAGGGAAAAATCTTAATCCAAATTAACAATTGGTTATTAATATAAGAGAGGAATAATAATTTCTCTCACCCAAGTTTGTACTGGGTGAATTCAGTTCATTTAAATTTCCTGACCCAACCCTATAATTTCATTTGGCATGGGGAAACTCCACAGGAGATTCGTCTATCAATGCAGATTAGGAACTGTTCACGAACTTATAGTTTTGGAAAATTTCCTAGGGGTATTGAGAAGTTAAGTGGCTTGCTTAAAGGTCACACAGCCAATATAGGTCAAAAACAAACATTAAGCTCCAGGAAGACTTCTTTCACTTTGAGACCAGCCCTCTGTACATTTCCCTAAGCTGCCCACTGTTTTTATTACTCTTGTTTCCATCTTTACTCAGCAGCATTGGAGAAGAAGAGGAATCAGATGGGGGACAGGATAATCATATCATAAATGAGGTATGGTGGAAATCCAGGGATCAAGAGAGTCTGGAGAATGAAAATTCAAGTGGTCAATAATGTGTTTAAAGTTGAGCATAAAGGATATGTGAAACCAAAGCAAGTGAGATGAACTCAAAGACTACAGAGGGGTTAAGGGAGCTAAGACTATCAAGAGTAGAGTGTACTTAAGAGTGAAGAAGAGATTATTGAGGAAGGAGTAGGAGGACGGAATCAGAGAATGGAATTTCAAAGTTCTAGTTATCATATATAGTGAGGTCTAATGTGAAAGTGTGATTGAACAACGGTCAAGAAAGGAGGGGATTTCGATTGAGAAGGTTAATAAATTGAGAGTTCAGGGTGAAATCTTTGGTATGAATGATGAAATCCCCTCCTCTGATACACTGTAGATGTAATAAAAATCAAACAAGATAATGGTATTTATATCCATGGTGCTAAGAGCTTCTTAGGTGCCCTCCTGGTCCTGTGGCCTCAGTGAGCTTTCTTGTACTCTTGCCAGCTAATAATAGAATCATTCTTGGCCAAGGAAAGCTGTTTGTGGGAAGCCACAGTGTGATAGTCTCAAGGAGTAGGCAAGGACATGTTCTGATCAGGTCAATTTACCTATATTCCTTGAATTACTCCAGGTATCTGGCATGAATTCTCTAATTCAGAGGCCCTTGAAAAGGGGAAGAAAAAAAATCAAGCATAGGCAAACCTGATAGGCTGAGACTATTAGAGAAAAGGATTTTTGCTCTGGTGTTCCATTTTAAAAGCACACTCAAGTTCTTGTGAAAAAAAAAAAAAGGAAAATTTTTTGAACTTCCTGAAGGAGATCATTGAGATTTATAGATTTAGAACTGGAGGGGATCCTGGAGGTGCTTTAATCTAATCTCTTAATTTTATAGATGGGAAAAATGAGGTACAAGAAGGTGAAATTACTTATTTATCATCACATAGACGACATGTGTCAGATATGGGAGTCTTT
Organism: Gymnobelideus leadbeateri; assembly: GCA_011680675.1. Classification (NCBI taxonomy): domain Eukaryota; kingdom Metazoa; phylum Chordata; class Mammalia; order Diprotodontia; family Petauridae; genus Gymnobelideus; species Gymnobelideus leadbeateri. Next base: position 293,114 of record WOXC01003580.1, read on the forward strand.
GACTATCAACCTGAAATTTTTCCTTCTATACTGTGGTGTCTCTGAAGTCAACATGAACTTGGATAATTTCAGCTGACCTTGCAAAAGGATTGTGTGTGATTGGGAAGGGAATTCTGGGTATTCTTCCAGCTAAATGGAATGTTTAGAGATATTTAGTTCTGTTGGTAAGATTGTAAATATGGGGTGAGGTTTCCCTTTGTAGTCTGAGTACCTGTAGTTCATACCTTGATGCTCTGTCTTCATTACCTAAAGTATGGTGCATGAACATGGACAAGTATATTAGGGCTACATTTAGGTAAATAATTCATCTGAAAAATTGCAAAGGCATGTTTGAAGACCTCACCGTGGACTGAATGATAGACTTAGAGTCAGGGAGACTTGGGTTTGTATCCTGCTCCCGACAATTATTATTTGTGTGACAAAGAGCATATCATTTAATTGCCTTACGTGTAAAATGCCTTGAAAATTTGAAATGTCAGTTATTATTTTATTGATTGTTTAGAATCAGTGAAAGATCAGTTCTTCATCATTTTGTTAGGCAGAAAAGGACCTGGGTAAGTGGGGATTGCTTGTTGTCTTGGGAAGGAGGGAAATAAGAAGGATAAAGAATGTGGAACTCAAAATCTTATAGAAGTGAATGTTGAAAACTGGAAGGTATAGATTATTATCTTGGTCTAGGGGTTGGCAAAATATTGCCCATAGCCAAAATCTGGCCCACTGCGTGGCACAATGTAAAAAACACTTTTAGCTCATGGCCATGCAAAAACAGGCAGCAGGTCTGATTTGGCATAGTTTTCTAACTCCTGATCTAGTTAAATTTCTTCATTTTATAGCTGTGGAAACTGAGGTAACTGAGGTCAGGACTAGGAAATTGTTTGCTCAAGATTATATAGATAGTACAGATCTGAACTCATCCTTCCTCTGTCTAAGACTCTTTAGTGACTCCCTATGGCCTCTGGGACAATATTTAATCCTCTCTGTTTGGCATTTAAACCTTTTTACAAACTGATTCAAACCTTTATTTCTAATGGTTTCACATTACTAGTTCCCTCTCATACTCTAGCCAAATTCCAAATTCCAAATCTACTTGTGGTTTCCTGTGGACAAATGACTTTCTATCTCTGGTCCCTGAGCATCTCTCAAGCCTGCAATATTTCCTTTCCTCAACTTTGCCTCTTAGAATCCCTAGACTTCTTCAAGGTTCAACTTAAATGTCATCTCCTAAACGAGGTCTTTACTAACCCCCTAGTTGTTTGTTCTCTCCATCTCCTTCAATTAATTTTTCACTTGTATGTGTTTTTTTTTTTTGCCACTTATTTGTATATGTGCTATTTCCCCTACCTAGAAAGTAAGCTCCATTATGGCAGAGTTAAGCGTTTTCATCTGTTTATTTTTAAATCTCTAGTGTGTATCATAGGAGCAGCAAGGTGGTACAGTGGACAGAATACTGGGCCTGCAGTGAGGAAGATGTGATTTCAAATCGTCAGACACTTACTAACTGTGTAACCCTAAGCAAGTCACGGAACCCCTATTTGCCTCAATTCCTTATCTGTAAAGTGGAGTAGCACTGGAGAAGGAAATGGTAAGCCACTCTAGTATCTTTGCCAAGAAAACTCAATGGAGAAAGTCTATACAGAGCTGGACACAGAGTTGGACACTACTGAATAACTGAACAACAACAAAAAGTGTGTACCATGTCAGAGACAGGATTTGAATGCAGGTTTCCTAATGATAAACCTGGAAATCTTAGCAATTTCTTGGTGTGAAACATAAGAGAAAATAGGAGAGATTGTTTGCAGCAGAAGGTAGAAAAACTAAAAAATTTCTGGACCAATTCTCCACATGTTTGAAACTACTTGATGACTAAATCACAGACTCATGGACTTAACCACCTAGGCATCTATCAAATAAAAAATACAGGTAGGCACACGTCCTCAACGAAATATAACATGAAGAAAAATGTTATGGTCTAGAAAGTATAGGACCCTGCTGTAGGCAAAGTTACGATAGATCTTCTCCTTAATGTAAGTAGAGAACAGATTATGAACTCAGAAATAACAGGGGAGCTTGGAAGTGGTGGCTGAGTTTCCTGAATTGAACTTCAGGAAGAATGGCTATGTAGATGAGGTTGACATTAAGCAAACCTCCAGTGGCATTACTAGGGAAGAAGAGATAAAGCAAAGCATCTGAGTGGGATAATTAGGTTGTAATTAGGCAGATTTTGGAGAGCTAGAGAATTTACCCACTGTGAAATTGAAAGCCATTTCTATTCCCCAATGTGGAAGAAAGGATAGAAGTCTAGGAAGGGCCATGTCATAAGAAAAAAAAGAATATTGGCATAGATCAAGTGCATCTTAAATAAAACCTTAGAATCCTGGGTGAATGGTGTCTACCATTTTTCCTTAGCTATGGTCAGAGATATTAGTGGAGGACGACCTTAGCTTCTGTGACCAGTAGCTTTGAGTTCTTTGGAAAGAACACATGGCTGAAAACATACATAAATAAATAAGAAGTATGTGTAGATTTGTAAGGATCTTCTATAAAGTCTAAGGGTTATTGCAGTATTTGGAGATGGAGAAAAAGAATGGACATAACAAAGACCATAAAGAATACATGAGAACTTCAAGGGAAGCTATCTGGGTAGACCAGCAGTGGAATATATTGATGTCAGCCAAAGGGATGAAGAGTTTGAAGTGGACAGATCAAGGGGAACCAGTCTATTAGCTAGGTAGTATGGCTCTGATAAATAAAAAGGAGCTCATGAATTGCAAGACTTTAATGTGTGTGGGAGAGTGAATTTGTGGTTTTCTAAAGAGACAGATTTTCAAAAGCTCGAAAAGGTCTTTATTATTAGAAAGTCATGAAGACCTTTTAGAAAGGCCTGGGATACTATATTCAGTTTGAGATATCTCACTGCCAGGCAGGTGAAGGCCAGTAGGGGAGGGAATTCAGAAGGAAAAAAAACACAAAAGCATTTCAGGCTACAAGGGGATTGACTTTTCAGGAGAGAGAAAGAATAAATAGAATAAATAATAGCTCAGTTTGCAAAGACTAAAGAGGGGAGGTGAGATGTTGCATGTGTCTAGAATTTAATTGAAGTAAAATCATAAGATGAAAGCATACATACTGATAAAAATATTATTTAAGTTCCATTAATTTGCTTAATAATCGGCCTGACTCTACTTTTTAAATCCTGTCACATATTCCTAGAATGCTCTCCTTCTTCCCTTCAGTCCCTTGGAATCCCTATATCACTTGAAAGCTCAGTTCAAAGTGCCACCCTTTAGAAGGTGACCTTTTTGATTTACCCAAGTAGGTCTCTACCACCCTAAAATTAACTTGTATTGGCTCTTCTGTGCAACTGTTGCTTCCACCCTATAGAATACATGATCATTGAGAGTAGGTACTTGTCTTTTTAGAGGCTTTCTAGAACTAATGCTGAGTCTATAGCAATAGGGATTGATTTATAATTTCAATCCCAGGTAAGGAAACTCCTACCAGTGCAGTTCAGTACCTTCTTTAAGCAGCCTAAAGTCTTAAAATGTTGCTTAGAGCAGTATTCTCAAACTCAAATACAGTGTTGTTGTTCACTTGTTTCTGACTCTTTGTGGCCCCATTTGGGATTTTATTGGCAAAGATACTGGAGTAGTTTGCCTTTTCCTTCTCTGGCTGATTTTACAGATGAGGAAACTGAGACAAAGAGGGTGCAGTGACTTGCTCAGGGTCACACAGCTAATAAGTGTCTGAGGGCAGATTTGAACTCAGGTCTTCCTGACTTCAGGCCTGGCATTCTATCCACTGTGCCACCTAGCTGCTCACAAAACCAACACTAAGCCATATATAAGGATCCCTGCCAGCAGCATATTAACTTACATACACATTTTAAATTTATTTTATTAAATATTTCCCCATTACATTTAGTAGTGTTTTGGCAGCACTCTGGAGTGGGTTGATACCTCTGGCTTCGAGAAATGAAGAGTTCAATATCTTGTCCAGGGTCATGAAGCTGGCATGGGCCAGAGACAGTACTTGAATCCAGTCCTCCTTGGCTCCAAGGCTAATTGACTTGGATTATCCATTATGCCACACTACCTTTCAGTCTACTGGATAGTAGGTTTTTAATAAATGCCTTTTGAATTGAAATGGAGGCAGTAGAACTTGCACAAGTACTGAAGCTTGGTCTGCTAGCCCCTTGGGTCTCATGGAGTTGGTGGCTTCTGAGGCAATTGGCAGCATTTCTTCTTGAGGATGCCTTCAGGAAACTAGCCACGTTTTAATTGTAGGTTGTCCAAGTCTGTCTTGGCAGAGTTTGTGCCAGGATGCTTAGGAGAATTTAGTGTAGGCATAGCAAATGAGCAGAGTGGACATGTTTTCACTGAGGCAGAGTAAGTCTTCTCCCCCTCCCTAAACATACCTATATTGACTTACTTTCCTTGGGCTTTAGTGAATCTCATATTTTGCCTTTTTTTTTTTTTTGGTTGTGAGAATTGGCCTCCATTGTAGAGTGCTACTTCAGGGAAATATATTAAACCCAGTGCATATGAGTGAGATACGGTGGCAAGAATTCCAAAGGCTAGAGGACCTTTGCTTCAATTCTCACCATGATTCTTAAATTCTTCCCCTACTCAAAAAACTTTCTAGCTCCCTAGTGGGGTAGAGTGCTGAGCCTGAAGTCAGAACATGAGTTCAAGTCAGGTCTCCCATACTTTGTGTGACCCTAGGCAAGTAACTTAACCTGTCTGCCTTGTTGTAAAACAAGAATAATACCTCCCTCCCAGGATTGTCCTGAGGATCAAATGAGAAAATATTTGTAAAGCCCTTGGCACAGTTCCTGGTATGTAGTAGGCGCTTAATAAATGCTTGTTTCCTTCCTGTTACCTCTAAGATAAAATAAAAATATCTTCAGTCTACTATTTAAAGTTCTCTGTAATATAGTTCTTCCCTTCCCTTCAGTCTTATACTTTACTCCTGGTATCACCTTCACATCTAATGGATCACTTAGAACTGGAGGGCTCAAATTAACAATCTATTGTACACACATGTGTATATATGTATATGTGTTATATATATGGATTACATGTAAGAAAACACAATACACATATGCAAATGACTCCAAGTAAAAGCAATTCTTCAGGCAGTTAAAAAGCAGGTCAGTGAGATCAGATAAAAATTTCTGAGAAGGAGGTTAAAAGCAACTAGGCAGGAACTTTCCTGGGGTCACAAAAACTCTTCACCAGGGTCATAAAAATCACTTTTATATTTTCCTTGCTCACATGGCCCATGGCTAGTCCCAGATCAGTCCATATGGGGACTAAGTTAACCTTAACTTCCCTAGGTTGGGGCCACTGCATTCTTATTTACAACATTCCTGGCTAATGTTGTTGGAGTATGAGGGATTAACTTACAGATCCCCAGTTCCAATATCCTGGCTCACAACAAAACACCTTCAAAACAGGCCTATTAGCTTTTGCCTATAAAGTGACTTTCTATTTCTTGTCTTCATGCCATTGCCTAAAAGGTCTGATATGTATGGCAGGTACTCAATCCTTCTTCACTTCCTCCTCTTAGAATGCCTAAGTTCCTTTAGCTGCCATCTTATACATAGAATCTTTTCCTTCTTCCCCTCTCCCCGCTTAGTTATAAGCATTCCCTCTTGATTTAAATAACCCTCTTGAAATTACACACATATATATTTCTTTTCTACATGTTCTTCCCCCTCCCCAAGTAGAATATAACATACTTGAGGTCAGGGTCATTTTATTTTTTGTCTTTGTATCTTCAGTTCCTAGCAGGAGGCCTTTACACAGAAATAAATATTCACTGAATTAAATTATTGATATGGGTTGCGACTGTGATCTTAGGCATCTCATTTTTATCCCTCTGGGTCTCAATTTCCTCATATGTAAAATAAGAGTTGAATTAGATGATTTCTGGGGTTCCTTCAGAGTCTTGGTATTTTCCAGGTATTAGGAAAAAGGAAAATCCTATAAATACTCCTGTCTTCATGTTCATGATTCATAATGATGTGAATATTCTTGCTGGGGCCACTTGAATTGTTGATACAGTATGAATTAAGGCATGTAGCAGGACTCTGTCCACCCTTTAATTTCTCTTCCATTGGCCTGCCAACAAACCTCACTCTACTCAATCATTCATTCATTCAACAAATGTGCATTGTGCATAAAACAATATGCTAGATGTAGAGAAAACAAATAAAATGTAGTCCCTTACTTTAAAACACCTGGCTTGAAATTCCCATCAGTAGATTTATTCCTTTGAGTTAGACACTAAAGGTAGTGGTGGCATCATTTTCTGGAAAATCACTGTGAAAATACAGCAGATGCTAGCTAATATAGCCTTTTATAGGTTCAGTTTTCACAGAATCACAGTTTCATAGTTGAAAGGAACCTCAGAGGTCACGTTGTCCAACACATACTGGGATAAAAACATCATCTCTAACATGCTGAGCAAGTGGTAATCCATCATTCACTTGAAGACCAAGAAGGAGTCTGGGGTGTTCTGGAGTTAGCTCAAACTGGCTCCTGAAAGCCTATTGTTAAATTTTTCAGTGTGAGCATTCACTTGGAAATTGGCAAATGCTATAAATCAGAGTTTGATTTATTCTTTTGTTGATTTCTAGACTTAAGAAAATAAATATTACTAATTCAGACTAAATCAAAAAGTGTGACTTGTGTGCTTCTCTGTCCTCCTCCCCCACCCCGGGAAAACTGGTTGGTAAAATATTTGCTACCACAGCCCTGGTAGAAATCCATTAGCTCCCAGCACAGTCCATTTCACTTACTGTTAACTGTGATTGTTAAGACACTTCCTCTTACACTGGGCCTAAATTGGCTTCTTAGTAACCTCCACACACTATCTTAGTTCTGCTATCTCTTTGTTTTCTAACCTTTCAAATACTTGAAAGCTGTTAGTAGGGTCTCCTTTATTCCTTTTTCCCCCTTCCCTCTAGGCTAAACAGTCTCACATCCTTGAAGTATAAACCTACAACTGGACCTCAGAAATCATCTAGCCAAACTCTCTCATTTTTCAGCTTAGGAAACTGAGATTCCTGAGATGGGGGGGGTAGGGTTATGTGATTTGTCTAAGGTCACACAGGTTGTAAGTATCAGAGACAGAGTTTGAACCCAGGTTCTCTCACTTTGGAACCAGTGCACTTTCCATGTGGTAGTCCCCTTACCATTCAGTCCCCATACCATGCTCTGGACACACTACAGTTCATCAATGCCCTCCCTTCTGGCAAAGTGTATACAGTCCCCACTCTCTAAGTCAGGAGAACTGAGTTAGAATCCTCCCTTAGACATTTACTAACTATGTGCACATGGACTAGTCAATTAACTTCCTAGGTGCTCACTTTCCCCCTCTGTGAAGTGGGAATAATGGCAACATGTTCATTACTTCCTCACAAGGTTTATGAGGAAAGTGCTTTGCAAAGGGCTGTACAAATGTAAGCTGTGACAGTTAAAATGGGGCACTTAGTAAAATCATAGATTCAGAGAAGGACAGGCTCTTCTGGGGATGCAGTCAAATCTTATTTTATGGTTGAACAAATGGAGGTATAAAGACCGTAAGTGAGTTGTACACAGTCATGCAGTAGAACCAGGATGTGAAACCAGGTCTTCTGCCCTCTGAACCAGCATTCTCTCTGCTGTAACATTTGCCCATTCTGTCTGCTTCATTTTCTTTTATTTTTTTTCAAGCACAAAATTCTGCAAACTACCTTATTTTCCTTCAATGTAATTCACAGCAGGATAAATGGGAGAAACCATGTCCCAATGAAATCTAGTAATTTAAAACTTGCAAGTAGCTGATTCAATTTTGTCAAGTGTTGGAAGTAACATCATAGGATTATAGATTTAGATGAGGAAATTAAGATCTACAGAAGTTAGTAACTTGCTGAAGGGGTTTGCATGAATTTATATAGCACTTTACAGAATCATTTCATTTGCACAACCATGGGATTATGTACCCTATTTTATAGATAAAGAGACTGAGGATCATACAGATGAAATAGTGAATGGTATGACCAAGATTTGAACCCAATGGGTTCACTCCACTCCACTACCCTCCCTAAGCACTGACTTGTTTTCTTCCCTTCCCAGCTTGACTCATCAATCTCATCCAGTTTTTTCCAATTCTGTCGGATCACCTCCTGTTTCCAATTCATGCACATAGTCAGCGCTCAGAGAATATTTGCCAGATAAATGAGAGCTGTTGGTTTTATGAAGGGGATGTCCTAGGAGAAATGGCTTGTTGTTCTATAAAAATGGGCAGGCTGCTTAAACCTTATTTACAAGCCATTCTGATTGTGTAAACCATAGATTATCTTGTGCTATGGTTGGGTGGATGTGTATACTCAGTAAATGGAGGCAGTGGGCCAAAGATTGAAGCAAATGTGGTTCTCTGTGGCCTGCTGGGCCCCTGAACATTACAGCCTCAGTGTTTTCGAATGACTTGGATTTGATGAGAAAATGCAATAATTGTCATCTTCTGTCAGCAGGAAAGAACTGAATCATTAAAGTTCATCAACATTCTGGGTTAAAAGGCTCTTTTCCTTGGCTGTGAATTTGCTCATTTGGGGGAAGCAGATTTTTATAACCTTTGGCTTAAAGAAATAAAACCTATATTCACTGAATGATGGTCATTGACATAGAGGCTTCTAACTCAGTAAAGGTTAGCTGTACCCTAGAAAAGGAAAGTTATTAGTTAAAGGAAAGTTGCCTTCCTGGAATTGAAAATCAACTATCAGAACAATAGGGAGAAAAAAGTAACAAAACTTAGCGATGACCAGCAGAGGGAGCACATAATACAGGAAAACGAATGTTGCTCCAAGTGGTCCTTGCTGAAACTAACAATATATTGGAATGAATACATTTCTTGTAAAGGAGAAAAAATTATTCTACTTAAAAAGCTGAATAGCAGGATATTTATCTTCATCTACAGAATATAAATTATACATAATAAATCTTTATTATGATAAAATGATCTCTAGGCAAGATTATAGGCAGAAACATAAATAAATATTATTTATACAAAGATATAAATATAAACATAAATAAATATATAACATTTAATTATATAATGTTACATATTATATAATATATACACTATAGAAGTCAATATAAAATATATTTAAATAATAAATATTATTTATGTTTCTATCCATATTCCTGTCCAGAGACTGTTTTTAAAAAAATTTATAATATTTTGTTATATTTATGGTTTACACTAGAGGGGGCTGACAAGTTACTCTGGTGCTTGACGATGGGAAGACGGGAGAATGAAGAAATAGTGTATAAAAAGGAATAAGGTAGAAGGGACAGATGGAGAAAAATGGCCACATGCATAGGAAGCTTAGAATAATAAAATTTGAGCTCTAAGTGACCTTAGAGACACTTAGATCATCTGGTCCAATCCCTTCATTTTACAGATGAGGAAACTGAGGTTCAAAGAGGTTATATGACTACCCAGGAGGTTACATATTATTAAGTGTCAGGCATGTGATTCAACTTCAGGTTTTATGCTTTCTGATCCAAGCTCCTTCCCATTTGAGGTTTTTTTTTAAATTAAGTTTGGGAATAGGGTCATCATTTCCTTCTTCTGGTGAACATGGAGAATGTTTCAAAAATGTTCCTGCTCTAAGATCATAGGACACCAGATTTAGAGGAGGAAGGAACCATAGAGACTATTTAGTCCAATTCATTCATTATGTAAGTGAGGAAAATGAGACCCAGAGAGACTCACACAGATGATAAGTGATAGAGACAAGAATTAAATCCAACTCCTTGTGCTCCAGAGCCTAACCCATACATTGTAAGGCACTGCCACTGCTATCACATTAAAAAGGGTTTTTGTGGGTAATATTACTGAACTAATTTTTAAAAAGCTTATTTAAGTTTTAGGCCTCTCACAATGATTCTTCCTTGTCCTTGTGAACTATCTTATATCTCTCTCTTTCATCTCCATTTAATGACTGCATTTGAAAAAATTTGCTTTGATCCTTCAAATGTTATTACCCAGTGGTCACAAGACAGGCCAGAGGGGTTTGTTTCACAGGAGAGTCATGTTCTTCTCTTAACTTTGACATTAACTTGCTGTGTGACCTTAGGTAAGTCACAATTTTTCTTTGATGTGGTTTCCTCATTTGGATAATAATTGTCCATGCCATCCCATATGTTGATTCTGACTATCAAATGAACTTCCTGAGGGCAAGTCACCTGTCCAGGATCATGTATACAGTATGTATCAAAGGTTAGTCATGAATCCAGGTCTTTCTGGTTTGAGTCTAGCTTTCTATTTACTATGCTTGTTGTGAGTGGAAGGTAGTTGGGCAAAAAGGGTGAACAAATTTCAGCTTAAGGATAATGTCTCTGGAGTAGGTGGCAGAATACTTTCTCTTGCCTCTTTCATCTTTCATTTGAATGCTTAGAGAGACTATCTTTGAAGGTACACATGGCAATAGGTAAGACTGGGACATGAGGGAGAATAAAAAGGAAAAGAGGCAGATAGAAGTGGGGTCAGAGGCACCCTGACAGATGAGGCTTGTTCAGAAAGCTTCACCCTTATCTTATGCTGGGGAGATTGCATCAAAAGTCTAGAGAACCCAGGAAATCCTTCTTGCTTTGTGTGAGGATGTTCAGGAGAAAGAGCAAGGAAAAAAAAAGAACTTGAGACATAAACAAATGGTTCTTTCTCCTCACTCTCTTTGATGAACATTGAGCAAAGAGAGATCTATATGTATGTGTATTGTATGTGTATGTGTATGTGCATGAGGGTGGGGTTGGAGCCATTCCCCTGAAGAGCTCTTATATTTGGAACTGTGGCTCTGGGGATCTGCATACATCTTTAGCACTAATGTTTGCTCTTTCAAAGATTTCTTATGCGCGTGCACACACACACACACACACACACACACACACACACACACTGAACTTTATGCTTGAAAGTGAAAATCTATTTTAATAGGGTTCATAGAATCACAGATTTAGTCCTGGAAGGAAAGGCCATTGAGTCAAACATCATTTTACAGATGAAGAAACTGAGGTTCATAGAATTTAAGTGACTTACTCTGAGTCTGAGGTAGGATTTGAACTCATCTTTTTGACTCTGTCCAGTGTCCTGTCCAGTGTGCCCACCTAACTGATGTAGACCTTAATTACTGTTCCCTAAGTGGAGGCTGTGCATTAACGTAAGTGAGAAAATCCTGGACCCCTCAGGCCATAACAGTCTGACACCAGGATGACAATACTGTATTTAGGAATGCTGATGGCTAGAAGCAAATCTTAGGATGTCTGTCTAGGAAGGTTTAGAGAAGTGGAAAGAGTAGCAGGAGAAGGGAAACAGTGACCACTTGAGAACAGAGGAGAAATGGTGGTATAGTAAAGTTGATGGAAGGTTGAACTTGGAACTGAGAGTCTCTGGTTCTGACACTTTACTTGCTATGGGACCCTTAGCAAGTCCTTTACCCCCTATGGGACTTAAGAAACTTTCTATGACATATCTCTTATTTCAAAGATGGATTGCAATCTGTATTGTTGGAGGGAACTTTCATACTACTTGCATAATAAGAAACTCATATGAAGGTAATTCTTATGCTGGGAAAATAATTAGCAATACCTAGATATGTGATGTATGAAAAGCTTTCATTTATTTATTTTTAAAATAACAACAACAAAACTAACTCTATCTTCCACTTCCTTTCTATCTCTCCAAATGTCAGAATGAAGGCTCTGTAAATGGTGGGAATTTAATGACCTTAACTGATGTTGATGTTAATGGGTTTAGCCTGGGTATAGTATCTTAGCCCTAAATTCTAGGACATGTCGATGTGAGTAACCTTGTTCCATTTAGTTTGGAAGTTCATCCATCTAGTTTATCCTTAAAATATGGGGTGTTTATTGATAAAGTCTTTATGCAATTTTAAATTTTAATACCTTTGGATTGTCTACAAATGATTGGAGCAAACATGGCAAAACTGTTGCTTGGTCTAACTCTCAAATGCAATTTACAAAGTCACTCAGTAGTCACAGGAGGATGCTTTCAATGAGTTAGAAAATCAGATTGAACAATGCATCATGAAAATGGGGCCTAGGTTAAAGTTTCTTTTCTCTTTTGAAGGGAAATTGTGTATTATATTAAAGTTATGAGTTCTGATTGCAAAGCTATTTACAGTTTGTTTCTAGTATTATGTAGCTATCCAAAGTCATTTAAATTGAACATCACTTTAAAAATATCCTATATCAGGACTATAATTTCACAAACAGTCAAATTGTGTCTTAGAACCTATTCATTTTCATCTGTTTGTGAGAAGTCTAGTGAATACCTGAGGGATATGTGAGAATCATCCTGAGAGTTAAATCATATGTTTTTCTCTCCCTTGAATGTCCCCAAATCACCTTCATTTTGGGACACCAGTGGGACTCAACAGCAACCAGGCATTATGCTGAGGGCGATGGTGGGCACAATGCACTCCACAACTGGCTAAAGGTTGGTATGCCTCAACAAGGAATTATGAATCTTGCAGTAAAGGGAAGAAAACTACAAGTGCAAGAAGAGATGAAGTTTGTCTAGAGAATACAAACTTCTTTATGTCTCTCTATCAAGGAGATAGCAACATAGTTTGTTACTGACACTGTGTATTTTTGGCCTGCATTCCCTGCCCCAATCCTAATCCTGGAGTACAATTGCTCATCTATGTTCACAATCCCAAGTGCAGAAACCCTCCAAATTTATTTATAACTATATACAAAATATGTAAATATATACAAAATATGGGTTGGGACTGGACTTGCAATTACTTTGCTTTAGGGAACTCCTGCTGAGAAAATTTCCTCTATCAATACAGATTGACATCTTTTCTGCCTAGAGAGTTGCTTAGACAAGTACTGAGAGGCAGAAGTCACAGGGTCACAGAGCCAGTGTGTGTTAGAAGTTGGATTTGAATTGAATGGAGGTCTTCTTATCTGGGAGGTTCTCCCTCTATTTTGTGACATTGCTTCTCTCATACAAAATAAATACAAGGTAGTATTTTGGGGGAGTGTGCAGGGAGATGTAGGTGGAGGCATGGGGAGACACCAGAACAAAATTATGGAGAACAGAGATGTTGGAGGTTCTGTCAGAGAAACAGCAAGAATCTAGTTTCACTCACCCCATTTTGTGCTATCTACCACCCAACCTGTGGATAAAGTGGAAGAACATATAGTAAGATTGGAAAGATAGTTTGGACTGAGGTTGTAAAGGCCATTAAATACCAAACAGAGGAGTTTGTACTTAATCCATGAGGTAGTGGTGAAGATAAATTCTTTTTTTTTCTTAAGAAGATTATATTTTATTTGTTTAACAACATTTATTTTTGTTCTGTTAAGTGACATCGGATATAATGCTGGACCTAAAGTCAGGAAGTTCCTGGGTTCAAATCTGTCATTTACTAGGTATATGACCCTGGGTAAGTCACTTAATCTCTATTTGCCTCAGTTTCCTCATCTATAAAATGAGGATAATAATAGCACTTACCTCCCAAGATTTTAGTGAGGATCAAATGAGATGATAATTGTAAAGCACTTAGGACACTGCCTGGCACATAGAAGCACTACATAAATGTTAGTTAGTATTATTCCCTCACCCTTCAATTAAAAAAGGAAGAAAAAACCAAATCCTTCATAATAAGCATGCATAGTCAATCAGAATAAATTCTTTCACCGGCCATGACCAAAAATGTACCTTTTTGTAGGAAGCATGTTATCTTTGGTCCTTTGGAATTGGGGCTGGTCATTTTGTTGGGGGGTTCACAGGTCTTTCAAAGCTGTATGCCTTTGCTGTTGTTTTGTATAAATTATTCTTTTAACCCTACTCATTTCATTCTGCATCAGATCAGATACATCTTACTAATTTTCTCAGAAACCATCTCTCTCACAAATTGTGGCACAATATTATCGTATTATATTCATATACCATTATTTGCTCAGCTATTTCACAATTCATAGGCATTCTTTTAGTATTCTGTTCTTGGCCATTACAGGAACTGCTATAAGTATTTATACACATTTAAGACATTTTCTCCTTTTTCTGACCTCTTTGTAGTACAGGCTTAATGATTGAGTCAAATGATAATTATTATTATTTTTATTTACTTATTTATTATTGAGTCGAAGGGTACACACAATTAAGTGACTTTTTGGATAAAGTTCCATATTGCTTTTCAGTAAAGCTAGACCAATTCACAGTTCCACTAACAGTGTGAATCAGTGCACTTCTTTTCCCTGCAGTCCCTTTATTATCCACGCTCCCCCCCCCAACACACTTTTTTGGGTTGGTGGGGGAACCAGTGCCTGCTGTATACCAGATACTGTGTTAAGTGCTGTTAACCTTGCCAATCTGATGGGTATAAAGTGGAACCTCAGAATTGCTTTAATTTGCATTTCTCTAATTATTAGTGATTTGGAGCATTTTTTTCACAGACTGTTGATTGATTAGTTTTCTTCTCTTGAAAACTGCTTGTGGGACCAATTCTCCCACCAGGGGATAGAAAAAGGTGGTGAAGCAAGAAAGAGAAATAGGATAGGGCTCTCCACTAAGGTGCTTTATCTAACCCAGTCTATATTAGACTTTAGTTCTCTTAAGAAACAATTCTGTGCTCTCTAAGTTTCTGAATTACATGCTTTGCTTTTAGTAATGGCTGGGGGAAAGCCCGAGTTCAGACTTTGGCTTGCATCTGCATTAAAAGTTCAGAAGTGTAGTTTGACCAGTAGTAGAGACCATGACCTTGACCCTGGGTTTAGCTTGTCTGCAACCGTGATTTTTCTCATTCTTCTACATGGGAGATTTAGAATTTGGAAACTGGGGAACCCTGAGCATCAGAGTTATTTTCTAGTTGTTGGGCAAGAAGTCATTATTTAGCTTATAGTTTGGCCTTCAAGATGAATGCATGAAACATATACTAAGTGCTTAATATGTGCCCAGTGTTGTAGGGATACAAATACTAAGGCAAAGATAGTACCTGCCCCCAATATCCTGTTAGAAGGAGATATTAGATATTAGGAAGGGGCACCTTGGTCGTGAATGTTGCATTTGTAGAAAACAGAACCTCAAAGTTGTTTTAATTTGCATTTCTCTAATTATTAGTGATTGGAGCATTTTTCCCCCATAGGCTATTTATTGATTGATTAGATTTCTTCTCTTGAAAGCTGCTTATGAGACCAATTCTCCCACAAAAGGATAGAATGAGATGGTAAGGTGAAAAAGAGGACTAGAAGAGGGATACAACAACCCCATTTTGTACTATATTTGCTGTTAATATATTTCTTTTTGTGTATGTCACACTAGGTACTGAATGTCTCCTTCAGTATCTCCCTTCCCCTCATCACAAATGAAAACTCAGAGGATTGTGAATAGTTGCAGGAAGTCACCCACTTTTCTTTATCCTATCTAATGAGAATCTGTGTTAAATGATTTTTCAATTGTGTTTGACACTGTGCACTGTTTGGGATTTTCTTGGCAAAGATATTGGAGTGCTTTGCCATTTCCTTCTCCTGCTTAGTTTATAAACAAGGAACTGAGACAACAGGGTGAAGTAACTTTCCCAAGGTCACATAGCTAGTAAGTATCTGAGGTCAAATTTGAAGTCAGGTCCTTCAGACTCCAGGTCAGACTCCTCTGCACCACCTAACTGTAGTAGGAACTGACTGACTGACAAAGAAGATATTGTTTCCTTTGGTCTGGTGTAAATAGTTGTGGTAAGGAGTGGCTAGGTGGTGCAATAAAGAGAGCACTGGCCCTGGAGTCAGGGGGACCTGAGTTCAAATGTGGCCTCAGACAATTAACACAAAAACTAGCTGTGTGACCTTGGGCAAGTCACTTAACCCCAATTGCCCTACCTTTCCCTCTCAAAAAAAAAAAAAAAGCAAAAAAAAATAGTTATGCTAAAGAACTTGACAATAGTGTAAGCTTCTTTCTTACCCTAAAAACATCTCTTTTCCTACCTAGATCTACATGACCTATCTGATCATGCCCAACTCTCAGGGTGTTGAAAGAAACCACTCTTCTGTGCCTTAAGAGCCTTAAGTCTAACTTAGCTCACTTAGTACAAATACACACACACACACACACACACACACACACAGTCTATTGAATTGTGAGATGCACCAATCCAACCCCTGCTGATGGTGTGAGTCACACTCTTGAGTGACAAATAAACTGCAGTGTACCTATCTGTTTGTAACCCGAACTGACTTATTCCTGTAGAGGCTAGCAAGGACCCTAAAATTCTTGCAATAGTGATGGCGAGATGAAAATTTCTGAAGCATATTGAATGCTTATGGTGAGCTGGGCAAAGTTTCTGATAAAAGAACTCAAGCTCTTCAAGGTGCTCAAAAAAAATGCTAAACATTTCCTAGCTGGACTGATCCTGTTCTTTTTTTCTAAAGAGGTTGGCTACCCGGGGCTGAGAATTTCCTGCTAAGCAGATGACAGACTCTAGAAGCAAATCTCTGGGGATACAAGGCATGAAACTTAAGTGGAGGTTTGTTGTTTTTCAAACTGATCTTAGCTCATGATTTTGGCCTTTTCTGAAAGAGCTGGAAAAAGCATGGCAGTACCCACTCTTCCCTGAGGAAAAGAGAGCCAAGGATCCATCTGGGTGGAAGTTGAAGGTGTTGGAGACCCCAGCCAAGTGGTGTCCCACAGAGATTGAGTCCAGCAGAGCAACACCTAGTGGAAAAACCTACAAGTTCAACAGAGCATCCTAAGAGCAACATGAATGCCCAGTGATCCATCAGTGGCAGAAAATACAAAAGCAAGTAGCAGGGAATTGTGTGACAATAGTTATGTTTCTTTTTGTGTCATCATGCTTGGATGTGTCATCACCCTTGCTTTTTAAACTCCCTTTTCCCCTTTCAAGACACAGTTCAAGCCCCACCTTTTATATAAAGACTTCCTTTAATTCACATACTTCATATTTATTTTGTTCTTTTACAGTGTATAGTTATAGATATCCATGTGGTCTCTACATCTCCCTCTCTCTCAGCCACCCTTCTGTGCCTTAAGAGCCTTAAGAACAGGGCCTGTATCTTTATGTGCTTGGCACATAGTAGGTACTTAGTACATGCTTATTTGTTGACTGACATCACTAGAAGACTTGAGTGGCTCTACAGTATAGGATTTTTGAGTTGCCACTCTATTTGTATGGAGTAACCAAATGTATTCCCTATGCCTGTACCTCTATATATTTATTTCCTATGTTTATCCTTTCCACTAATACCGCATGTATTTGTGGGAAATTATCTAGTGGTGTGCTAGAAGCAGCCTGTGTTGAGTTATGAGAGCTTATTGTTGGATTTTTATATAAGTATTTATACTTCATTTGTAGCAAATGCTACAAATCAGGGCTATATTTATTTATTGCCTAGACTTAAGAAAGTGATGGAGAAAATGTTAATAATGTCTATTAGACTAAAAAGTGTGTTGTATATCCCCCCCACCACACCCCTAAAAGCTACCTATTAAATATTTACTACTATACCCCTGAGTATGTCCCAGGTTTTTGGAAAAAAATGCTTTGTTCTTATTTTCCCAATTAAACAATCTCCTTAAATGCCTTTGCTTCATACTAGCTGTGTTCTCTGGCTGACAATTATGGGTAAATATATGAATGGGGACTTAGTGAGTTATGGGTTTAGGGGTGCTACCTACAGAATACACAAGGTGGCCAACCACTGGAGGACCAGCACTGCAAGTTTCTAGAAGGTGCCCCCATGTACCACATTTTGTATAAACAAACCAAGTCTGTACTTTTACTGGTACAAAAAAATGTCAGTTTGGAAGCTCCATTAATGAAAATTGTCAACTTCTCTGTAGTTTTTAGTTTTAGAGAGTTACCAAAGGGTCATGAGGGACTGTGACAATCAGTTGGTCACACAACTAGCTTGTGGCAGAGAAAGGACTTGGACTCAGGTTTTTCTAACCTCATGCGCAGTCTTCTGTCCACTATTCCATGCTGCTTATTTGATTTTATCTTTTGTTCAGTCACTTTTTAGTTATATCCAACTCTTTGTGACCCTGTTTGGGATTTTCTTAGCAAAGATACTGGAGTGGTTTGCCATTTTCTTCTCTAGTTTCTCCAAATGAAGAAATTGAGGTAAACAGGGTTAAGTGACTTGCTCAGGGTCACACAGCCAGTTAATGGCTAAGACCATATTTGAACTCAGAAAGATTCATCTTCCTAACTCCAGGCCCAGCACTCTATCTATTGTACCACCTAGCAGCCTCCCCCCTTGCTGTCCCCTTCCCCAGTCCTATCTTTTCCCTTAATTACCTAAGAAAACTCTGTTTGGAAAAAAATCCCAAACCTGACATTATCATGGTTGGACTAAAGAATAATGGACTTGTATGTGGCCAGTCTGAGAATAGTAATTAGACTAGCTCAAGAGGCCAGGTGTCAGAGTGTAAGTAGTATCATAGTAAGTAAATCGTGGTATAAGTTGTAGTCCCCAGAACTAATCTGAGGCTCTGGCACAATTTGAAGGATGAAGCCCAAGAAGTAGAAGAACCAGGGAGTCGCTTAAGTGCCAGGTAGTTTTCATCTGGAATATTACCTTTTAAGGCCAGAGTTGAAACCAGTGAAGTAGATGGGATGTCTACTAGAGAGTATAGGAAGATAAGAAGATTGGATGGTGGGAGATCATTAGAAACTGTCAAATGAATCAGAGAAAGAACATGGTGGTTAAGTGACTTGTTCAAAGTCATACAGGTAGTAAGTGGCACAGCTAGGATTTGAAAAAAAGTCTTCTGATTCCAAGTTCATCACTCTTTCTACAGAAATACTAGGATTGTTCTCAGAAGCCAAGGTGGGAGAGAGATCCAAGAAACATTGAAAGGAGGTAGAGAAGAAGATGATAAGCTCATGTAAACCTTTCTGTGCTTCTTTGTATTCATCATATTACAATTTCTTACAACACAGTAATATTCCATTATAATCAATGTATCACAATTTGTTCCCCAAATTGATGGCTGGTGTAGGTGTGTCTCTAATGCCAACATGCTCTTAGTTTAGGCTCTACTGTGGGATGAAATAAGGCACTTGTGAGTCATAGAATATTTAACAAAAAACAATATTTGTGCAAACACAGCAAGGATACAGTGGTACTTATCTTCAGCTTTGCTAAGATAGCCTTCTCATGAAAATGTGTCTGATCAGTAGATATACAGGATATTGTGATTTATATATTCTTAGACAGCCACTATATCTGACAGGCCCAGACTACATGTGGCTGGGACTTTTTATGTGTCTTAATCAGGGGGTTGGGTCAAAGAATCTGGGACCAATCAGGTTATATGGGTGGGTGATATTGGGAGTAGAGAGTTGCACCAGAGAAGCCACCAGGGAATCTGGGACTGAAGGAGGTTCTCTCTCTCAATACACCCCCTCCCCGCCCCGTGTGTGTGTGTGTGTGTGTGTGTGTGTGTGTGTGTGTGTGGACTCTGAGGCCATTGGGGGTGGAAAACACTAGTCCTATCACATATCACCCCTTGATGGCAAAGTCTTAAGGATCTTCTAGAGTTTTTATAAGCATTTAAATGCTTATAGGGGTTTAACTGGACAGTCCTTTGGTCATGGGTACTAAGGGAGAGAAAAGGAGAAGAAAGGGAGCATGAACAGACAAAATAAAAATAGAACAAATGAAAAAATATGGAGCACAAAAGCCAGAAATTCTAGGCCTTTTCTTCTCCCTTCAGAAGGATCAAGTTTTAAGTTTTACTAAACAGTCTTAGCATGGTCAGTACTAAGAGAAAAAAAGAGAAATAACATTGTGGAATAGAACAAAAGCCAATAATCCTAAGTCCTTCTTTCTCCTTTCAGAGAGATCCAAGTCTAAAATCTTTTACTGGATGGTCTGCCTAGCATGGGCAGCACCATGGTTAAAAAAAGGAAAAACAAAACAAAAACAGAAATGTGCAGGAGTACAGAAGTGTTTCCTTCCCCTTCAGTAAAGTCTATGTCTCAAAATCTCATGGTCTGGTCCATGTGACCATGTCACACCACTGAAGTTCACAGCGTGAATGCAGTTGTGATGATGAACTAGAGCAACACCTAGAATTACAATTACAGATTTCTTCTCAGTGAGGAGCAGGGGTGGTGATGATGAGCAGGAGCAGTTCCAGGGACAGTAGGGTCACTGAAATACCCTTTGAACACAATCAACAATTCTTCATTCTGCAGTAATGGATCATTTCTAGTTAAGTGACTCTGCCTCTGGCATGTAACCTATCTTGTGATCTAAGTTGATACTGAGGCTCTTCCTGTCCCACTGTCTACTCAGCATTCCCTGGTCAACTTCTCAAAGCCTCTCCCTCCCTGAGAGCTAAATCAGGGGAATAATACAAAATCTTTGCCCCCTTAAAGGCCTCTGAGAATGGGCTGTGCTCATCTAGTGACTCAGAACTACTTCCAGGTCAACCAGATGATTCCCCTTTCTTCTAGGTAAGTACACACTCACCACAGTTCTATAGCATTACCTCTCCCATGCTATTAGAAAGCAAGAAATCTCCCAATAATTCCACCCCAAGGCCTTCCAAGGCTTTCTGGGAAACCATTCAGAAGGAATGTCAACTGAAGGAGAACTGAGCTACTTTCTCCAGAGTATATAGAACCCTCTGAGGGTACAAGGATCTTGAGGTCAAGACAACTCTTTGCTGTGTTCAAAAGTGGTCCATTCTTACTTATCAGGTAAGTATTTTTGGTTGTTCAGTCCTTGTTGTGTTTGAATCTTTGTGAGCCCATGGATGATAGCACATCAGGCTCCTCTAACCTCTGCTATCTCTCAGTCTGTCCAAGTTAATGTTCATTGTTTCCATATTATCTATCCATCTCACCCTCTGCTTTTCTTTTGCTTTCAATCTTTAGCATCATCAGGGTCTTTTCTAATGGCTCTCCTCTTCTCATTGTGTGGTCAAAATACTTCAACTTCAACTTCAGTATTTGACTTTCCAGTGAAGAGTCTGAATTAATTTCTTTAAGCATTGACTGACTTGATCTCTTCACTATTCAAGGCATTCTCAAAAGTCTTCTCCAGCACCACAATTAAAAAACATTGATTCTGCAGTGCTCAGCTTTCCTTATAATCCAACTCTCACAACTATACATTATTGCTGGAGAAAGCATAGCTTTGACTATATGGACTTTTGTTGGCAAGGTGATGCATGCTGTCCAGATTAGCCATAGCATTTTTTCCAAGGAGCAAGCATCTTTTAATTTCATGGCTGCAGTTGTCTGCAGTGATCGTTAAGCCCATGAATATAAAATCTGACACTGCTACCATTTTTCTTCCTTTATTTGCCAGGAAGTGATGGGACAAGTTGCCAAGATATTAGTATTTTTGATATTAAGCTTCATTGTAGAGTGCATCCAAGAAACCATCATATAAGGCAGCCCTTTTCCTTTCCAGAATAACATGGACTTGTTACAGAAATCGCTTCTGGAAGGTCGGCAGTCAGATGCATAATGATGTAGCTGTTCTTTGATGGGGCAAATTTCTTACCCTGAGTTGGGAGAATACCGTTTTATCAGTTGGGGACAGGTTAAAGGCCACTTAGGTTAGTAACAGCTGTCTTGTTCATAGTGAGGAGGGATCTTATGGTCCTGTACCCAGCACAACATGGTATTAATACCCAAACGTCCAAATTGACACTAGACCCACTCCCTAACCTCTGCTATCTTGCGATAGTTCCACCCTGATTGTTTAGTATAGATCTTTGATTGGTGCTGACATGTCCCACAAACAATGGTATACACTGAGGCATTGACAAAATTCCTCCATTGATCCTGACACCAAAGGGGAGAGCTTTTGATTGTTCAGTCCTATGCTCTCTAAGCCCCAGATCATGTGGTCAGACCCATATCCATTGTCCAGACAAATGACTGCCCCATCCCTCAAGACTCTCTCAAATGTCAGCCAAATAACCTGGAGTTTAGCCAACTAGAAGGATTTGCCAGTATCCCTATTCCCTCAGATATCTCCTGTTACTAGATTAGAGCCTGTTGAAATCCGGTTTTGTATACCTCTCTGGAGATATGGAATTGAACCACTGGTCAAAAGCAAAACCTCAGAAGTGAGATCCACATAAATTGGAGCCCACTAGGCCAGTAGTAGAGGCAAGGTTCTAGGGTCTGGATGGAGGCTTCAGTCTCTGGAATAATCACCACCTGCTAGAGAGACCCAGGAAAGTGTGATTTTGAATGTACCATTTTCCTTTAGCAATAGAAGTCTCCTATGATCTCCCTTTCTTGCTAGAGGGACCACCTTGCATCACCCAACCCATAATAGGCAACCCTGGACAAAGTGTGTCCTATATGACCTTGTGTCACCTATTCAGTAGCATCTAGGATTCAGTAAGAGGCAAACAGTTGCTTTTCTAGTCAGTGGTTGCTCTATGAGGCTTGGAGCACCAAATGCCTAACAGTGGTTCATTCTGGCCACCCATTAGTGCTGGCCAAAGACTCTAACCAGCCTGGTCTTTATATGCAGAGAAACATGACCCTTTCATGGTTATGAAGGCACAAGGGGAGAAATTGCTGGATGCTTTAGATATTCCAGGGCTGTAACCTATTCTGGGCTACACTTCAAAGACATAGACTATGGGTGACTCAGTGAATGAAGTACAGCAGGATATCTAGGTAGGGAATGTGAGTTTTCCAAAACCTAAAGTCCAGTAAGTCTCTGGGCTTACTTTTTAAATTATAGGGATACAAGTGTCTATAGTATATTATGGAATGTGTCTGCAACCCTGTGAGTTTTCCCCACCCGCTATATTCCCTAAGACTTGATTGAACTGTCTGGGGCCATGGATTTTCTTAGGGTTGATTTCCTCCGCCTTGCCACTCATATGGGCCATCATCTGATCAAGGACCTCTGCCACCCCCTGGTTCAGTTAACATTATGTCATCTATGTAGTAGTATTTACCAGTGGAGTCAAACTCAAGTAGAAACAGATACTGCAGCTAACCATTGACTTTGAAAAGCACAAATTAATTATCTATGCTATATTATATTTTTATCTATTTTGTTAGACATTTCCTAAATACATTTTAATCTGGTTTCACAGTACAAATTTGATACCTGTGGTGTACAGCAATAGCCTCAGGGAGGCCTTCTTCAGATTTCTTTCTACCATAATGTGGCAACATAAAGGAGAGTTCAGCCCCGTGGAAAGGTGGTAAAGGTATATTGGAATCCTTTCCAGGTAAAAGCAATCTATTCTTGACTAGCCTAAGTAATAGGAATAGAGGAAAAAGCACTGGCAATGTTGATATCCCATAAGACTCACCTTGGCTATAGGCTACCTGGTCTATAACATTGAGAAGATCAGGAACAACTGTAGAGAGGAGCATGATTGTTCAACTCTCTATAGTTCACAGTAAGCTTCTAGGTATGGTCTTCCTTGGCAGCCAGGTGGCACAGTGAATAGAGTGCTGGGCTTGGAATCAGGAAGATTCATCTTCCTGAGTTCAAATCTCACCTCAGACACTCACTAGCTTTGTGATACTGGCCAAGTCACCTAACCCTGTTTGTCTCAGTTTTCTCATCTGTAAAATGAGCTGGAGAAGGAAATGACAAACCACTCTAGTATCTCTGCAAAGAAAATCCCAAATGGAGTCATGAAGAGTCAGACATAACTGAAAATGACTAAACAGCAATGATGTGGTTTGCCTTCCTCACAGGTAACACAGGGTTGTTGTAAGGGCATCTGGTATAACAAAGTATTCCAGTATCCTTCATCTCCATTACTAGAGAACAATAACTTTCACTTCCCTGGGGACTGGTTATCATATGATGTTAACTACGTGGGATAGTTCAGGTAACTCAGGTTTCTGTTTGACCAACAGTAATATACCTAGAGGTTGCTGAAAGTTGTAAAATGCCAAATAGCCCTCTGTAGCCTCCTTTGAATAATTCAAATAGGTCAGGGACTTTGGTGGGGCTGAAGGGCCATGAGTTGACCAGCAATTATTTTCTTATCAACCCCACATTTTGGGAGCCATGCTGTAAAGCCATGCATGAACAGCTTTGCAGAAGAATGCTAGTGTGAACAGTTTTTAAGGTTCTGATTACACAGTATGGTGGACACTCTATTCCATAACAAATCAGAGCAAAACATTCATAGTAATTCAAATCACAGTACAGCATTCACAATATTGCAACTTATCACAGGAAATCACAATATAGTATTCAACAACAGCTTATCATTAAAATGGCCACATAATTTCCACCACAGTGGCCAAAAAGTTTTGAACAAAGAACAATCATCTCAAAGTACAATAGTCAAAGTCTTCCACTCATGGGGCACACTAAAGTAACTCATTAACTCACTAACCTATTCTCTCAAGGGTCACTCTCAACTCAGTCACTTATTTAGCAATCAATTATTAAGTATCATTAATCACTAAGTACAATCATTAGAAAATACACAAACCCTCCACCCCTAGGTCACTAGTAAACTACAATTTCATCATTACTCAGTTCCCTCAGAGAGGTCTTTTCATCTTGACTTGGGGGCTGGTTCTCAGATTCCCTGGATCCCCTTCCATGGTCCCAGATTCTACCAGGATTCACCAGACTGTCACCTGGGTTCAGTTGTAGTCCATGGCAGAATATGTAGCAGCCAAAGTGGTTAGAAGTAATCTGCTTGATATATATAGCTCAGCATGGAATTAACTTGGCAGCTGAGATGTCTTGTAAATGAGAGAATAATTTCTCCATCGGTTATATCCTGCACATGAAAATTACCTTGGTGGTAGGAATATTTGTATTACTCACTATAAGTCTGGACCTATTCTCTCAAGGGTCAAAGGTGATAGATAAGAGTATGTGTTTGGTTTCAGAGATTTTTTTCATTTTGAATCTTGCTGCTTTTTTTTTTTTTTTTGCTTTTTGGAGGGCAATTGGAGTTAAGTGACTTGCCCAAGACTAGCCCACATGGCTAGTTTTTTCATTTAGTGTCTGAGGCCCTATTTGAACTCAGGTCCTCCTGACTCAGAGCCGGTGCTCTATTCACTGTGCCACCTAGCCGTCCCCTTGCTGCTTCTTTTAAGGAAATAGATCTTTATAACAGCTAATTGATATTAATGAATTATCAATAATGTTGAGGAGATATTAATAAGTAAATTGACATTGGAATGCTAATCGCTGATCTTGATGATGTTGAGGACATATAAACTGATCAACTGATATTGGAGGAATACACTGGATGGGGGCTTATGAACTAGGGTAGCATAAAAGCACACCCTAAACCTTTAGGGCTACTCCTAAAATCCTAAAAAGTAGTAGTCAGCTCTGGTGACCAGATATTATAGTGCAAGTATGAATTAGGAGAGTAAGCCCAACTACCTTTGCTTGAGCTGTTACCATTAAAAAAAAAAAAAAGCAAAATGAAGCCAGGGGTCGTTGTTAGAGGTCAAGGCCCTAAAAGCACTTTAAATGGCCTTTGAATGAGTATAGATTAAATTCCTGAGTTACATTTTTCTGTTTCAATGTTTTCTGTTATAGAGTTCATTGTAGAGGCCTCAGAAACTTCCAGAGATTAGGGGATACAGTTTAAAGTGGCAGGACCAGAATACAGGGTTTTCCTTTATTATGACAAATCAGGTTCATCTAACCAACTGACCTAGAACTAATTAGTGATCAGGATCACTGGGTCACAGATTTAGAATGGAATGGACCTCAGAGGTCAACCCCTTCTTTTAAAGATGAGGAAACTGAGGTCCAGAGAGGTTAAATATCTTGCTCAAGATAAACTAATTAAAAAGTGGGAGATAAAGGATTAGAACTCAGGTTCTGGCTTTAAATCCAGCTTATTTTCCATTGTATCATGGTTCCTTTCTAAGAAAGACATAAAACAAAATGGAATTTGGGGCACACATGGGAGGCCTCACTTCTTCTGGTCAGGGTTAGTCAGACCCTCACAGTTATGGTCACAGAGTCCATCTTTACCCTAGGAGATGAATCCACTGCTTTAATAAGACTTAGGGGGTATAGGAAGGAATTAGGGCCTTGGACAGCCTAGAAATGGGCTCCTAGAGAATCAAGAGAAGAAATACCAGGAAAGCCCAAAGGGACACCCCAGCAAGCCTTGTTAGCATCTACACTTCTCCTGTGGATTGTAGTGAGTATCTTTGATTATTTTAGGATGTAGTGAGTCTTACCCTTCACCAATGTTTTACATACAAGTGAAGATATTTTGCCAGGAGAAGATATGGAGAAAGAAGTGATTGATTCTGAAGTCATAATTATTTCAGGACTAGAAAAAAGAGATGAAATGATTCAGATGTTTATCTTAACAAAGTAGATCCAAAAGTTATATCAAGATGGATCAGTGCTATATATTCTCATTCCCTCTCCCTGTTTCTCCACCCCACCCCCATCTCCTTCTTCTCTGTATATGTCTCTCTCTTTTCTCCCTCTCTTCCTCTCAGTGTGGAAGAGAGAAGACAGAACATAGTCTAGACAAGGCTCATAGAATCTTTTCCCACAATTATAGTCTGACTTGTGTCAAGGTTACTGCTTCACAGTTGAGCCAACCTGGAAAATACACTTTCCTTTGGCCTTAAAATGGACCACATTTCCCGTGATGGCTTGTATCAGCTTTGGAAGGAATGTTCCTTTTCATGTCTAATAGAGCAGAGGCCATTCTGAGCTACTGGCCCTTGCCAGAGTCTTTATCCAAAACTTTGACTCCATTAACAGACACAACATGGCCCTTTATCCTTGTGTGCCTATTAAAATTCCCCTTGTCCACAGCATATCATTCAACGGATGTACTAACATCCCCTGAGAGTCAGAGGGTAGTGTTCAAGCCTGACACTCCATTTCCTCAGGTCTTAATAATGATTAAAGCATTCCTTTAATTCTTCTCCTTCTACTGTGCTTTAATGTATTTCTCAAAGTATAAAGTTTTCCTTAAATGGAGTCTAGCAGCCAGGGACAGCATGGCCTTCAAGGCAGAGAAAATATACTCCAGTGCTGCTCCAGGCACTGACAGGATATATGACCCTCTAAAAGTGGTTTCTTTGTTTCCTTATTACTTGTAGGTCATTTAAGCCTACATATAATGTTGTTCTGGGGCTTCAGGCTTTCTGAATGAGAGTTCCACATAGTTTGGCCATTACAGTACTAAGCCCCCTTGGACAAGATCTAAGACACACCTGCTTTACACTGTCTTCTGCTATATTGTGACCAAGTCTGTAGTGAAGTCCTAGTGTCCCAATCTTCTATACAGTGTTCTGGGGAGAGTAACTAGGTTCTATGCTGTTTAGCCTTTTTTATCAATGACGTGACTGAAAGCAGAGTTTGTGGGTGTTTTAAATTTACAGATGACACATGCTTGATAGCTGGAATTGGGCACTGGAAAGGGGTGAGATGGGACATGATATTTTTACATCTTGAAATATTTGAAATGTGCAAGATGTGCTACAGATGTCATTCTTCCTAGTTGTTCCTCGTGAAGGGTTCAAAAAGACAATTGCTCACCTGATCTGAAATTGTCCTTAAAGCAAACATCTCTATCAGCAAACACAGCTAACTTTTTGGTCTTGGAAGTTGAGTGGGAATCTGTGAGAGCAGACAACAGAGTAATAGCAGCAACATTTTGTGCCAAAGAATAGTGCTATTCATGTATTGTTGCCACGTAGGAGAGTCAGTTACTTCCCTTTACAGGGCATTAGAATCCTCATATTGAAAATGAGGAGGATTACATGACTTCAGTGGTCTGTCAGGAGGCTGTTGAAGCTGGTTTGTACAGTGATCCTGCTGATGAGTAGAAAGTACTCTATTGTATAAAGAACCCTAGGGTTTTTGTTATCTTCTCTTAGGAACTTCAGAGGAAGTTCCATGGATGCTACAAAACTAAAATTAAAGGGGGCATGCAAAATCCTGCAGAAGTGGGACCCATCTATTACTTTGTTCTTCATCCCATTTAACATTGTTGATATTCACCCTCTGGACCAATTATTGCTAGTTTTCCATTATTTTATTATCCCTAGACCCAGAAGTATCTAATAGGAGAGTGAACAAAGGAAAAACTACTACAGCTTTAAACTTTTTGCAGCCATATACAAGTTTTCTTTCTTTCTTTCTTTCTTTCTTTCTTTCTTTCTTTCTTTCTTTCTTTCTTTCTTTCTTTCTTTCTTCCTTCCTTCCTTCTTTGTGTTAAGTGTCTGAGGTCAGATTTGAACTCAGGTCCTCCTGACTCCAAGGCTGATGCTCTGTTCATTGCACCACCTAGCTGCCTGCCTTTCTTTCTTTCTTTCTTTCTTACTGTTTTAATGAATACTTAAAGGATAGGATCCTTTAAAATAATCTGGGATAAAAACCAGTTTTAAGTTGGTCCAAATATATTCTCATTTGGTCATGGATCCCCAAATACACAACTCTGGAGGCTGCAATTTGAAATAGCAAAATTCCATTAGTCCTTGATGGATTATATCAAAAGTTTAAGAACATTTGGTCTTCTTTCTCATTCATATAGACTGGTTCACAGGGAAAAGACTAAGGAAAAGCAGAGAAATGGGGCTAGAAAATGTGGATATCAAAGGTCCTTCCAGCTGTACCCTCACTTTTGGAGTGAACACATTAAACATGTAAGAACAACAAAGATGAGGGTCAACATTCAGGCTTACACTTCTGGGGCATAGGAATGGGAACCATCAGGCATTAACTGGGTAAGATATATTCTTAGGCATATGTCATAAGTGAATCATAGTGTCAGAGCAAGAAGATGCATCAGAGGACATCTCATACAACCCTCTTTCTTTATACTGTCTACTAGATATTCTGGGGATACAAGGACATACATATAAGACCTAGTTCTAACCTTAAAGGGCCTGGACTTTCATTAGAAAAGAGATCCAGTAATATATTATTGAGAATAAGTGTGATGCAATCCTAGGAGAAGGAGAAATCTTTGCAGTCTGGTCAGAAGGATTTGAGCTTGGTCTTGAAGGATAGGTGAGACATAAATAGGAATGGCTAACCAAAATTCCAGGACTTCAGTAGTTTTCCTTACAGAGGTTTCTTACCATTTCAAGGGCAAGAAGAAAATTTTTAACAATAATAACTGGCATATGTCACACTTTAAGGGTTACCACGTGTTTAAACTGTTATTTTAATTAGTTACATGCTCTATAAGGTACTTCAGAAGTTCAGAGTAAGAAGGGATCTTTGAGATTTAAACCCTTTTCATTTTGTAGGCAAATAAACTAAGATCTAAAGAGATTAAATAACTTCTTCAAGGTCATGCCCAAGTAGCATATCTAGTATTTGAATTAAGGTTCTTTTACTCCAGCTAGGTAGCAAAGTGGATTAAAACGCTAGACATAGAGTT
This sequence comes from Gymnobelideus leadbeateri, assembly GCA_011680675.1. Classification (NCBI taxonomy): domain Eukaryota; kingdom Metazoa; phylum Chordata; class Mammalia; order Diprotodontia; family Petauridae; genus Gymnobelideus; species Gymnobelideus leadbeateri. The sequence goes on from WOXC01003580.1 coordinate 322,499, forward strand.
ATCAAGAGCAGAATTCAATATAGCTTCAGCCACTGAGCAAGTCTGTTAACCTTTGTTTGCTTCCCTTTCCTTAATTGCAGAGCACCTACCTCTCAGGGCTATTTTGACCATAAAATGTGATAATATTTGTAAAGTGCTTAACACAGTACTGGGCACATAACAGGTGATATAAAAATGCTAATATTATTATATCCTTCCATTACACGACCCTGCCTCTCCTGATAGTTCAGGGTCACAATCCTATGTAACCCAGATTCAGCTTATGTTTCCTGTTCCTCTTGGTTTTCCATTTCTCTGCAGCAGGCAGACATGAATTATCATTGTTTTCCCAACACACCTCGCTCATTCTTGCCCCTGCATCTTTGCTCCTGCTGGTCCCCCTCCCTGAAGTACCTTCCCAACCTCTCTGACTTGCATGATCTCTCCTCTTTTTTAAATGCCCATCATATCATCTGAGAATCTTGTAAATTTGAACACTTTTGTAGACACATAGCAGGAACTCAGCAAATTTTTGCCAGAATGAATTATAATGAGAAAGATTCACTAGAAATTAGACTAAACTGTAAATTCTGCTTAAGGAAGAGATTCCTTTTTACTAGGCAGAGCCTGGTAGAGTAGCTAGGGCACTGGACTTGGCTTCAGGAAGATTTAGGTTCAAATACCATCTTGCTTATTAGCTGTGTGACCCTGGGCAAGTCACTTACCCTTGTTTTCCCCAGTTTCCTCATCTGTAAAATGAGCTAGAGAGGAAAATGGCAAACCCCTTCAGTCTTGGACTTACTAACCAGAGACATCAGGCTCAGTTTCTGGAATTATTCTTTTGTAGTTATGTAGTAGCCCTTTGAGGGCAGCTAGGTGGTGCACTCTTGTATCTTTGCCAAGAAAACCCCAAACTCACAGAGAGCAGGTCACGACTGAAAAACGGCTGGACAACAACAAGTAGCTCTTTGAGCATTAGGAAGTTAAAGAGGAGCCCCAGGAAGTCCCTGGAATTTGGCCAATGTATCAGTATCAAAGAAATGCTTCTAGGTCACAGGTGTGAACGACTTAGGGATTGTAATAAATGCAATGGAGGCCTGGGTCTTCTGAAGCACTCTGGAAGCCATGGTCTGCGGACATTCTGTGACTCCCAGAGCACTGTGAGCAGTAAATATTACATAGTAGCAACACTTTGCTGCTCTTCATATCAACAGAAGAGACTGTTTAAGAACAGGGTTAAGTTTTGACTCAGATCTCTCGGAGGAAAAAAAGGGCACAAGCAACTCTACTAACTTGTGACTGAAAGGAATGGCACAGTACTGAGCCAGAACTAGCTAAAAGTGTGCCAGGCCAAATTCAGTTGGGTAGAGGAGCGAGGTAGAGGATGGTGATTGAGGAGAGGTTCCCTGGGAGCATTTGCACTGGATGCACTCTACCTCAGAACATCTTTCCCCATGCTGCCTCTGTGAAAAAAGGCATTTTTCTCTCCCTCTCCCTCCTTTTTCCCTTTGTTCCCTCAAGCACTCATGTCCATAACCTGGCACAAAATTCTGCTCGCCATGTTCTAGTTATGGCTCTGCCTGTTACCCTCAGTGGTAGCTGCTATATAGTACCACTAGGTGCAGAGAACCCTGTTTCTCACACAGAGAACATCCTGCTCCTCTTGATACCTCTGGGTCATCCTTCTGCCTTACCTTTTTGGACAGCTCCTTATTGCTTAGGGGCTCATTATCATTATTTATTAAGCCTTGCTTCCCCAGTTGGAATGATAGCAAGCATGATGCTCATTCTAATTTGTCTCAAGGCCATGTTTTTGTTTTACTAGGATTTAATTCCTCCCAAGACTGTGTTTGCTTGATGCTGACATAAAGATCCATGAGTCCCTTGAGTGCATTTTGTTACTAAGCGAAGTGTAGGTAGAGCTAGGGATTATCTGGGAGGGCAAATAACCTGCCCAGCAAGGAGAGGCTGTGAGCCCTGCAACACCCCCCTTTGGCAGTTTGCCTTGCCCCTAGATTCATAAACTACCTATCTATGACAGGCACTAAGATTCTCACAATGAAACCTTTCATCTGCTTAGATGCCTTAACTCAATCATGGGATAGATTTTCCTCCCCTGCTTCTAGTGTAGACTTTTATATTTTGTTTGTGTATATTTCTTTTCAGTGTTCATTTATTATGTGCATGACCTCTAGAAGCAACTAGTTTGCCAAAGTGTTGGAATTTCAAACATTTACATATAAATAGCACATTTTTCTGCTGGGTATAATTCTCGTGTACAGGAAAACAGTACTGAAAGATGTTAGAAATAAGACCATTGTGGTAAGAAGTCGACTTCAGAAGAGGAGTTTTGAAGCAGGCCTCTCTCTTCTCCGCGGTGAAGTGGTGGAACCCAACTGTGGAATGATTTGCTATGTGTTAGACTTGACTAATTTGTTGGTTGCTTTGCTTAACTGTACAAGCAAAGATTCTATATGTGTGTGTGTGTGTGTGTGTGTGTGTGTGTGTGTGACATGGAGGATGAAAGGTCACCAGTAAGGGTCAGTAATATAAAAAAATCAGTAGCATTTAAAAAATACCCTTTCCCCCCAATATTTTGTTGTATCCTGGTTTATTGCAAAATTATTCTCTACTATCAAAGTTAGAAAAATGTGAGAAATTTAACATATTACAGAGGCATCTCTTCTATTATCCCTTACTGAGCTTTTTGTTGTTGTTATTGAGTTGTTTTTGCTTGTGTCTGACTTTTTGTGACCCCATTTGGGGTTTTCTTGGCAGAGATACTGGAGTGATTTGCCATTTCCTTTTCTGGCTCGTTTTTCAGATGAGGAAACTGAGGCAAGCAGAGTTAAGTGACTTGCTCAACATCACACAGTTAGTAAATGTCTGAGGCCTTATTTGAATTTGCCACATATTAAATCTTGAGGGGGGCAGTTACATGAGAAATCTACCAGGTATTGGCTAATAAGGCTCCTAGAAAACTGAACCTCTCAAAAGAAATGAATGACTTTTTTTCTCTTCAGGGAGGTATCTAATAGGAACTATCAGGCACATGGACAGAAGGGAAACTTCTTAACTCAGTAAAAAAAAAACCTAGTTTAGACCTATCAAGCAAATGGCTTACTAGGGGAAATTTCTTGCTCAGTACAAATTATTTGTCAATTAAAAATGATTCCTGTGTCTAGAAATAGAATTCTGAACAATGATATTTAAACAAAATGGCACAGACACATTTGTTTCATAATAGGACTATAGATCTAGAACTAAGTGAGGCCTCAGAGTCCATATAGTCCAATACCCATAATTTTTAGATGAAGAAATTGAGTTTTGAAGAGTTTGAGTGACTTGCCCAAGGTCATAAAGTAACAATTGAAAGCAAGCATTTGAACTTAGGTTCTCTGACTCTAGACCCATTGCTCTTTCCACTGCATCAAGAATATGGAAGATCATCATAATAGGTAGTATTTATATAATATTTTAAGATTTTTAAAGTGTTTAATATAGGTTAACTCATTTGACCCTCATAACAACTCTGTGAGAGGTGTCTGAGGTGCTCAGGGAGGATTAGCATGTCTGCTATGAGGGCTTGTCGAGCTCTTTTGTTTTTTCTTTTCTGTTTTTTTTTTTTTGGAGGGGGGAAGGCAAGGCAATTGGGGTTAAGTGACTTGTCCAAGGTCACACAGTTAGGAAGTGTCAAGTGTCTGAGGTCATATTTTAACTCAGGTCCTCCTGACTCCAGGGCCGGTACTCTATTGATTGTGCCACCTAGCTGCTCTTGTTGAACCCTTTTCAAGGGTGCTCATTGACCTTTGGTGTCCACTGTTACTCACCTCTCACCTGTGACCCCAAGAAGCTGAAGCATGTACAGCAGCCACTTGATGGTAAACTGTCTTGGCAGATGGGCTGAACCAGGTTGAGAGTAACATTGGTTTGTGAGTTAGGGAGATGTTTACCTCAAGCATGTGAAGACTTCTCTGAATGGAAAGAGCAGATGAGAATAATTTGTTTCAAGGCTGTGAAGGCAGCTGAAGTAGATGCTGTGGAGCTCTTAGAGCCTGGTCAGACACCAAACACACCAAGCTTATCCTCTGCATCCTGGGCCATTGCCAGGTGTCCTAACTTTTGTCTTGCCACTGCACTTCAGTGACTCAGGAGAAGAGTGTGAGGTTAACTTTGAGCAACTATGCCCCACTTAAATACAATTCATTCACAAATCAAGATATCACCTCTGGTGTTATTGGTCCTCTTTGAAAAACAAACTACAACTAATTATCCCTATTCTACAGGATTTGTCCAACTGTTCTGGAAGAAAATTTGGAATTACATTAAAGGGTCCATACTCTATGATCCAAAGATTTTGCTTCTAGGCAGGTACCTCAAAGAAGTCAATGTTAAAAGGTAAGGCCACATTTTTTTCCAAAATTTTATATTAGCACCTTTTGTAGTAGCAAAGAATTGGAAACGAAGTAGATGCCCATTGCTTGGGAAATGTCTATACAAACTACGTTGTAGGAATGCAATGGCACATTATTACATTGTAAGAGTAAAGGTGATGGAGAAAAGCATGGGGAGACATGTGAATTAATGCAAAGTAAAATAATCAGGATAAGCAAACCAAAGTAGACTAGATTGTAGCAATGTGAATAGGAGGCAATTAGGTGGCACAGTGGATAGAGCACTGGACTTAGAATCAGGGAAGACCTGAGTTCAAATCCCACCTAAGACATCTTAATAATTATCTGACCTTGGGCAAGTCAGTTAGCCTCTGTTTGCCTCAGTTTCATCATCTGTAAAATGGGGATAATAATTGTACCTTCCTTCCAGGGTTGTTGTTAAGGATCAAAGGCATTAGCATGGCACCTGGCATATAGTAGGCACTCTATAAATGTTTTCTGCTAATTTGATGATGATTACTATCATGTAGAAGAACAAAACAATCAAAACTCAATGATGTGAAATCATAATGACCAAGTTTGGCCCCAAAAAAGAGATTTTAGAAGGCACCTCTCCCATCTTTTTTGCAGAGGGAGGGCACTATGGATGTGTGTGGATCACCACATATAATGTAAGACTTTTCCAATGTGGCAATTACTTGTGCTGAACTGGGTTTCCCCCACTGCCTTCTTTTCTATTTTATTTTTATCTAAGATGGCTGCCTGGGAGAAGAAAGTAGAGGTGATATTAAAATGTAAGCTATCAACAAAAATTAATTTAAAAGTGTATTATACATATGTAAAAAAACTAAACTTTCTATCCTCAAATCTTTCATTCCCAATAAAAGTCCACAAAACGCTCTACTCTTCAGACTCCAAGAATTGTGGTAGCATCTCTAGTAGGACATATTAAGTTACATGCCCTTGAAATGCAAAGTTAAACTTATAAACAATCTCATCTTATCTGTTAAAATGTGCTCTTTTCTCAGGCGTAACAGAGGTGATGAACAACCTCAAGTCACCTAGACCAGGTTCCCTTTCCATATTGTCCCTCCAAATTCAATTAAAAAGTTTTCCCCTTCTCCTCTACTGTTCAGTAACAACAGGATAAAATACAGCCTCATCTACTAAGCCCTCATGGTATGCAGGAGTGTTGCCTCCTTGCTCCTTACTCCCACATTTACATTCCCCTTCTAAACAGCCCTCTCTTCTCTGCCTCTTTATTTCCATAGAAATCACATCGCTATAGTTCAAATTCATGTGGCAGGGAGAATTTTCTGCTGTTAGAGAAAGATTGTCTTCCATTTTGTAGTGAGGAGTTTTTTGTTTTATTTCCTTAATGCAGGAGTTGGAGGGAAGGAAGCAAGGTGAATTACAGAAACATTTAAACCATAACATTTAATTTCAAACTTTGTCCTTTACAGTCTATTACCTCACATACCAGCTCTCTCTCCCTCTTTCCTTGATTTTCCACCTTAGAATTGATCTTATTGCTCTGATCTGAATAAAAAACTCACAGACTGAAGGCATTTTGCTTGTCTCTGGCTCAGAAATAAAAGATCTATTTGAAAGTAAAAATCATGGCTTTTGCCAATTCAGATCACATCATTCATTCCTTTCAGGGACCAGGTAATAAAGCCAGTGGATGCACATGCCTGGGGTGTAGACATATTGCTGAGTGATGCCAGCAATTGACCATCTCATGCCTGGACTCCTACAGGGGTGACATATGCACCCACTCAGCCAAGATTCCAAGGGGAGGAGGAGCTGAGTGGACCCTGAAAATCTAATTAATCTCTAGCTGGTGGGGCAGGAAAAGAAACCTTTGTACATTTCTATGTAGTGGTCATATGAAGTAAAATGATAGATTAGGAAGCTTTATTAATTGGTAGCCTCTCCCTGTCTCATTTTCCCCAGCTGTAAAATGGGGATAATTGAAACTTACCATCAATTTACAGGGAAGGATGGGGCAAAGGGTTCTAAGGCTTTTGGGAAAAGCGTCATATAGCTACATCAAAATCTTGGACATAGCTATAGTTGCTGTGGGGCCCTTGCTTCAGGACTGTATTATGGATTAAACACTATTTACAAAAAGACAAAATCCAGTAGTCCAAGGAGACTCAATTATTTTATTCTTCCTGGGTGACTTCATGGTAGGGCAATTCATAACTCTATTAACAGATATAAGGGACTCTGTATTTCCATAATCTCTCAACATTAACTATTTCTACTTTTTCTTATCTTTACCAGTTTGTTGAATGTGAATTGGAGTAATTTTGATTAGAATTTCTTATTAGTTATTTGGAGCAGTGTTTCATATGAAGGTATTTTTGTTTTTGTCCAAATGTGTCTAATTCTTTGTGACCTCATTTGGGGTTTCCTTAGCAAAGATCCTGAAGTGGTTTGCCATTTTTCTTCTCCAGCTCTTTTTTTATAGATCAGGCAGTGAGGCAGAGTTAAGTGATTTACCCAGCGTCACACAGCTAATAAGTGTATGAGGCCAGATTTTTATTCAGGGAGATGAATCTTCCTGTCTTCTGATGCCACATTCTATCCACTGCGCCACCTTGTTACCCCATGATGATAATAATTCTTCTTTTGAGAATTGATTGTTCATCTCATACAACCATTATGGACTGGGCTTTAGTCTCATATTATTCTGTTAGTTGCCAAAGTATCTTGGCTATTAGAACATTAGAGATAATTGCTATTGAGATTTTCTCCCCACTTAACTTCTTTCCTTCTCCTACTGCCCTTAGTTTTGTTTGTGTGAAAACAATGTCAGGTAATCAAAATGTTTGATCTTTTATGTTTGCTTTGATTCCTTGTTTGGTTAGGAATTTGCTTCCCTTGCCAATAGCAGACTTATGAATGAATATTTGGAATGCAGTGTGTTGGTAAATTGGGGGTGTCCTTATTGGTTGTAATAATAAGATCACACATTTATGCAACGTTTTAAGGTTTTCAAACTGCTTTAGAAACATCTTTATAACCCTGTGACATAAGTACTTTTAATATTAAATTTTAATAATTTAGTAATTATTCAATAATTTAGATAAAGGCATGGATAGCATTTTTATCAGATGGGAAAATGACATTAAAGCTGGGGAGAGGGCTAGTTCATACACTAGATGACAGAGGCAGGCTTTAACAGACTATGACAAGGAGCAGTGGGGCTGAACCTAAGCTGCAACTCTTGAACAGGTATAAATGAAAAGGCTCACCATTGCATATAAAAAAAATATAAGCATCCCAAGTACAAACTGAGGGAAGTAGGGTTAAGCAACAGTTTGCCTATAAAAGATCTGAAGAACTGTGTAGAAGAATGAGTCAGCAAGGGCAAAGGCAACCTCAAAAACTCATGGGATCATAGGTAGTTTTAAGAGAGTAGCTTCCGGGAGATAAGTATTGATAACCCCTTGGTGTTGTTGTTCAGTCATGTCCAACTCTTTATGACCCCATTTGGGATTTTCTTGGCAGAGATACTGGCATGGTTTGCTATTTCTTTCTCCAGCTCATTTAACAGATGAGGCCAACAGGGTTAAGTGACTTACCCAGGGTCACATAGCCAGTAAGTGTGTGAAGCCAGATTTGATTTAAGAGGCTTAAGTTTTCCTGACTCCAGATTGGGCACTCTGTCCACTGCGCCTCCTAGCTGCTGTAACCTGTAACTGGCCCTCACTGGACTATACATGGAGTACTGGGTTCGATTCTGAATGCAATGGACTTTGAGTCCATGTCATATAAAGACCATTTAAAGGAACTGGGGATTTTAAACCCAGAGAATGCTGGAGGTGGTAGGGAGGGGAAGAGAGATGTGATAATTGTCTTTAAGTATTATTTAAGCTTGTGTGGAGAAGGGGTTTGATTTGTTTTGTTTGGGCTTAGAGGAAAGATTCTGAAACAATGGGTGAAAGTTGCAGAGGGGCAAATCATTCCCTTACTCAAAAATCTAAAGTGAGTCCCTATTGCCTTAGGACCAAATGCAGATTCTTTCATGTGGCATTGAAAGCCTCCTGTGATTTGGATCCCATCTACTTTTCCACACGTACCTATTTATGCTAGTCTCCTCCATACACTGTTATAGCCATAGTGGCCTATTTGCTCTTCCTTCACCGTGGCATGCTATGTCCCATACTTGTGACTTTGTACAGGCTACCCCCCTCATGCCTGAGACGCACTCTCTTCTCACCTTAGAATTCCTAGTTTCCTTTAAGGTCCATCTCAGTTGCTCCCTCCTATGTGGTATAATGTTACCAGATTTTTCCCTGTAGTCCCTCTCCCCCAGCTGTTAGTGTTTCATCCTTCCTAAATTTACTAAATAATTATCTTAATTGCATAGAATTTATATCTATCTCCATCCCTCTGAGAATATGTTTCTTGAGAGCATGACTATTTTATTTTTTATTATTGTTATTTTTATATCTCTAGGGCCTATTTAGCACAGTTCAGTTGTATATAGTGTGATGGCTAATGGGCAATTAGGTGGTGCAGTGGATAGAGTGCTAGGTCTAGAGTCAAGAAGACTCTTCTTCCTGAGTTTAAATCTTGCCTCAGATACTCCCTGGCTGTGTGACCCTGGGCAAGTCACTGAACCCTGTTTGTCTCAGTTCTCTCATCTGTAAAATGAGCTAGAGAAGGAAATGGCAAACCACTCCAGTATTTTTTCCAAGAAAGCCTCAAATGGGGTCACAAAGAATTGAACACAATTGAACAACAACATAATATCTAATATATGCTTGCTGAATTGAAATGGACCTAAGTGTTCAGACTCCCAATTCAGTATTCTTTCCATATGATGCTACCTCCCCTCTGGGTCCCAGTTTCCTCACCTGTAAAAGAGTTGTTTGAATTAGGTGTTATCTAGTTACAAATAACACACACACACACACACACACACACACACACAGAGCAGCTAGACAGGAAGACTTATTTTTTCAAGTTCAAATCTGTCATCAGACACTTATTAGCTATGTGACCCTGGGCAATCGCCTAACCCTGTTTGCCTCAGTTTCCTCATCTGTAAAATGAGCTAAACTAGGAAATGGCGAACCACTTCAGTATCTTTGCCAAGAAAACCTTGAATGGGGTAACCAAGAGTCCGACGCGACTGAACAACAAACAAACATGACTAGAGTTGAACGGGATTTTGTTCAGCTCTCTCCAGCTTTTCCTCCTTGGGTTCTTATACTTGTCGGTCCCAGTTTAGTGGAGAATGGCCACATTTCTGGGGCCCCTTTTGTAAGAGAAGACCTTTCCTTAAGATATCCTCATCCAGATTTCACAGTCTCTGTTGTCCCCAACTGTGGCATAATATCTTCCTATTCCTCTTTGCTCCTTCTTGGCTCAGGAGGATCTAAAAGTTAGCATCTTATAGCACTCTGAGTCTTTCAGTTCCATTTGGCTAAGTGCTTTATTATCCATATAACTTGCTTGTAAGTGCTACCCAGCCCTATGATGATGGTACCTGATTTTATCTTCACTTTAGAGGTGAAGCATAATCAACTTAATTGAGCAGCTCATGTGCCTCCCAGAAGGTCAAGCTGGCACAGGAATTAAGGCTTTGAAATCAGCACCCCCTCTCCTCTCCTCATTTTGATTTAAGAACCCCTGCCTTTTCAGCTTGTTGTGCCTCTGGCATCTTTGGTAAATGTAAGCTATTATTTAAACTTTTTTTAAGAGGCGAGAAAGCTATATGACTTCATAATGAAAGAACTTAAATCAGGCAAGACCCCAGAGGCTCAGCATTAAATTCCTTTGATTTATTTATTGCCAGGTTTAGCTTATGAATGTCACTTTCCTTAAGTCCTCCTCCCAAACTCCTCTCATTCTTGAGCATCTATCTCTATCTCTATGATTATTTTTAAAAATCATTAAGTGGTAATCTATGTAGAGTACTTTAATTAAAAACAAAAAAACCCTTGATTCCTGGTGAATTGGCTGTTCAGCAGAGGGGTCTGGAGAGGGGTTTGCTAACAGGAGTTCTTCTTTCTTGGTTTCTTGTTTTGGAGAGAGGGTGATGTTCAAAACTGTTGTGATGTGTCCACAGCTAGCTAAAGCCTGCTGGGATGCTTGTTTTCAACTTCACAAAAGTGAGAGAATTAATGAGAGATTGCCTTTGTAAATACTTTAAAGAAGAAAAAGGTTTACCTGATAAATAGCACCTCAAAGTGGAGAGATTCTCTTCCTTGGTCAGAACTGACTTGGGTTCTTGTCTGGTTTCTGAGAATTTACTGACAACTTAACTTTTTTTTTTTGTGCTTTTTGGAGGGCAATTGGGGTTAAGTGACTTGCCCAAGATCACAAGGCTAGTTTTTATGTTAAGTGTCTGAGGCTGGATTTCAATTCAGGTCCTCCTGACTCCAGGGCCAGTGCTCTGTTCACTCTATTCACCACCTAGCCTCCCCAAACCACTTAAATTTTGAACATTCTCGGTCATTCTCTAAGATGACATTGCTGATATATATTGTTAAAGTAAACCTTATCATAGGAGTTCTCCACATTGGTGAAATCACAGAGGAGAACAAAAAGGTTGGGGGGGGGCAGGAAGGATTTCAAAGACATATCCTCAACATATGCATGTTTGTTGTAATTCTTGAGGTTAATATTTTATATGCCAAAACTTTGTACCATTTAAAAAACCATTAAACTTCTTAAAATGTATTACATGGTGTTTTCAAAATGATAAATATCTTTTGTTTTCAAATTGCTCTCATTTCCAAATATATTTTCCCCAACCAATCAGAGCTCTCTTTCCATGGTGTGTGTGTGTGTGTGTGTGTGTGTGTGTGTGTGTGTGTGTGTGTGTGTGTGTGTGTGTGTGTGTGTGTTTGTGTGTGTGTGTGTGTGGTGTCTCATTTTTGGGTGCTCTGTAGTGGTTGCTTCAACGTCAAAGGAGAAATTCTCCCCTCTGTCCTCCCCCAGTTAATTCTTCTCTTTCCCCCACCCCCCTCTATAACTAGCACTTCTGGGTGCACAGCCATTTTGCCCTTCAGGTAACCTTGGATTCTGCTCCTGGGGAATGAGTGGGTCCAATCTGGTTTAGCTACATATTCTACTCTATGAACATTTACCTCTTTAAACATTCAAACTTAGATACTTTGAAATGTTTTTTTCATCTAAATCTTTATAAATGTGTTTATATACTCGCCTTCCTAAACACTGAATATATGGAATACAACTTGTCCTTTTCTTGATTATTCATTATTGTCATGGGTGTGCTATTTTGCCATGTTATAATACAGGGATAGTCTCAGCATTCACTAGCCTATATGGAGCTGTTTGTTTTTCTACTCCATGTTCCCAGACCACAGTGCTTTTTGAGTTTGTGTCTTTCATGCATAGAGCTGGTCTCAGGCATTGACTACCTATGTGACCCTGGGTAGGTCCCTTAATTTCTGTTTGCCTCAGTTTTCTCATCTGTAAAATGGGGATGATAATAATAGCTCTTACCTTGCAGGATTGTCATGAGGATCAAATGAGTATATTGTAAAGCACTTAGCACGGTGCCTAGCACACTGTAGGTACTATATAAATGTTATACTATTATTAATCATTTTGTCTCTTCTTTTGCTATCAGATAGTAGCTTCCTGCTACTGTTCTGTATTTGTAACAGTACCTTAAGCCTCTTCCATTTTGTTACCTCTGAGCTGATATGGGCTTGGAATCCAGGTAACCAAGCTTATTAGAATTATTTGTAAAATAAGAGTATAGGCACTAAGGGATTACCAGAGGTATTCCATGATTTGTTGTTGTTGTTGTTGTTAGCAGTTGGGGTTAAGTGACTTGCCCAAAGTCACACAGCTATATCTGAGACTGGATTTGAACACAGGTCCTCCTGACTCCAGAGCTGGCACTCTATCCTCTGTGCCAGCTAGCTGCCCCTGATCTATTCCATGATTAAGGTGGGTGAATGTGACTTTGTTAGTTCTATTTTGTCTGCTCAGGAATCTTTCTTGCTTACCTTCTAGTTCTTGGCAATGTTTGAGAAAAATGAATATGCAGACTAGGTGTGTCATTTTATTATTATTTCTAACTGCCAGGTATGTGAATTGCTACTTTTCTTTCTGAACCAAAGGCCATCCTTTGGCTTTATCATTATGGGATGCAGAAAGCTGTGCCTGGCTCAGCTCAGGAGTTAGTAGTGTCCTGACCCTCCCCTCCATGTTTCTTTTTACATTTTTGGATGATTAATATGATCTTGTGTGTAGTGAAAATTAAATGATGGAAAGAGATGCTTCTATCAGATTCAATTCCATAAAAATTTATTAAGCTTTTCTTATGTGACAAATACAACAAATAGAGGCTGTCCTCACCCTCGTAGAGTTTTCATCTTCTTGGCATTTTTGGTCTACTGACTGAAATGTACTAAGATTTACCTTGAAGTTCAGAAAGTCACTTCAGGCACCCAGAGTGAGAAGTGCCTATTCCTTCAAAGCTTTGGAGACAAATTGCACAGAGCAGGAGGAATCATTTGTGTTTTGTATTTATATATTACTTTGTATGCATGTCCTTGAAAGAGACTGATCTTTACATTGACATTTGGCAAGCAAAGCATTTTCTATCTTCTTTTTTCTTGAGAGGAAAAACAATCTTATATTATGAAATCCACATAGATAGAACTAAAGCCCTAAATTAAGACAAAATTGGAAAATAGTCAAGTGAATAAGTTAGTCAATACACAGAAGACTCTTTCCTACCCTGTTATATTTTACTCCCCCACACCAATGCTATGAGCCTGCAGCAGGGCCATCACCAGGCATCTTGATCTATGTCTTACCACAGGACTCTTATGACTGGAGGAGATAGTGAGGCTGATGACTTTGCATAGCTCTGCCTCAGTTAAATCCAATTAACTTGCAAATCAAGATATCACCCTCCTGTCATTGGTCTTCTTGAAGAATGAAGGACAAACAACAATGATCCTGCTGTACTGGTCCCCTTGATATTCTTCAGACTCATCTTGGCATCTTTGCACCATCTCTACCTTATGCCAGGAAAACGGCCTCTCCTGCCCTGTACTTCTTACTTTCCTTAGCTTCCTTCAGGACTTAGCTCCAATCCCACTTTCTGTAGGAAGCCTTTCCTGGCCCCTCCACTTGGAAAGCCTTACTTTTCAGATTACCTTCCATCTGCTCTAAATCTCATAGGCACCTGATTATCTGATTATTTAATGTGTCTTGCCCATTAGAATGTGAGCTCCTGGGGGCAGAGACATTTTTTTCTTTTGCATTTTTTTATGTTCTCAGTGTTTAACATAGTACAAATAGTGAGTGTTTAATAGTGAGCTTGTTGGCTTACCTTTCTTGGAATGCCTCACTTCCTTCATAGCTCTGCTCAACTGACTGCCTGCCATAACCTCAAATTCCTTTCTCTGAGGAGCTTAGCAAACACTGGTGGAACACCTTCCTGGATATTAATTTTGCAACTGACTAAGTTCTTTAGGGAATGGGGAACTGTCATTTTCAGAATAATATATTATTGACCCTTCAGGGAGAGGAGTCCAGGGTTCTCATCCTTGTTGAAGGGCAGTTGCACGTCTTTGTTTAAATGTTCATCGAGCGTAAAATTACAGGTAGGCCCCATTTCTCAATGTCTCATTAACGGAAACCTTATAGTTCAAGCTGTAGAACCAGTTCTATTATAAAAGCCTGGTGCTAATCACTTGTCATATTCTGGGTCAGTTAGCAACCTTTCTTCTACTGTTGCCAAATTTTGGGTTGAAATTGCAGGTAGCAGATGGCTTCACTGATCACTGACCTTTAACTTTAGGTTCAGAAGGCTTTTTTCTTTTCTTTTTGAATATCCCTTCAAGAGAAAACCTCTCTTCTGTCCTTGGAAGATTTCATGAAGTGTACTTTATGTGCTATATAGGAAGGAAAACTTTCCTGCTATTCAAATATGGTCAAAAAAGTATTTTTTAAAGTACCTACTAAGTACCATGTAGTATTAAATACTAAGGATACAAAGAAAAGCAAAAATGGTTTCTGCTCCCAAGCTCACAGTCTAGTAGAGAAGGCAACTTGCAAACAACTGTGCAAATAAGCTATGGAATGAATTGGAGATAATACCCAGGGAAAGCATTGAGGGGAATTGGGAAAGGCTTCTTGAACAGGGTGGAAGTTTATCTGGCATTTGAACACTTGAGTTTGGGAAGAGAGGAAGTAGAGATATGGAGAGAAAGAATTCCAGGCATAGGGGACAGCCAGTGAACATGCGTAGAATTGAGAGAGAGTATTTTATTCAAGGAACAAAAAGGAGGTCAGTGTCATTGTATGTTATACTATGTGGAGGGGAGTGAGGCATAAAAAAGGATGGAAAGGCAAGAGGGACTCAGTTTTAATGGTTTGCTTACTATATATCATGAATTGCTTTGGTGGTGACAATTTCTGATGCTAAGCTTAATAATAATAATAAAAATGAATGTCAGATGTTCTGATGTAATTAAAATTTTCCTTTCCCAAGATTTTGTTTTTCATATTCATCAAATACTAATCATGCATGTCCATGCACCCCCCTTCCATCTATTTGGAGTTTTGTTGTCATCTTAATTTTCTTCTATTTAGCTCTTTATTTTTTTATCAGGTAACAAATAGGATCATAGACATAGATTTAGAGCTAGAAAGTCCCTGAGAGGCCATATATTCCAACACATCCATTTAACAGCTAAGGAAATTGAGGAGCAGTGAGGATAAATGACTTGGTTGGGGTCACAGAGGCAGCAAACATCAGAGACTGGATTTGAATACAGGTCCTCTAACTAAGAGACAGTGATCTCTTTATTTTACTGTGAGTCTTAGTGATGATCGTTTGCTTGGCATATTAAACTTTTTATGTCTGACTTCAACCTATATATTTCTTTCTTTTTTTAAAATTTTTTTTTGGTAAGCAATTGGGGTTAAGTAACTTGCTCAAGGTTACACAGCTAGTCGTTATTCATTTTCTGAGTCCGGATTCGATCGCGGATCATCCCAACTCCGAGGCCAGCTCTCTTACTCACTGCGCCACCTAGCCGTCCCTCAACCTATATATTTCAGTATGTGTAATGGAGGTTTGCCTAGACTACCGAAGATGGTATCATATATGTCGAATTCAATGGGCACCCGCTTCTGAGAGAATGGAGGACTGGAGTATTTGATAGTGAACATTTTGTATTGGCTTACAACAGAAGCAGCCTTTCCCATTGACTACACAAGTAAGAAAGATTAGTCCTCTTTAAAACATCCTTACTGAGTATCTGTTGGGGCGTTTTCTGCATTCTAGTATGAAAGTGAAAGTGACTCCTTTACTAATAACCATCAAATCCAACTCCCCACTTTAGGTCATGTGACTGAGAAATGTGTTTCAGCCTTTTCCTTCATTCTTCTTCATTCATTGTGTAGAGAACAGAGACTCCAATCTAAGCCTGGAAGTTCTAGCCATGGAGATCTAGGAAACCAGAAATCCAGAAATTTAAGCCAGGTGTTGCAGTCAGCCCAGTAACAAAGTCCTGAGGAGCAAGGGTCTGGAATGCTAGCTCAGAAGGGCTTTGGATTTAAATTTGGAGAGGCTAATACTATATAGGAACTGAGCTGAACTATGAGACCTAGGGTATGTGTGTGTGTATGTGTGTGTGTGTGTGTGTGTGTGTGTGTGTGTGTGTGTGTGCATGTTTGTATAGGGGAAATGTTTGTATGCTTGTTTTTGCTATATCTTTGAAGTCAATATCCCTTTGTAAAAGTGAATCTGATGTTAAAATATTAAACGGAACTCAGGTTCTAGTCATATGACCATGGTGGTTCAGGGAATAGAAGAAAGAATCCTTAGTCTCCTTAAGGTGACAGAGAATCCTGTGGGGGCAATAAAATATTACAGGCCTGGTTCTGAAAGAGTGGGGTCAGAGTACTCTCTCATATGTGTTATACATATACATTACTCTTCTTTCTGTGTTCTGTGGTCCAACCCAATTAATAATGATGATGATGGTGATGATGATGAAGATGATGCTGACTAACACTCATGTAGCACTTACTATGTGCCAGTCTCTGTGCTAAATACAATTATTATCTCATTTGATCCTCACAACAATCCTGAGAGGTAGTTTATAATTGAAGAAACTGAGGCAAACAGGTTAAATGATTTGTCAATATCTTGTAATTGAATGATGTTGGATTTGAACTCTGGTCTTCCTGACTCTAGGACTCCTTCATGCAGCTGCCCTAATTTACTTTTTCGCTATTCTATACATGGTAGTTCCACCTTACATCTCCATGTCTTTGCACAATCTGTTTCCTGTAGTCAAAATGTATTCCTTTCTCATTCTTGTCACTTGGAATTCCTGGTTTTCTTCATAGTTTGGCTCAAATGCAGCCTTCTATAATGAGCCCTTTCCTCATTTCCTCTTCCCTTGTTTCCCTCCCCCCCCCCACAGCACCTCTGTATTTATTTTGTATAGAATTACTATGTACACAATGCTTTACTCTTTGACCCTAAGCTCTTTGAAGGCAGACAGTTCATTTTTTTAAAATTATTTTTGTATCCCTGCTATCTAGCACAGTGCTTGCTGATTGCTTGGCTACTTAGTAAAGTACTTTGAAGTAAATGAGGACAAGATTATCTTCCTTGCACTCTCCTTCATCCTTCCCATCATGCCATTTGATATTTTGATAGTTTGTTTTTCAATATAAATTTCATTGCTTCTAGTAAGAAAATTATTGATCTCTTGATAAGTATTGGATTCAATAAATAGTTTAATTTTATGATTATTGTAATTTAAAATATATTAATCCAACATATTCATGAACATAAAATGGAAATAGTGAAAGAAGGGTGGAAATAGAATGTGAACTTTTTGAGGCTGGGGATAATTTTAACTTTTTCCTTTTGTATCCCTGAGGCCTAGTATACATGACACAGGGTAGATGGAATGCACAAGTAAATGCTTTGTTTCATAGAACTGAACTGAATTCTCTCCTGATGACTCTTCAGAATTTAAATGTAGCATATAAAAAGTTCTGCTTTTTGCTATAATTCATTCCTGGAAATGACACTAGGAAGTAAAATGAGGGGAAATGGGCCATTTCCTTCTCTATGTTCTATATAGCCTGTGGTCAGCCTCTCTTTTATTAGGTGACTTTGGGCATTGGTCAGGTGAAATACTGATGGAAATTGTAATAGGACCAGCAGAAACTGTCAAATCAAGGCTGTAAATGATGAATATGAAGATTGAGAGATTTTAACAGCAAAATGGAAATTGATAAGTAGATAGGCAAATGTAAAGCAATAAAAAGGGAGGGTAGGTGGTGTGATGGATAAAGTACCAGCCCTAGAGTCAGGAAGACTCATCTTCCTGAGTTCAAGTTTGACCTTGGACACTTATTAGATGTGTGACCCTGGGCAAGTCACTTAACCTTGTTTGCCTCAGTTTCCTAATTTATAAAATGAACTGGAGAAAGAAATGGCAAATCACTTCAATATCTTTGCCAAGAAAAGCCAAAATGGGTTCACTAAGAAATTGGACACAACTGAACCAATTAAATAACAACAAAATAGAAGAGGGGACTTCCTACAAGGTAACTGCACTTTACAAGACTAGCTATAAATGGGAGAACTCATTCAAAATTGTGATAGCAGGATGACAAGAGCAGGGATGGAGGAGATGTAAGAGAAGTAATGATGGCCCAATACTGAGTTGGAATTTGGGTTACATGGAAACCTGGGTTCTAAATCTGGTTCTGATTCTGCTACCTTGATCTTTTTAAAAAAATTATTCATTTATTTACTTTTAGTTTACAACATTCAGTTCCGTAATCCCTTGTGTTCCAAATTTTCTCCCCTTCCCTCTCCTAACTCCTCCCATGACCCATGGCAGCATGCAATCAGATATAGATTCTACAGATACCTTCAAATTAAATATTAGTCAAGTTGTAAAGAATTATAACCATTGGAATGAACAGCGAGACAGAAGGAACAAAACAAAGTAAAAAAGAGAGAGAGCAAGTAGTTTGCTTCAATCTGCATTCAGACTCTACAGTTCTTTCTCTGGATGTGGATAGCCCCTTCCATCAAGAGTCTTTTGGAGTTGTCTTATAGTGTTGCATTGCTTATGACCTTGATCTTGTTATCCATAGAACAGGGATAATCAAAATAGAATCATAGAACCTGACATTGTAGAGTTAGAAGTTGTATTAGAGGTCATTTACCTCAGCCCCATAAATCATGCATGTGAAGAAATACAGACCCAGAAAGGTGAGAGATTTGTCTCAAATTATAAATGAAAATGACAGAGGGCAGATTCAAATCAAGGTCTTCTGACTCCCAGTCACCATGCATGGCTAACCAAAAAATCAAATATGAAAGTAATGGACAGGGGTGGCTAGGTGGTGCAGTGAGTAAAAGCACTGGCCCTGGAGTTGGGAGGATCTGTGATCGGTTCCAGCCTCAGAAAATTAGCACCCACACGTAAATAACTAGCTGTGTAACCTCGAACAAGTTAACCCCAATTGCTAAAAAAAATTAAAAAAGTAGTGGACAGTTGCCATGGGTGTTTGGGAGGATGATATGGTTCCTCTTTGGAGGCCCAAATGAAAATTTCTATATTACCAAGAATTCTGCATAGAATTCTCTTATTGACACCCTTCATACCTGGCAAGCTCTTGAATAATATTCTCCTGAATCCCTTTTTATGCATCCTCTGCTGTATCCAAAGTGCACTACGCACCTGAAGCTACCCTGTAATTTTCTGGCCCTGAGCCCTTGCCCCAAATATTGCCTACATCTGAAATACCCTGCTTTCTCATTTTATGCTATTTAATTCACCCCCCCCCCCCCTTAAAGTCCAACTCAAAAGCTGTCTTCACCATGCCATCTTCACTTTTCCTGATATGTACTGTTAGCTGGGCCCTTTCCTTTTGGATTTCACGTGATTTTTTTGTCTTTTACATCTATAATGCATTTACCATGTCAGGAAAGTAGTTGAATTCCGTGGAAATAACTTTATTGGCATTTGAATTGGGTTCAAGGCCTGACTCCACTATCTACATGGCCTTCACTTCCCTGGGGCTAGATTTCTTCATCATTAAAACAAGGTGATTGGTAGATTAGATGACCTCTAAGGTCCTCTCCAGATAGAAATCTATGATCCTATGATATTGTGTGTAGCCCAGGGCTCTCAGAACACATGGGCTTCCTTTAGTGCCATCCCAAGCTTAAGGTACAGGTAGTGGTATGGTTCAGTCTCCATCAATATGTTTCTTTTATTAGCCAGAGTTTAGAGTAGTTAAAAGCAAAAGCCATTTAACTAAATGTGAATCAGTGAGGAGGCATAGTGGATAGAGAGCTGGACTTGGAGTCATCTGGTCTCAGACACTAGCTATGTGACCCTGGCCAATCACTGATCTGTTTTCTGTTCCAGTTTCCTCATAGGTAAAATGCAGAATGTATACAATTATTATTACAAAATAATAGTAGCGCCTATGTCAAGATGCAGAAGATCAAATGGCACGATATTTGCAAATATTAAAGTACCATGTCAATGCTGATTATTTTAAGTATTAAATAGAAGAACATATTATGTGACAAGAACAATATCTCTTATATACAGAGTTTCTGCCAGCAGTTGCTATACCCTTAGAGGGAAAGGGAGACATTCAGAGAACACAAATGAAGGGAATCCCTATGTCCGGACCACATGCAAGTCTGCAGAACCTCTTGTCTCTGACTCTGCAGAACCTTGGGATGAAGTCATTGGATGAACTGATTTCTCTGCAGAACTTGGCTTTTCTGTTGGATGCCTTGCTCATTTGGATAGAACATATGGTACTGTGGAAAGAGTACTCATTGGCTCTGGAGCCGATAATCACACCTGGTATGATCTTGGACAAACCACTTGGCATTCTTGAGCCTCAGTGTCCTTATCTAAAATAAAGGAGTTGGGTTAGGTGACCTCTGTGATTCCTTTCACCTCTATAGTTATAATCCTAATATCCCCTGGCTGTCAAGCAAATCTATTTGAAACAAGACTAGTGGAGTTATGACCTTCATCTTCATTCCTCCATTCTTTGTTTCTGCCAGCAACATAATCACTGGTCTCTCTCAATTATTTCCGTAATTTTTCAGTTGTATTTGACAATTTCATGATCCCATTTGAGATTTTCTTGGCAAAGATACTGGAGTGGTTTGCTATTTTCTTCTCTATTTTACAGATGAGGAAACTGAAGCAAACAGGGTGAAATGACTTGCTCAGGGTCATACATATTTGATCTCATGAAGATGAATCTTCCTGCTTGAGGGTACTCTGTTCAGTGTGCCACCTAGCTGCCCATTTTTATTTTAAAACATATTTTAATTTTTGTTGATACTTTATTTAAAACATTATATTCATTCTGGAATACATCCATCCTCTTTTACCTTGTGAGACAATCATTATAACAAGAATTTTTTTTTTTTTTTTTGCATTTTGGAGGGGGAAGGCAGGGCACTTGGGGTTAAGCGACTTGCCCAAAGTTATATGGCTAGTAAGTGTTAAGTGTCCAAGGTCAAATTTGAACTCAGGTCCTCCTGACTTCAGGGCTGGTGCTCTATTCACTGTACCACCTAGCTGTCCCCCAAAGACCTTTTAAAAAGAAAAAAAAGCCCAGCAAAACTCACCAACTTATGGATTTTCTGACAGGATTATTACACATCCATTTTTTTCTGCCTCTGCATTAAGGGAAGTTACATTCTCTCTTTAGGGTCAAACTTGGTCATTCTTATTACAAATTACATTCTAATTACAACATATTCAGGCTTGTCTTTTTAACAGCTGCCATTTATTTAGCATATTAAGCTATACTTAAGGCATCATAACATAATGTATAACAAACTGGTCTCAAAGCCAGGAAGACCTGAGTTCAAGTCCCAGCTCAGACACAAACTGGCTGTGTGTCCCTGGGCAAAGCACTTAATCATTCTCTATGCTCTGGACAACTATTTAAGACTGTCAATTATAGAGAAGGTGTCAATATGCATTGGTAGAAAGAATTTCCAGCACTGGCCCTGGAATCAAGAGGAAATGAGTTCAAATCCAGCCTCAGACACTTAACACTTAGCCATGTGACCTTGGGCAAGTCACTTAACCCCAATTGCCTTGCCTTCCCCTCTCCAAAAAAAGAAGCAAAAAAAAAAGAAATAATTTCCTCATTCCTCATATTAATGAATTTACAGGTTCAGGTCTGCCATTAAAAAGATAGTTCCTATCCCATTAAGTTTTGCAAAATGATACATAAATCATACACACACATACACACATATATACATATATAATATATATTAAACATTCATATTATTATTTCAACTGAGCTTCATAACAGTTCTGTGAGATAGGTACTACAGGTATTATTTTCATTTTAGACTTGAGAAAATTGAGGCTCAGAGAGAGGGAGTAGCTTGCCCATAGTCACATAGCTAGTGTCAGAGGCTTGATTAGAGCCTATTTCTTGCCTGTTAAACCTAGCATATGCTCTATTATGTTAAATTATCTCTAAAACTCTAAGCTCTATAATACCAGGACTGTCATATCTAAGTGGTATGCTATATCTTTACCAGTGTTTAGCATGCTGCTATGCACACAGTAGGCTCTTTTTTTGGTCAGAGGGGGCAAGGTAGGGCAATCGGGGTTAAGTGACTTGCCCAAGGTAACACGGCTAGTTTTGTGTTAAGTGTCTGAGGTAAAATTTGAACCAGGTTTTCCTTACTCCAGGGCTGGTGCTCTATTCACTGAGCCACCTAGCTGCTCCCCCACACCCCCAGGTTCTTGATAAATGACTGTTGGGTTGAATTCATTCTCTAATGAGAACAGTAAACCACTGGCGTTATTGTGTCCTGTTCACAGGTTAGAGCTATGAATGAGAATGGAACCCAACTTTCTCACTAGTTAGATCAGTGTAGTTGATGGCCGTTCTCACCACTCACTTTTTCTGGGTTTTTTTTCCTTCTTCCTCAGAGCAAACATTCTCATCCATCACATATCCCCACAATGATTGCTATGGGTCATCCCATTTCAAAGGTGATATTTGCCTAGCAAGGGTAGCTTACCTTGGCAGATTCCTGAATAATTCATGGTTTTATCACTAGTATCTCCTCAGCTGAGAAGAGAGTGATGATTCCCAAAGTATAAAAAGCTAATAAAGTAAAAGCCAAAGGTTGATGGTAAGTGAAATAATCTAGAGATGCCATTTCAAACCAAAGTCTGGAAATAGGGAAAACCATCAGAGCTGCTAGTTACTGGCACCTACCTGACAGGGTTGTTATGAACATTAAATGAGACACTGCACATAAAATCTTTGAAAACCTGAGTGCTTTGAATATAATTATAAATGTACAGAGTTGCTTGGGGTCAGAAAGCAACCTACCTATTGTTACACAGCTATTTTCTTTCAGGTCTTCCTGACTTGAAGGCCAGACCTTTCTCCACTAAACCCCATTGCCTCTATTATGCATTTGAACAGACAGTGTATGTGTAATCTGGGTTTCTGGTGTGCCTAATTCTAGTTTGGAGCCTGCTTTATCCCCTACCCACTGGGTGGGCGTGGTCTCCTTAGATTGGCTATGTTTTTAAAAGTGGTGATATTGAGCCATTCATTCTCTTTTCTGTAACTGTCCACCCCCGCTCCCCCTTTTTTTGGCTGTACTTTTCCCCCTTACCTTCCTTCTGCTACATAATTTTCAACAATCTTCTGCACATAGTGTGTATTACATGAACAGAGCCAGTGAAAAGGAAAGGTCTTTCTTTCCCTTACTCCCTCTCTTACCCTGGACCAAAGAAATGGGGCTGGAGCTATTTGTTTCTGTTCTGTATTATTTATCCTCAGTTTTAGATTAAGTAGGGGTTTGAGTATGGCAACCTTGGAATCATGATTGCAGGCAGGATGATGCAGCTGGCCAGCCCCCACATGGAAGCCCTCAGAAGCCAGGGTGCCTGGGATTTGAGTTTGAGGGAAATTTTGGACTTGGCCCTAGAACTTTGCTCATTGAGAATGAGTTTAAAATATGTACCTAATCCCTTTCAAGACGCTGAGGTGGTGAAAGGGAGTTGGGAGGATTAATGTATTGGGGGAGTAAGTTTGTATATTTGTGATTATACCTTTGGAAGTAAATATTCCTTTGTAAAAAGTTCCTGTTTTGCAAATATTACTGACCTTTGATAGTTTGCTGTCACCAAACACCTAAATAATGAGTTAAGAATTCATTTGAAGGTGAGAGACAAATAATATTGGAACCAAGAGGCCTGAATCAAAGTCTTAGCTCTGTCAAAATAGCTGCGTTTACTGAAGGGACACTATCTAGAATGCATCACAAAATGTCAGAGCTGGGAGGCCACCATCTTGTCTGATCTCCCCATAACATAGTTAAAGCCCCTGAAAGCCCAAGAGGTTATTTCTTGCCTAGGATCACACAGCTGGTGACCAGCAGAGTGAGGATATGAATCCTAGTCTTTGGCCCAAGTTTAAAGTTCTTTGTTCTATACCATATTGCCTTCATAATAACATCACTGGGTTTAGGTATCCTCATCAGGAAATTGAATGGTGTGGAACTAAATAATCTCTAGTGCCAAGGTTCTTGGATTTTCTGATCCTGTGCAACAATGGAAATAAAAAAAGGCACACACAATTCCATTGTGGTGGGGATTAGGGGAGATACTCAAGGAATGAGTATTTATTATTGTGTATTTACTATTACTACCACAGCCTGAGAAAAATACAATTCTTGGACAGGGACATTTTATGGATGATTTCTCCTTCTAAAAGCTTCTTTTCAGACAGTGATTTTAAAAATTCAGTTGGCTTCAGTAAGGTCCTATTAAGTATTTGCTATGTGCCATGCACTTTGTTGGGTCTTATGAAGTACAATTATGCCTTCCACATCACAACTCTCCCCATCGCAGGTTGCCATAAGAAATTAAATGTGAATTTTCAGAAAGTTTTGCAGAAGCCACAGACAATATATGGAGGTCAATAGACAACACAGAAAAACTTTTGAAATTCAGAAATGCATAAAATATATGTATAGTATCATATAACATCACCTTCAAATTTTATTATAAGGTATTGTAAACACCACATGAAAGAAAAAAAAATTCAGGCTTCTCTGGTATAAAGTGTGAACTGTTTTTTTTTCCCTTCAGAATTTATTTATTTTTAGTTTTCAACATTCATTTCCACATGATTTTGAAATCCAAATTTTCTCCCCATCTCTCCCCTACCACCCACTCCAAGATGGCAAGCATACTTATTATCCTTCCCCCAGTCTATATCCACTCCTATCCCACTATTTACCCCCTTCCCCCTTACTTTCTTATAGGGCAAGATGAATTTCCATACCCCATTGCCTATATATTTTATTTCCTGGTTGTATGTAACAGCAATTTTTTTTAACATTTGTTTTTAAAACTTTGAGTTCCAGATTCTTCCCTTCTTCCCTCCTCATCCACCCCCACTAGGAAGGCAAGCAATTCAATATAGGTTATACATGTATAGTTATGCAAAACATTTCCATAGTGGTCATGTTGTGAAAGACTAAGTGTATTTCTCTCCATCCTATCCCACCTTCCATTTACTCTATTTTCTACTTTGACCCTGTCCCTTTTCAATAGTGTTTGATTTTGACTACCCCTGCCCCCAATCTGCCCTCCCTTCTATCATACTGTTGCCCCCATCATATCCCCTTCCCCCCTACTTTCCAATTGAGTGTGTATGTTACTCCCTCCTTAAGCCAAATCTAATGAGAGTAAGGTTTATTGTAATAGCTTTCTCTTGCCTCTTTTATATGAGATAATTTACCCTATTCTAGCTCTCCTTTTCTCCTCCCAATATATTCCTCTCTCACCCCTTAATTATATTTTTTAGATATCATCCTTTCATATTCAACTCACTCTGTGCCCTCTATGTATACATATACACACACGTATAAATATATATAGATACACAAATACCTACCTATACATACATATATATGTGTACATACACATGTACATATATATTCCCTTCAAATATCCTCATACTGAGAAAAGTCCTATGAGTTACAATTATCATCTTTCCATATAGGAATGTAAACAGTTGAACTTTAATAAGTTCCTTATGATTTCTCTTTCCTTTTTACCTTTTCATGCTTCTCTTGATTCTCGTATTTGAAAGTCAAATTTTCTGTTCAGCTTTGTTTTTTTTCATCAGGAATGCTTGAAAGTCCTCTATTTCATTTAATATCTATATTTCTCCCTAAAGTATTATACTCAGTTTTTCTGGGCAGGTGATTCTTGGTTTTGAGGTTCCTTTGACCTCCAGAATATCATATTTACCAAGCCCTTTGATCCCTTAAAGTAGAAGCTGCTACATCTTGTGTTATCCTGATTGTTTTTTCATAATACTCAAATTGTTTCTTCCTGACTGCTTGTAATTTTCTCCTTGACCTGGGAACTCTGGAATTTGGCTATAATATTCCTAGGAATTTTCTTTTTGGGATCTTTTTCAAGAGGTGATCAGGGAATTCTTTTTTTTTTTTTTTTTAAGCAATTGGGGTTAAGTAACTTGCTCAAGGTTACACGGCTAGTCATTATTTATGTGTGGGTGCTCATTTTCTGAGGCCGGATTTGATCTCGGGTCATCCCAACTCTGAGGCCGGCGCTCTTACTCACTGCACCACCTAGCCGCCCCTTTAGGGCAATTGGGGTTAAGTAACTTGCCCAAGGCTACACGGCTAGGTTTTTTTTTGTTTGTGTGGATTAAGTGTCTGAGGCCGGCTCCGAACTCAGGTCCTTCTGACTCCAGGGCCGGTGCTCTATTCACTGCGCCACCTAGCCGTCCCCAGGGAATTCTTTAAATTTCTATTTTACCTTCTGGTTCTAGAATATCAGGGCAGTCTTCCTTTCCTTGAAAGATGATGTCTAGGGTCTTTTTTTTTTCTTTTTGGAGGGCAATTGGGGTTAAGTAACTTGCCCAAGGTCACACGGCTAGGTTGTGTGTGTGTGTGTGTGTGTGTGTGTGTGTGTGTGTGTGTATTAAGTGTCTGAGGCCAGATCCGAACTCAGGTCCTTCTGACTCCAAGGCCAACACTCTACTCACTGTACCACCTAGCTGCCCCGAGGGTCTTTTTTTTTGATAATTGTCTTTCCTGGATCCATTTTCTAGGTCAGTGGTTTTTCCAATGAGATATTTCACATTGCCTTCTATTTTATCATTCTTTTGGATCTATTTTATAATATCTTGATTTCTCCTAAAGTCATTAGCTTCTATCTGCTCCAATCTAATTTTGAAGGAATTATTTCCCTCAGTGAGCTTTTGAAGTTCCCTTTCCATCTGGCCAATTCTGCTTTTTAAGGCATTCTCATTGACTCTTTGGACCTCTTTTGCTATTTGAGTTAGTCTATTTTTTAAGGTGCTATTTTCTTCGGTATTTATTTTTGGGTCTCCTTTAGTGAGCTATTGACTTGTTTTTCATGATTTTTTTGCAACACTCATTTCTCTTCCCAATTTTTCCTCTACTGTTCTTACTTGATTTTCAAAAACCTTCTTGAGCTCCTCCATAACCTGTGACCAATTCACATTTTTCTTGGAGACTTTTGATGTTGTCTTCTTCTGGTTCTATATTTTGATCCTCTTTGTCACCAAAAAAAAAGATTCTATAGTCTGATTTTCTTCCTCTGTTTACTCATCTTGCCAGTCAAATATTTGACTTTTGAGCTCTTTCCCATGGTAAAACTCTGCTTCCAGAGTGGACAGTGCTGGGGTTTTGCATAGCTGTTATCAGACCTTCTAGGCACCTGCCTCAGAACTGTGAGGAGGACTGCCTCTCCACAGCCTCAATAAGCTCTACTATGCTAGCATTCCTCACTCTAATACTGCCACCCAAGACTGTGACCCAGATCCAAGCACGGCAAGAGCAAGAAAATCCTGCCTCAGCGCTAGCAAAGAGATTCCTGAAATTGCCCTCTGGCCAGTTGTTTGGTCCTCCTCACCATCTGTGGGCCTGAAGTTCAGGAAGCAGCCAAAGCAGAAGCAGCTGCAGCTATGCCACCTCTACTGCCCTGGAGCAGGGACAGGGCTGCACTCTTCTCTCACCCAGTTCCAACAGAGTTTCCCCACTGACCTTTTACTTTCTTTTTGGTGTTTATGGATTGAGAAGTTTGGAAACTGCCACACCTGCTGGTGCTCTGATCCTCTGAGGTCTGCTCTGGCCCGTCTGTGCTGCTTGTTTGTGCTCAGGTGAGACTGCGTTCTGCTCCCAGCCCCAATGTGGTAGACCCTACCTGTCGTTTGGCCAGGCTGTCCTCAGCTGGAGACATATTTCACTCTGTCATTTTGTAGGTTCTGTAGCTCTAAAATTTGTTTAGAGTAATTTTTTACAGGTATTTGAGGTAATTGGGGATGAACTCAAGTAAGTTCCTGCCCTGCCATCTTGACTCTGCCTGCAGTGTGAACTGTTTTTGAGCCCCCATCACCTGAGAAAGGCCTAAAACCTGGAATGGCAATCAGGAGAAAGACAGTTTTGGCCCTCTCTGACCTTAACCTACCATAATGCTTTGTGTGCTCCAGCATAAAAGACATGCTTTGCTTTGCTCTCTGAGTGAACCCCAAATGCCTCCTTCCTGTGTCAGCGGCTATAAGGCCAGATGAAGCTGACCAGGAGCATTCTTCTGTTTATGACTACCAAGGACAAGGTGCCTATATATATATATACACATATATATGTGTGTATATATGTATATATGTGTGTGTATATATGTATATACATATATACATATACATACCACACACACACACACACACACACACACACACACACACACACACACATATATATACAGAGAGAGAGAGAATCATGTTAATGATAAAAGAAACAGAAGTACTAGATCTATAATTTCAACTGACACTGTGACATTCTCTTATCTTATTGTATTTACAACCTATCCTATTGAGTAATTCCTTTCTCATATTATAGTTAAACACATATGGAGACTGTAATTTTGTGTTAATATAGGCATCTTTTTAAAATTTTTTATTTAAAAATTTTTTTTACATTTTAATTTTTTTTTTGATATAGGCATCTTTAGTTCAGATTGCTTTAAGTCTATAAAGGGTCTCCTTCATCTTGTTTACCACTGAGTTCAGAATTATTTTCTGACTCTATCATGCATGATTCATCAGTTTAATGAGAATAAATAAGCACATTAGAGCAAATAAATGTATAGCCTGATTCTGTTTGTTCCTTGTTCAAACCTTTGGTAAGGAGAACTACATTCTGTTTGTTCTTGAACAAACCTTTGATAAAAGCTGAACCCCATTCTGTTCATTCTTAGGACAAACCTTTGGTTAAGGGGGAAACTGATTCTGTTTGTTTCTTTGGACCAAACCTTTTGTAAATGGTTGACAGAAGGAGGGCCCAAAAATTTTACATGGATTTTCCAGATTGAAGGGGTCCTGTGCTCCAACCACTGTTATGTGGAATAGATAACTGCATGCTATGAAACCTGGGTATGCAAAGAAAAATGAAACAGTCTCTGACTTTCTTGTCTGCTAAGTTTGGGGGAGGTGTGGAGGAGAGGGAGAAGAGCATAAGGACATCTAAGTAATTATAAAATGAATGGAATGCAAAGTAATTTGGGAGAGGTTGGAGCAGAGGGTAGGAGATGGGGGAAGACCAGCAAAAAGTTCATATAAACTAATCTTAAAGGCATCCAGGGCTTTTAAGAGAAAGAGGTGAGGAAGGAGAACATTCTAAGACCTGAGAAATGGAGTATGGTGCCCAGGGAAAGACCAAGCAGACATTTTGTCTGGAATATGAAGGCATGAGGAAGAGTCATTGTAATGTGGCTGTAATCTGAAAGGATAGCCTGGAGACAGATTGTGAAGGGCTTTAAATGACCACAGATGAGTTGGTATTTTATCCTGGGGGCAATAGGAACCACTTGATGTTTCTGATCAGGCCAGTGACCAGTGACTTGGTTAGAATTGTGCTTTAGAAATACCAAACTTGTGTTCCTATTTTTTCCTAATATTTCTGCAGAGGCAAGATAACTAGGTTATTCAAAGATGACCAAAATTAAGCTGAATCAAGACTTTTTATTGATATTGACCAGCTGTCTGAGAAAAGACTCTGGGATTATAGCAGGTCCTACTCCAGAGAATGACATTTTGCTGCAGAAGAGCAAAGGTCAGATTTTCTCAGATATCATATGTGGCTTGTTAGCTCTTGGTACCTTTGCACTCAGATCCTTTTGACACTCTTTTCTGAGATTGTTTGCCTCGAAAAGGCCTAAATAAAAGTAGATAAGTTTTGTAAGCACTACAAGTCATTTTTTTCTTGTGTGTCCCTCAATGGAATTGAATTTCATATTTTAGAAGAAAAAAACTAAGTGAGGTGAAAGAGACAATAGGCAGTAGAGCAGCTGTGTTCAGATTTCCTCTTTACAAGATTTCCTCTTGCTTTCTTATTTCTTTCCTCAAGATTCTTTTTCCTAGACTAGCATCATGGTTTGGTATATGTTTCTTGCATTACCCCAAGATGAATATAGGTATTATTCTCCTTTGGGAAAATGAAATAGCACCATTATACAGATGGAAGATAGTTAACAAATAAATGGGACTCCTTAACTAATACAGCCTAATATGTTATTCTCTCTTCTAGGTCCTCTCATATTAATACTATTTTAAGGGCACTAAGTACCCCTTAGATTTTACCCTTTTCCCTTCTCTCCTCATAGGCAGGGAAACCTACATTGTGTCTTCATGAATTCAGGCAAATTATCTGATCTAGAAAATTTCACTTAATTATAAGCTGTATATTTCTAAGTATTTAGAGGCTGGACAACACTCACTTCATTGATTAATCAAACAAACAATTCCTAATTATATTTGGACCTGGGCTAACATCCTTCTCTGGGGGCTTATCATGATTTAGAAGTGACCCCAGGAAATGTGTGATAGTGAAAAAGAAATGCTGGTAGGTCTCATCAAGTAGGAAAGGTCTTGATTTTGGGTCTGGTATCAAACTTTGTTGGTGAAAGATAAGTCTGGCTAAGTTTGGAGAGGTTCATCATTGTATTAGCAGCTAGGTGGGCTGGTAGATGGATGTTGGACATAGAGTCAGGAAGACTTGAGTTCAAATCTGGTCTCAGACACAGACTAGATGTTTGACTCTAGGCAAGTGACTTAATCTCTGTCTTAGTCTCCTTATTGGCAAAATGGGGATAGTACCTAATTCCTAGGGTTGTTGTGAGGATCAAATATGATATTGTAAAGTCCTTCACAAACCTCAAATAGCTATTTAAGTGCTAAAGCTATTGTCATTATTAACTATAGAGTGATGAACTTTCCAGTCCTGACAATCCTTAAGGACCTCTCTAGTGAGATATGGAGAAGTTGTAGCCATGCTAAAGAAATGATAGGTTCTTAAAGTATTGAAGTATTTTCACCTTGATTTCTGGTTAACCATATGTTCTGTGTCAGGTAAGGTCTCTGGCTGTAAGAATGTAAAACCTGGAAGGATAATTGAGGGTTTGGTAAGGTATTGAACCTGAGCAAAGATGCATTGTTAAAATAGGCCCCTGAATATTTAAGGTTCAGATCTATAGAAGGCAATCCCAGGACTCTAAGGGTACTAAGTACCTTATCTTCCCTTACATTTCACCCTTGCTCTCCCTTAACCTCACAGACAGGGAAATCTACATTGTTTCTACATATTTCTTGAGCATCAGTTGCTCTCAGGCCACCAGTATGTACCAGCTCCTGATTATATCAGATGAGGCTAAGAGGTAGTCAGAGGTCTGAGATGAAGTCATTTTCCATTGGAATATTTTATAATTGTGAAATCTTAATGTTCATATGGCAGCTTTTGACATGAGTCTATTGGAGAGGTATGTCAAGTATGTTCACAATCCCTGTGGTGACATCTCTGTTAGAGTGAAAGGAACAAGTTATGGTATATTAATACTATTGTGCTTTAAGAAATGATGAAAGGGTAGTTTCATAGAAACCTAGGATGACTTCTATGAACTGATGCAGATGAAAGTGAGCAGAGCCAGAACATACAATAGCAACAACATTGTAAAGGCAAATAATTGTAAAAGACTTAGGAACTCTAATTAATAGAATGACCAACCACAATAGTAGAGGACTCATGACAAAACATGCTGCCCTACTCCTAATATGGGCAGCCAGGGGCACAGTGGATAGAGAGCTGTGGCTGGAGGCAGAAAGGCCTGAGTTCAAATTCTGACTCAGACTGTGAGATCCTGGGCAAGTCACTTTGCCCTGTTTGCCTCAGTTTCCTCACCTATAAAATGAGCTGGAGAAGGAAATGGCAAACCATTCCACTCTCTTTGCTGAGAAAATCCCAAATGGGGTCACAAAGAGATAGACAAAACTGAAATGACTGAGCATCAACAGCATTCCTGATAGGGATGTGATGGACTGGATAATATGCAAATTTATTTTGTTTGACTATACATGTTTGTATGACAAAAGATGTTTGTCTTTTCTTACTTTATGTTGAAGGTGGAGTCAAGGTGAATTGGAGGAGGGAGAAAATCTGGAAATGAATATAAAATAAAGTGGAATTAAAAAAAAAGTAAAATAAAGTTGCTTACTAAAACTATGGCAATGTTCCAGATATGGGGGCAAGGTAGCTGATGTATCTGCATTCAGCTGTGACCAGCAGTCCAGGGTTCTGTAGAAATTCACTTTACGCTCTTCTCCATACTCTAAGATCCAGTTACTTTGGCCTATCTGCCCATCCTTGAATGAGATAATCCATCTCCCATCTCTGTGTCTTTGCCTCATCTGTTTCCCATATGATGAATATCCTCACTTCTCATCTCAGACTTAGTTTCCCTGACTTGCTTCAGACTCAGCCCAAATCCTACCTTCTGCAGGAAGCGTTTCCAGACCCAGCCTTCCTTCTCTGGCTTCCTCACCCTAGCCCCACACCAGTGCTTTCCCTCTATGATTACCTTCTGTTTATACTGAATATATCTGGTAGTTATCTAGTTACATGCTGTCTCCCTCAGAATATGAGCTCCTTGGGGGCAGAGACTATTTATTTTTTGCTTTCTTTGTGTTCCCAGTGCTTAGCATAGTGCCCAGCACTTAGTGTGTCCCTAAGTCTTGTTGAGTTACCTACTAGATACCAGGTTTCTTATAAATACAGGTTACATCAAAGAGATGTTAACTGATTTGTCTATACCATAGGCAAGTGGCAGAGCTATTTCTCAGATATGACTATGGTGGAAAGATTAAGTCTATCAAGTTTATCTTGGCTTATGAAGAATGGCACACAAGCAGAAAGGACCAACTTAGGAGCTGGGAAGTTTAGCTATTGTCATTTCACTGAATTATTTGGCACATTGGATTTCTCTCCTATACTGGATTGGGGTACTTCCCATAGAGCTAAGTCTGCATTCTGGTCCCTTAGGAGGTACCCCCCCAATCTAAAAGATGGAGGTGGGGGCCTGATCACCTTTTACAAGCTGAGGTGCTCAGACACCTTGCTGTAGTTGTCTGAGTTTCTCTGATGATCACCATTGTACTAGTGTTACAAAGCAAACAGAACCAAACAGAGAACTCTCAGGCTGATATAATGATGAGGGATGCTTTGTCAATAGGCCTGGATAAGAATACCAATAATACTGTAACACCAAAAACTCCTAAGGTCCAATTAACTACTTGTCTTCCCTAATTTCCTCTTGGCCTATTTTCATGTGTCAAATTATAGATCTTTAGTTACATAGATGAGAACCTTTTTGTAAAAAAAAATGGAATTCCCCAAGCTTGAGTTACAGCAAAGAAGAATTTCATTTGTGAATAACTGCCAATTGATGAATTTTGTTGCTATCATGCTTCATTCTTAGAGTCTAAATATTTTGCACTTGAGAAATCAATTTACCGTAAAATGACTTGAATTTATCTCCATCTTTTCCTTCTCTCTGTTCCTTTATCATTCTTCCTCTATTATATTTAAACTGATAGTGGTAGAAGAACAAGACTATAGATTTTAAAGTATATATTAATATCCTTTTAAAAAGTACTTTTGGAATATGGAAAATGTGAAATAGACCCTAAAGTCCTTTAAATTATTGAGCAATGTCTACAATAATGTGTGCAAAACAATGCATTCACATGTTAAACTGAAATAATATAGTTTTTTTTGCCTGTTATGACTATGCCTAATTTCTAAGTCTCTCTGGTCCTGGGGTGAGTTTAAGATATAATAGGAATTTAATAACTGGTAGTGTTAGTAAAAAGGATTATTCATTTTGATTGAATTTATTAAGTACCTACTGCATGTCAGGTATTGTGCTAGGGATTTAAAGACAAAACCAAAATAACCCCAACCCTAGAGGTGCTACATTCTCTTGGAAGGAGAAAAATGATGGCTTACAGATAAAAAATGAAAAATAGAAAGTATTTAATGATTTTGGAGTATGACAGGCACTAGTCACTAGAAAAATCACCATAGGTCTCATTTGGGAAGGGATACTTAAGGCGAACATTGAAGGAAGTTAGAGATTCTAAAGGGTGGAAGTGAGAAGGGGGGCTATTTTTCCAAACAAGACGTTACAGCCTCTGCAAAGATGCCAAGATGAGAATCTTATATATGTCTGTCATCTATATCAATATATCTTGTGGATTTATCTATATGTTTTGCCAAATTAAAAAAACAAACAAACTATAAGCTATATTGGAAAATTTACTTTGCCTGTTCTTCTGGGTGTCAGCTGTAGAGATAAATGTTCTTGTCTTTCTCTTGGAAGACAAAAGCAAAAATTAATTTTTAGTTTTTCCCTTTTCCATTTTTGACCTGACAAAGTGGTGACTTGTTAGGGGTTATAATATTTACCATTTGTATGGAATGGTAATTCTTACCATCTTACCATTTGAATAGAAAACGACTAAAATATTATAAATAAATCATTCCATGTAGTAAACTGTACACTAGAACATTCAAATGAAGGCAGTGACTGGACATTAATAAATATCTAGCTATTAATAAATAAAAGCATCTTTCAAGTGCTAGGCATCATGCTAAGTGCTGGGGATACAAAAAGAAGCAAAAGACAGTACCTGCCCACCAGGAGCTCACAATCTAATGCAGGTGACAATAAGCAAACAATTATGTACAAACAAACTACATGCAGGATGAATAGGAAATAGTAATAGTAATGAAAATAGTAAGTAAGAGAGGGAAGGCACTAGAATTAAGAGGGGCTGCGATTTTAGTTGGATTTAAAGAAAGACAGGAAGTAGTGGTTGGACAAGAGGAGGGAGAATGTTCTAGCTGTGGGAGACAATGAGAGAAAATACCTGGGAACTGAGAGTTGGAGTATGTCTTGTTCAAGGAACAGTGAGGAGATTAGTGCCATTGGATTGAAGAGTGACAGGGATTAAGGTGTAGGAAGACTGGAGAGTTGGGAGGGGACTAGATGATGAAGGACTTTAAAACAGAGAATTTTGTATTTGATCCTGGAGGCAATATAAAATCACTGGGATTTATTGAGGAGGAGGGTGATATAGTCAGACCTTAATTTTAGGAAAATCACTTTGATGGCTGAATAGAGGATGGTTTGGAGTAAGGAGAGACTTGAGGCAGGCAGACTCACCAGCAAGCTGTTGCATTAGTCCATGCATGGGCTTGTACCAGTGTGGTGTTGGTGTCAGAGAAGAAAATGGGACATTTTCAAGATATGCTGCAAAGTTGAAATCAACAGGCCTTGGCAACAGATTGGGTATAAAGGGTGAGAGATAGTGAGGAATTGAGGGTAATACTTGTTTTGGAATCAGAGGGCCTGGGAAGACAGTGTAGCCCTCTACAGTAATAGGGAAAGTAGGAAGTGGGGAGGGCTTTGGGGAAAGATAATTTGGTTTTAGATATGTTGAGTTTAAGATATCTACTGGCCATCCAATTTGAGGTGTCTGAAAGAGATGTGAGACTGGAGGTCAACAGAGAGGTTGAGGCAGGATAGGTATATTTGAGAGTTATCAGCATAGAAATGATCCATGGGATAATGAGGAGGAGATCACCAAGTAAAGTAGTATAGGGGGAGAAGACAAGAGACAAAGCCTTACAGGACACCTTTAGTTAGAGAATGTGATCTGGATGAAAATCCATCGAAGGAACCTGAGAACTGATCAGTTAGATTCGAGAAGAACCGGGAGATAGTGGTATGCTGAAAAGAGAGGAGAGGATCAAGAAGGAGAGGGTGATCAATAATATCAAAGGCTGTCAAGGAAAATGAGGATTAAGAAAAGGTTATTGAACTTATCACTTAAGATATTGTTGGTAATTTTGGACAGTGAGGTTTTGGTGGAATGTTGAGGTCAGGAGTCTCAGTAAGGGGGTGAACATTAGATGGGAGATTACCAAAACTGGATGAAATAATTATTTGAGCAATGAGCTATAGGGTACATTTCCCGTCTAAACCAACTTTTCAGGAAAGCAATTTGTGACTTTTCAAGGGCATTACCTTTCACTTTGTTCAGTCCAAGGAATCCTTTGAATCATTTATCAGAGAAACCACAGTTTTAACCAACATTAACAACCTTATTAAGCACCTGAGAATCTTGACCTTTCTTTAAATGTCAGAAAAGGGATATTATTGTCATTTCCTAGATATATAACATGTCAAATGTTTTGCCTTCCCTTTCTATCTTAGACCCCAGAGGGGAAAGTGGATTTAATGAAATGCTGTTTTTTTAAAACAAAATGGAGTACATTGTGATTTGCTTGGCAGACAAAACTGTTGCCAAATTGTGGCAAGGTTTTAAGCTCATGACAGCAGCATCCTAGAAATTGAGGGGAGCTTAGAGATTAGCTAGTTTTGTCCTCTCATTTTGTAGAAGAGAAAGCTAGGGCCCAGAGTTGTTAAAGGACTTGCTGCAGGTAACATAGCTGGTGAGTAGTGCCACAGGCCTTCTGACTCCTGGCAGTGCCCCTTTGAGCAACTCATTCCTCCTCTGTCCTCTGCTGATGTTCTTACTTGGTTAGACTTCCTTCTTTTCAGCATTTCATTTTATGCTTTTATGCCCCACAAAGGAAATAAATTCAGTCTTATTTTAACAGGGCCAAAAACTCCACACTGGGGTGAGGGGTGAGGTGAGGTAAGCTTCAGTTCTCAGATGCTATGTTAGGGGAGTGCAAGTTCTGAGAGATGTTTATCAAGATGGAAAGCTTTTGGAAATTGACCCCGTAGGAAGAGACTGGATCTGTTGTCTAAGGACCAACCTAGCTAAGTTCTGCGTTTGATTGAATGAAATGTGGCCTTGAATGCTCTCCCGAGAGGAGGTGGCTCTGGGACACATTTTGACATTATTCCAGACTCTATAAGAGCTGTACTTATGAAGGCAACTTTTTTCAATGATCTATCAAATATAGAACTGAGAAACATGCTCACCTGAGGCATGAAGTGCACAGAATGTCACAGAGAATTATCTCATCCACAGATGCCATTTTATTAATTACATTAAGCCCCAGAACCCAATAAAATTTCCTCGGAAAAATCTATGACATTGTAAGAGGTTGGTTTAACATTTCATATTATAAAAGTAGAATGGATTAAAAATGTATATTTCCATAAGCCAAATTGGCAGCCCATCCAGTTAGTCCTTCAAACTAACTCCTAAATCAAGGACTTTTATTATTGAGGGATAATGGGAGGTTGAGGACCATAGCAGTTGGGAAACTGAAAAATGTTATCATTGATCCTCAGTCATTCACTGCTACAAAGTCCATCATTTAATTTTTTTCTTTTAATTTTTATGAATTTTACAAACATTAAAAGATTTGAATATTTTCTCAAAGAACAGAAAAGACTGAAAACTATGTACAATTTGTTTTTTGAAAGTATGTTTCATATCGAACATTGTAGCTTCAACTTTGTCCTGCTTTTCTTGTCTCCTTCTGAACTTTGATGCTCTTCTGTGTATTTAAAAAAAACAATCCACTGAGTCTTTCTTTCTTTTTTCTTTCTTCTTTCTTCCTTCCTTCCTTCCTTCCTTCCTTCCTTCCTTCCTTCCTTCCTTCCTTCCTTCCTTCCTTTTCGTACATATATATATCCCTTTCTCTTATAACTCCCCTCATTCCCCCAAAGTCCTTCATTTTAAAATTTTTATTTATTTTTGACATTTATTTTAAATAATTTTGAGTTCCAATATCTTTCCTTCCCTCCAGCCCCACCCTCACTCATAGAGAAGGCAAGCAACATGATATAAATTATATATGTGAAGTCATGGAAAACATATTTCCATATTAACCACATTGTTAAAAAAAGTAAAAAAAAAATAAAGTGAAAAAACATGCTTTAATCTTTTTCATCAGTTCTCTCTCTGGACATACATGGTATTTTTCATCTTGGTTCTTTTGGAATTGTCTTGCATCACTGTTTTAATTAGAGTAGCTAAGTCTTTCACAGTTAATCATTGTTATGATCTTGTTACTGTGTACTATGGTCCCTGGGTTCTGCTCACTTCACTTTGTATCAGTTGATATAAAACTTTGCAGTTTTTTTCTGAAGCTATCCTTCTCATTATTTCTTATAGCACAAAAGTTTTCCACCTTATTGTATACCTGTTCAGTCATTCCCCAATTGATGAATATCCCCTCAATTTCCAATTCTTGGCTACCACAAAAAGAACTATTATAAATATTTTTGTATATATGGTCCTTTTCCTTTTTCTTTGACTTTGAGATACAGACCTAGAGTCCTCAATCATAATAAGTCAGTATAGTTGAACAAAACAAATCTATCCATTGGCTATTACTGAACTTGTAGCAAAAAGTTTCTGTGACTGACACATAATGAACACTTAATAGATGCTTTTTCTTCATTCATGAACAACTTGATATGACCACCAAAGTTAAATCAATGTAAACTTTGGTTCTTGGTGATTCTAGTGCAGAGGTAGGTAAAAGAGAGATCAGAGAAAAACATGTTGGAAAATATGGCTCAAGATCAAGGCACAAAATAGATCAAAGGTCTATAGACCACACGGAAACTTCATGGCTATAAAATGTAATTATATTATCTTTAATTTACATTAAATTACATTTAAATTTATACTATATTTAATTATATACTATATTAAATTATATTAATTGTTTTAATTTAGATTTACTTATATTAAATTATAATTGAATTTAATATTAAATTATTTCTTCAGAAGAGGAGTCAGGGGCAACCAGTTATCACCGCAGAGTTATTTTCAATTCAGGTGTCAATATAGTCAAGCCGCACACTGTAAAAATAAAAATTAATAGCAAATTATAGGAATGAAAAAGAGATTTGGTGTGCATTTAAAAAGTTATTCTACAAAAGTTACATAAACAGGGGCGGCTAGGTGGCTCAGTGAATAGAGCACCACCCTGGGAGTCAGGAGAACCTGAGTTCAAATCGGGCCTCAGATACTTGACACTAACTAGCTGTGTGACGTTGGGCAAGTCACTTAACCCCAATTGCCTGATCTTTCTCCTTCCAGAAAAAAAAAGTTATTTAAACAAACTGTTGACATTGAAAAAGGGAAATGAATAGAAGAGCAGGTATCAACACAAACTGCAAGCATTTGCTAAATGAAGTTTAATTTATATAAATCAATCATCATTTCAATTTATATAGTGGATGCTTAGTGAAAGCTCATTTATTGTTTGAATGAGACCACCCAAAAACTTTTAAATTCTTAGTCACCAAACACTTTATTTCCTTTTCAAGTGGGGAGAGATGACATGTCAAGGACAAAATCCACTTCACAATATAAACTTGGTAAAAAGTGTTATAGAAGATTATGAACTATCACCTCAAAACAGGAAGCAGTGGTGAAAGGCAAAACAAGTTTTGGAATAGACCATTAAGTCATATTACCTGGAAAGCCTAGAAGGTTGAAAATAGCAAGAGAATAACAAAGATAAGAAGTGGACATTTCCCCCAGGTTTCTGTAGAGGGCTTTCATTTATGGATTGATTCCATGTTCTTATCATACTTGGGGCTGAGATTACTTATTACTCATGGGAGAAATTATAGCAGCAATTTCCTAGACTGCATTTTTTTAAACAAAGGCTGCATAAGAGCTTGTAGCATGGTATCATCACTAAGAATGTATTCTGATTTGGGAGCATCTCTGAGTTCTAGGATTTAAAAGATGCTAGGAGAGTCTTGCCAGTAGTGAGGAGATGTGGGTTGTAACAGCTGAAAAGTGAGATTGCAGGGAGTGGGATGATAGGGACAGTAATACATGGCAGCTGCATTTAAACTATGTTGAGGCCATAAGCACAGGCTACAAATATCAGACTGATGTAAGGAAGATAACAGAGATGTTTATAAAATAGAATCGATTGTGAATCCCAAGAGATCAATGTTTACTAACTTCTGTGATGAGATAGAACTAAGAGTAAGCAAAGATTCTTCAGGAACTAATCTCTAATATCTAGACAAGAATAATTTGTATCCTTCTCTGTTGGAGGGACCAAAGAGCAATGAAGGAGAAATGTGTTAATGATTGGTCCGTTATAATAAAAAATAGGATTTTTTAGGTGTCTCTTATGTACTTATTGTTCTAGGTGCTTGGGATAAAATGATCCCTGCCTTCAGGGACCTTATATCCCATGGAAGGAAACAACATATGCTTATATAAGTAAATGAAAAAATGTGTATATTATAGTATAAATGTACATAATATAGTTGTGTGATAACTTAGTGGGTTGGTACTTGAAGGGAATAAAGGATTCGTAGAGGAAAAGGTGAGATGAGCCATTGCATTTAATATATCTTTCAGTCATTTTCTTTTATGGCCATCTCTCTCTCTCTCTCTCTCTCTCTCTCTCTCTCTCTCTCTCTCTCTCCCTCTCTCCCTATTGTCATCACATAATTCTCTGATGTGGCCCTCACATTTCCAAAGTGAATGTTGGAGACTGCTATTGTGAAACTTGCAGGGCCCATTCTTTGTACTGCCCCCGAGCTGCTATCCATTGGGAACTGTCCTTCTGTTTCCTGCCATGATTCTACCTGGAATGTTGGATTCAGGCTTCTTGGAGTTCCTGTAGGCATAAACATACTGTCCAACCCATACTTGTGTAGCGACCTAGCTGGGGCTGGCTCTGTCCCTCCCTGTGACTCTGACATACCAAGGTTAGGATCACACTGCCTTTGGGCTTTATTTACCAGGAATCAGACTGGATTTAGACCCACTGGCACATCTTCAGAATTACCTGCAGACTTTCTGACTCCATTTATTGGAGATGGGGCTAGTTTCAGCTTCCCTGATACATCATTGAGAGTACCTACAGGCTTCTAACCTTCTAACCTTATGCAGTCTTTGGTTTTATTGATCACTGTTTCTTCTGGTGTCCTTTAAGATATTTGTTGGCATGTTTGTTGGGATAGCTGGACTGTCTAGACCCATTCATCACCCCACTTTAGCTAGAAGTTCCCCAACATCTTTCCAGTGAGGCTATGTGATAATGAATTTTAGATTATGTTAGTCTCTTAAGAATTAACATTGAGGGTCACCCTCACAGCAGCCATAAAGTGATAGAAGAACATCCTGTTGGATATGAATAGGTATATTACCAGTGAGGAATGATGCATAAAAGTGACATAAAAGGGGGGCAGAGCCAAGATGGCGGAGTAGAAACAGCTCATCCAAGCCACTCTGCCCCCAGATTCCCCCCAAACTACGTAAAAGGGGACTCTGAACAACTTCTGGAGCCCCTGCACCCACAGAACGACAAAGAGAAGCTAACCTCCCGCTGAGGACAGCCCAGCAGCCCTGCAGGAAGGACCAGCGCAGTGGTCTGGGAGTCGGCAGTGCGCAGAACGCAGGAGCCGAGCCAAGCCCAGGTCCCTGTGAGCCGAGGTTTTAGCCCCAGGGCGGCAGGGCCAGCAGCCAGCTGGAGGAACCCCAGAACACCAGCAGCCATGGTGACTCCAGAATTATCAACATAGACATGCCTAGGACAAAGTAAGAGGTTAGTGTCCTGTGGACTTTGGGACCTGTTTTGGGGGGAATGAGTCGGCTCCCTCCCCTGGGGGCTAGAAGCCACTGAGGAGACACGCCATTTTGTAGTTTTCAGAGGCAGCTCCAGCTCTTGGCCTGCAATTAATTGTAGGGAGATCCAGCGATCAGTCTTGGGGGGTAATCGCTCTTGCTTTAACCTCCCTGGATCTGGATTGTGATCTAGGGTGGAAGTCGTGGGTGGGTTTACAGCTTGCCAGAAACGGAAGTTGCCCCCCACACGTTCGGGACGAAAATTCCTCTATCTGGCCTTAAAGCCATAGTGTGGCAACA
Source organism: Gymnobelideus leadbeateri (assembly GCA_011680675.1). NCBI lineage: Eukaryota > Metazoa > Chordata > Mammalia > Diprotodontia > Petauridae > Gymnobelideus > Gymnobelideus leadbeateri. The sequence continues at coordinate 364,189 of WOXC01003580.1, forward strand.
AGCCCAAAAGTCAAGCAATTAAGTGGCAACATGCCAAGGCAAAGGAAACAGAAAAATGCAACCCTAGACTCCTATTTTGGGGGCATAGAGCGGGAAAAGGACTGTGAGGTCAGAAGTCCTGCTCCAAAAGCCCCAGGGGAAAACATGAGCGGGGTGCAGGCCATAGAGGACCTTAAGAAGGACTTTAAAAATCAAATAAGAGAAGTGGAGGAAAAATTGGAAAGAGAAATGAGAAGGATGCAGGAAAAGTATGAAATGGGGGTCAACAGCCTGACTGAGGAAAACAACACCTTAAAAAATGACTAACTCAAATGGCAAAGGAGGCCCAAAAGGGCAATGAGGAGAAGAATTCCTTAAAAAGTCGAATTTGCCAGATGGAAAAAGAATCTCAAAAGTTCACTGAGGAGATTCATTCCTTCAGAGTTAGACTGGAGCAAATGGAAGCTAATGACTTTATGAGAAATCAAGATGCTGTTAAGCAGATCCAAACAAATGAAAGATTAGAAGGCAATGTGAAATATCTCATGGGAAAAACCACTGACCTGGAAAATAGATCCAGGAGAGACAATTTAAAAATTATTGGACTACCTGAAAGCCATGATCAAAGAAAGAACCTAGAAATCACCCTTCAAGAAATTCTCAAGGAAAACTGCCCTGATGTTTTAGATCCAGAGGGCAAAATATAGGTTGAAAGAATCCACAGATCACCTCCTGAAAAAGATCCCAAAAAGAAAACTCCCAGGAATATTATAGCTAGGTTCCAGAATCCCCAGATCAAGGAGAAAATACTACAAGCAGCCAGGAAGAAACAATTTCAATATTGTGGAAACACAATCAGAATAGCCCAGGACCTGGCAGCTTCTACACTGAGGGATCGAAGGGCATGGAATATGATATTCCAGAGGGCAAAAGAACTGGGAATGAACCCAAGGGTCACCTACCCAGCAAAACTGAGTATTTTGTTTCAGGGGAAAATATGGTCATTCAGTGGAATCGAGGACTTTCAAGCATTCTTGAGGAAAAAACCAGAATTGAATAGAAAATTTGACATCCAGACACAAGAAGGAAGAGATGCCTGAGAAGGTAATCAGGGAAAAGAAATCAAAAGGAACTTATCAAAGTTGAACTATTTACATTCCTATATGGGAAAACAATAACTGTGAGTGATGATATCTTTCTCACTATGAAAATAATGGAAGAAGGGTGTGTGGTCATATGAATACATATGTGAATGTGTGTGTATATGGTTGTTTTTGGATAGAGGGCATAGGTTGAATTTGTTGGGAAGGGAGAATACTCAAGGGATGAAATTATGAGGTGAGAGAGGAAAGTGGCAAGAGGAGATGGGGAGAGACAGGGTAGGGTAAACTATCTCATGTAGAAGAAGCAAGGGGAAGTGGTTGCAAGGGAGGGGGAGAATAGGAAGGGAAAAAAGGCAAATCCACATTCTCATTGAATTTGGTTCAGAGAGAGAATGACATACATACTAAATGGGATATCTCAACCTGCAGCAGAATAGGGGGAAGGGGGATGAGAGGAGGGATGATTGATGGGAGGGCATCCTTGGGGGGAGGGGAGGTTGGAAGTACCCACTATAGAAGAGGGACAGGATCATGTAGGGAATGGACCAGGTGGGGGGTGGGATGAGTGGGAGGGAATTATATGCAGCCTTGTACAATATATCTACTGTGATAATGTTTTGCATAGTTAGACATGTACAACATATACTGAATTACTTATCTCCCAAGAGGGAATGGGTGACAAGGGAGGAAGGAAATGGATCTGAAATTCGAGGTCTTAACATTAAATGTTTCAAATATATATATAAATACTATTATTAATACTCTTTTGCTTATAATTGGGAGATAAGATGTGCAGGCATTGGGACACAAAGATTCACTTTCCTCTAATGGAAAAGTCGTAGGGGGTATGGGAGAAGGTATGGGAGAGAGCAGATTGGAGGAAGCGATATCTTGTGGGACTGCTATTCTGGGAGGTTGGGTAGGGGAATAACTGGGGGGAAATGATTGTAACACAAAATCTGGTGGAAATGAATGATGTAAAACAGAAGTTAATAAAGCATTTGTTTAAAAAAAAGTTATAGAAACAAAAAAAAGTGACATAAAAGATATCATTGTATGACCAGAAAAGGAGATGGGTTGGGTAACAGATAGCTAACTAATAATACTCCATTAGAGCCCACAAAAATCAAGAGACCTAAAGAGCTGGGTGGACCTCCTCTGTAAGATTTAGGGGAAGACATGGATAAGAGTTACACAGGAAAAAAAAAGACATGGATAGGCGGTGATTTGCATTATTAGAAGGGAATGTTTGCATTGATGCTTTCATAGATATGTTCAAGTGTCTATTAAAGTTTTAAGGTATGTCTCTCATTATGCCACATCAAATGTTTGTCCCTGTTTCTTAAAAGAATTACAACCATTTTTGCAATTAAGTTTTAGTTTCCTCTGCTCAGTTTTTCTTTGGTTTAAGGTGCATTTTTGGTCTAGGTATCTATTAGTATCACTAAAAGAACAGAATTTTAGACTGACTACTGCCCTTTAAATTGGAATTTTTGAAAAATCAGCTTTTCTTGCATAAATCTGCTTTCTAAATGCAGAAGACATCTTCATATTTACTACACACAAAACACTGAATGGGCATATTTTTTGGCATTTGCAGATTTAGCTGGCATTCACAGGAATTACAGGGAAAGTCCATCTCTAAAGAATGCCATTTTAAAAAAATGACATTATTCAAAAAATAGAAAACTTTAGAGTCCAGTTCATTTCTTCAATAAAATGAGATGGAATCTCTCTAAACTTCACCTTAATAATAAACTGTATATACTTGTACTATTTTCTGTAATGCTAATTTTTAACATAAGATATTGGAGATGTGGAATTGAGAGAAAGCATTTCTCTTATTTGAATATGGTTCACAAAGGGAATAAAGATCAGTGTTTAGACAGGAAACAACTCCCAAAATTACTCCCAGAAATTTCAGTCATTAAAATATCCATTCCTTAGCTTTTCTGCTAGCTAGTATTTTTTTTTCTATATTTTGTTTTTACATGTAGAAACCATGTTCTTTTTGCTTTTGCCCAAATAATTTGCTTTAAAATTTTTAATGAATAAACATCTGTTTTCTCTTCCTCCTTTGTGTGAAAGAGAAACAAAATCCCTTGTAATATATATATATATATATATATATATATATATATATATATATATATATATATATAGTCCAATAAAAAGAATGGCTAGGTGTGTTTAGCTATGTTTAAAAAATGTCTCATTCTGCATTTTGAGTCAAACCTCTCTCTTAGGAGGTGGGTAGCATGCTTCCTTGCCAGCCCCTATAGTTGGTCATTATGTTGGTCAGAGTTCTTAAGAATTTCAAAGTTGTTTGAAAAAAAAAAAACTCTTCAGAAGTCCAATTGGACATAAGGCATTTTGTTTTTCTCTGTGGTCTTTTTCTTTTCTCTTTTCTTTTCTTTTCTCTTTTTCTTATGAAGCCACAGAATTATAGAATCTCAGGATTGGAGGGATTCCATGGAGCTATTATTGTACAACTCATATTCACAAAACTAAATAAATAAATTTTTAAAAATTCCTCTGTAACATGTCCAACAAGGGTTTACTCTAGTACAACTCATATTCACACCCACACCCACACACACTCCTCTATAACATGCCCAGTGAGGAGTTACTGTGCTTGAAGACTTCTAGTAATGGGGAACACAATAACCTCTTGAGACATAGTTATAATGGGATTTTTTTCCTTAAGTCAAGTCTAAATTTGCCTTTTTGCAACTTCCACCTTTTAATTATACCTCCCCAGGCCAAAGAAAATATGTCTATTCCCTCTCGATAGCATTTTCTGTGCTTGAAAACAATTAGCAGTTTTCTCTAATTTTTTACTTCTCTAGGATAAATATCCCTAGCTCCTTCAAGAAAGTAATGTTAGTATCACATAATCCCAAGTGTTTTAACTGTTCTGTATGCCCATTTTACTAATGTCATTCCTAAAATGTGGTTCTTGGAACTGAATACAATAATGCAAAATATGGTCTGATGAGGACAATATACAACAGAGTGGTCACCCTTATTGTTTAGGGGGCTATGCTGTTCAGTACTGATATCATAGCAGTTTTCTTGGGCACCATGTTGAGTCTGTAGTTGACTAAAATATCCAAATCATTTTCATGTGAAGTGGACCCTAGCTATGCCACCCCCATCTTGTAATTGTGAAATTGATTTAAGAAAAAAATTACTCCTTGTCAATTTTATCTTACTCAATTAAAACCCAATGTTCTAACCTCACACGAGATTTTTGGATCCTGACTGTCATAATCTGCATATTAGTTGTCCTTTTTAGCTTCATGTCTTCTGAATATTTCGTAAGCCTGACATCTATGCCTTTGTTCAACTGGTTGAATAGCACTGAATTATTAACAAATTTCTGGGACATCCTAAGAAAAACCCTCTTTCAAGCTGACATTGAATCATTGATTACTACTCTTCAGGTCTGGTCAATCAACCAGTTTCAGAATCCATTTAAGTGTATTATCATCTAGTCAACATCTTTCTTTTTATTTCCCAAAAATGCAGTAGAGACTTTGCCAAATCTTTTGCTAAAATGTAGCTAGAATATGCAGCAATTCCCTCATTTAATAAATGTAAAAAATGGAAATGAGGTTAGTCTGCCATAACTGACCTGCTCTTGATAGTCATGCTGTCTCTTTGTGATCATGACTCTTTTTTTTTTTAAAGCACATTTACTGTGCTTTTAATAATACATTCTGGAATTTTGCCAGAAGTTGAAGTCAAAACCCCTCACTATAGTTTGCCTTCTCTATTCTCTCTCTCTCTCTTTTAAAAATTGGAACAGTATCTGACTTTCTCTAATCCTGTGATATTTCTCTTATATTTCATGATCTCTTGGATAATGCTGACAGGATCAGCAATCATAACTACTACTTTTTTCAGTACTCAGAGACACTTTATTTGGTCCTGGTGCTTTGAACTTATCAAGGGGAACTGTGTGGCTTCTTTCCACATCACTACTCATCTTGGGTGTCATCTGCCAGCTGGCTGCCTGCTACCTGTCCTTTCTGATCTGAAGATCATTCTCCTCAGCAGTTTTCTTATCTGATGAATATCTGCAGCACTTACCTCACAGGGTTGTTGTGAGGATCAAATGTGATAATATATGCGAAGGGCTTTGTAGACTTTGAAGTGTCTGCTCTTGCTGCTATTTTCAGTTGTGTGCTTGTTGCTCTATGAACATGGAGCTACTATTGTACACTCATATTTGCAAAAAAAGTATGTATTTATGTATCTATGTATTTGAAAATTAGGGTTGAAAATATAATATTTAGCTTAATAGAAAACAGATAGATTATCATATCTTTTGTATTCAATTTGTTGTAATATATTGTTTTGGCAGAGAAAATCCAGCCTTACATTTGTGTTTAAAATCAAGCAAAGTTTTGACAGAATATTATTTTATATGCTTTTTCTTCAGTTGCCACAAGTTTTCTCCTTTTTCAAATTGAGTCAAAGACGAGTGTCAGAGAAATCATTAGAATTTAGCAGAGTGACTTTTGTGTGGTGGGCAGTAAATGTATGCTTATTAATTTGAAATAGAGAAGAATAAATGACACTCTATTATGACTCCTGTTTATCAATTTAAATGTGTCCAAGCTTTATTTTGAAAGTTACTAGATATTTTGTAGAGTAGGATAGTTTAAAATTCTCCAGTGGTTATGTGATACTTTTACCCTGTTTTCCTCAGTTCATCTGCCTTAGAAATGGGCTATGCCTAGAAATGAAAACTCCTAGGCCTATGTAAGTCACCAGATGAGGCACTTCCTGGTTTGGGGGTAAGGGGGGGAAGGGCACAGATAGTTATTTCATTTAACAGCAATAAAGCAGCTCTTACTGTTGTGGTTTAAGGAATTTCTAATCAACATTGAGTGCCATGCCCAGAAGATTATATAATTACGTAAGCTCACATATTGTGCCTGTATTGTTTTCTATAGTCTTTAGGCAACATAGACGTTTCCTAAGAATCCTTTTACAAATCCCCCACCCCCTTCCTCTATACAGACATGCTTCACCACACATTCCCCATCCTTCTTACTCTCTTTGCTTTTAGCTCAGGCAATTCCAAACTCTAGGACTGTCCTTTCTCACCACCTCAATCTTTTGACAATCTACAATATCCTTTAACACCCCATTCAAATGCTACTTTCCCCAGAGGACCTTCTTTGATTTTTTTTTGCCTAGCTAAAACCAGCTGGAAATGTCTTTTTCATCTGTGGTTGTTGCAGTAGCAACAGTACACTCTAATTTTTATTCTATTTATCTTTGCCTATGCCTTTTCAAATCTATAGAATTATAATAATAATAATTCAAATCTCCAGCTCTTTTAGGATTAGAAGGCATTTTATTCCCAGAGATTTAAGTAGATGAAGTGTTATTATCCTCATTTGATTAAGGAGGAAGTGGAGCTCCATGGAGATTACATCACTGGCCTAAGGTCATACAGCTAATGAGAGGCAAAGCCAATCATGGAACCCAAGTCTCCTGACTCCCAAGTTCTCAGCATTTGTGCTACAGCAGGCTGTCTTTCCCTGAGTTCCTCAAGGGTGAGAGCCTTGTTGTCTTGGTGGTCTTTGAATCTTTCCTTGAACTTCTCAGTAAATTTCTCAAGGTAGACAAAGTTTCAATGGATATTAAATTAAGTAAATATACTTTTAAGTAGAAATGTGAGATTCTGAAAATCTGAGCAGATTGTGTTTATGTATGTGTGACCTTGGTGTTACTTGATAATTAGCTTCTATGAGTCAGAATGGTATTTTATACATGTCATACATGTATACAAAATGCTCAAAAATTATCTTAAAATTGAATGTCTTTACCCTAAATTCCTTTCTGTTAATTACAAATAGAGACCTTGTTAGTATCAGAAAGGCCAAGTCAAAAGGCCATTCTCATCTTCAAATGAAACTTGGTACTTGAGTCATAGCTCAATTCAATCTAATTAAATTGGACAAGCATTTATTAAGTGTCCACTATATGCAAGGGGTGAGGGAGGGTAGTATGGTAACTATAGGGTCACCCTTGAAGTCAGGAAGACTCCTGGAGTCAGGTCCTGTTTCTGATACATATTAATTGCACTGTTGGGCAAGTTAGTCATTTAATCTCAGTGACTTCTGAAACTCTATAAGTTACAGATTTGCATTACTGAAAATGGTTCCTTACTTTGATTATAACACAGGTTGGACAAAATATGTATGTGTGTGCATACACACATATGAATATATGTATGTATGTATTTACATATGTGTATATGCATGTGTGGGTGTCTACATGTATATTAGGTTTGAAAATCTAATGTTTAGCTTAATAGAAAACAGATTATCATATCTTCTTTATTCAATCTGTCATAATATATTGTTTTGGTGGAGAAAATCCAGCCTTACACACAGATATGTAGTTTGAAAATTGAGTAGTATTTTAATAACCTTTTCAAGTATTTGTAAATATTCTTATTTGATACAACCCCAAAATTCAATAAATAGTAGTTCCTTGAACATTAGTTGCAATGTGGAATCTAAAACCAAATCAATGAACCTTTCATACTCAAACATTACATTAAAATCTGCTGGTCTATCACATTTTGAATGAATCTTTTACCTATATGTGGTTTTATAACATCATGTATTGGTCATTTGGAAAATATTAATTCGCTGAGTTATGCAGATATTCCAAATATTGATACATTTCATTACACAGTACATAAAAATGCATTTGTTAAAATGACTGATGGGGTGCTTAGGATCTATATTTGTAACATCAGTTTGTAACATCAGCCTATAACATCAGTCTGTAATATCAGTTTGCAATATCAGTTTGTAACATCAATTTGTAAAATCAGTCTGTAAAATCACATTTCCCCCCCACCCCCCCATGCCTCCAGCCTCAGAACATTAACTCTGCCCCTACCCCCTGCTATCACTCTGCCTAGCAACAATTCATGAACTGTTTATTTCTGCTTGGAACAATAACAAGCTATACCTATGAATCCTTCACTAAACCATCTATAAACATTTTAGCTTAGGCAAATGTTATCTCCCCTTAGTATAACGGCCAGCTGCACCTATGAATCCTTAATGCACTATCTATAGATTAACTCCTTAGCCAATTATACACATCGTGAATCCCTGTTAGCCTTGGTTCCCAACATCCATCTTGTCAAACATGAAACTGATGAGTGGCAGACTAGGCACGTCTCAGTCAGCCCTGACCACTAGCTGACTTAGTGACATTTCAAGCCTAAAACCACACCTCCATGCAGCCCCGCTTGGGCTATTTCCCAGTGAATCATGGGCAATACCCCTGCGCAGTTGACATTAAAAGTGCATGTTCCTTTAAGCACTGACCACTCCTTAACTCCTCCCTAATCCCACCCATACCCACCTAGTTAACATAGTTGACATCTGATTTACTGTCATGACTCCTTAAAAACTATACCTATGTCTTCTTCAAGTTTGCAGATTCCCTAAGAACTTTTGCCTGCTGTAAAGCATAACAATAAACTTTTATAATCCTGGATTGCTTGGGCCTAATGAATTCCTTCCAGACTGACCACTCAGGGACTCTGGTCATTGATTGGAGCCCCTGTATAACCTATTGCCATTCCCTCATCATGACCACTGATTTCATCAGTGAAGACTTCAAGTCTGGGGAACCTGTTAAGTTTCTGTTAGTGGATAGTTTTCCAAAATTTCAATTTTTTTTGCTAGGAAACTTGAATTTGATCATTGGCAATATATTCAACTGACAGGTTCACTTAATTCTTTCAATAAAATGTCTTCAAAATATATAAACCTGAATAATCATAATTTGTTGGTCAGTTATTCTTTCAAGTTAAAATGAAAAAAAAAATGACTAGTTCATCTTGTAGCTCAAACTGTCACTCATGGATTTTCCCCTGAGGAACCACCATACTTTGGTATATAGCAGAAGGATTCATGTGTGCTTCCCATTTTGTCACATGGAATATTAAGAAGACATCAAAGGTTAAGAGTTAATAAAATTAACAATTTTCTTATTGCATCATTAAGGACATTCTTAAGTGGAAGTAACATTCATTCATTTATTCATCAATTTATATATTTATTCATCCATTTATTCATTTTGGTGTTAGTGTGTAGTGGTAAAGAATATGATAATAAGTCCAATTTGGTGCCACTATCTTGATCCTGTTAAGGTGCCAACAGCTTTAGCCACCATCACTTTTACACTATTAGTACCAGTGTTAAAACAGTTGTCTTTGGATAAACAATGATGTTCAAAAATGTTATATAATATTTTGAATATTTCAGCACCACTTGGGTTTGTTTCTGAGCATTCACATGGAAGATGGTTGATGACCAATTGGTGTTGATAAAGGATAAATACAAGGAAAACAGCAAATGCAATCACCCATGTAGATTTACCCATCTGAAAGGTCAAATTATAGTTCTGTAGATTAGGTATTTACTCAGTCTTGATGTTTGCAGCTAAATCTTCAATTCGTATAGCCTCTGGAAATCTTGGTTATATGCTTATGAGAAAATGTGAATAAAAAAAGACAAGTAACACCTTAGTATTCTTATGACTAGTTTTGACCTTGTGGAACCCTTGAAAGGGTCTTGGGAACCCTAGGCATCCTTGGATCATCCATTGAGAAATGCCAGTGTAGGCAGAATGGTACAGTAAAGCAAACAAACAAAAAACCTACCAGGCAGGTAGAAGACCATCAACAAGTTATTTGAAATATCTGGGTCTCAGTTTCCCACTTGTAAAGTGAAAAAACTAGATTAGATTGGCAGATCTTAACCTGGGGTCCATAGTGACCATGGGTTCTGGTTTAAAAAAAAAATATATATATAGTGATAGCTGTATTTCAATACAATTGATTTCCTTTATTATCTTATATATTTTATGCATTTAAAAACATCATTTTGAAAAGATAGCCATAGATTTTACCAGACTGACAAAAGGATTCTGTGATACTCACAGAAAGGTTAAGAAACCCTGGGCTGGACAATCTTTAATATTCCTTCTAACCCTAAGCTTCTCTAATTTTAATGATAATTCAAATTCTATATTGCTTTAGGGCAGCTAGGTGATAGAGTCCTGGGCTTGGAGTCAAGAAGACTTATCTTCCCGAGTTCAAATCCAGCCTCAGACACTGGCTGTGTGACTCTGTGCAAGTCATTTAACCCTGTTTGCCTCAGTTTCCTCATCTGTAAAATGAGTTGGAGAAGGAAATGGCAAACCATGCCAGTATCTCTGCCAAGAAAACCCCAAGTAGGATCTCGAAGAGTTGGACAACACTGAAAGCCACTGAACCACAAGAAGGACTTCTCTTACAAAATCCCTATGGAGTAGATAGTAAAAGGAGTTACTAAGATAGGCTTTGTGGCCTAGTGAATAGAGTGCTGGACCCAGAGTAAAGCATGCTTGTGTTCAAATCCTGCCTCTGGTATAGTACCCAGGGCAAGTCTTTTAACTTCTCTGGCCCTCAGTTTTGTCATCTATAAAATGGGGAGATGAGACTAGATGGTTTCTTAGGTCTCTTCTAGATAGAAATCTAGTACCTCTCTCTTATATGCAGAAAGTCTCAGAGGGGTTAAGTGGGGTAACTGTTCTCACATTTCACTTCATGTTTTACAGGTTTTTGCCCCTAATATCCTCAGCCTAAACCCTAATATACTTAAATACTGTCAGGCTCTGCCTTTCCTAGCATTATGGCCCAAGACCTCCTGGGTCCTGTCATTGTCCCTACAACTCACCCTAAGGACCCCAAGGGCTTTTTCTTCTGCACATAGCTCACTCTCCTATATGTGTTGTCTCCCCCAGTTAGGATGTGAGCTCTTTGAGAGCTGGGACAGTTTAGCTTTTCTCCTTGTACTCCTAAGAATTTAACACAGGGCTTAGCACATAGTAAGTACTTATACGTGTTTTTCTCTCGCAAAGTCAGAATTGGAACCCAAGTAAAATACTCTTTTAAAAACACCCTGTTAACCTCGACTTTGGTGAGTGCCCTGAGGGAATGGGATAATGGATAGAGGTGTGTTCAATTTCAATGTCTACTAGGGGAAAGAAAATTTGGACATTGGCTAGGTGTAGGGGAAATCGGTCAGGGTTGTTGCAGTGGCAGGATGAGCAGTAACTAAGATTTTTCTGTGCTCAAGGCAGTCATTACAAACCACACAAAACCAGTTTGCCTTTGGAATACCTGAAGCAGTTTCCCTTTGGAGAGGAGGCTTGTCAAGGATGTCTTTTTTTTTTTGAAGGGGGAAGGCAGGGCAATTGGGGTTAAGTGATTTGCCCAAGGTCACACAGCTAGTATGTGTGTCAAGTGTCTGAGGCTGGATTTGAACTCAGGTCCTTCTGACTCCAGGGCCAGTGCTCTAATCACTGTGCCATCAAGCTGCTCCAAGGATGCCTTTCTTGATGGAGGGGATGGTGAACCTCTGGATTCCAGTAGAACAGGAATTAGTGATTTTCAAAAACAATGTGTCATGAAAGCATCTACTGACATGGTCATGATTTAATTTTCCAATGTTCATGAGTCAAGAATCTCAGCTGGGATTTGGGGTTGATGAGAACAGGGGAAAAGAAGAGGCAGGGAACATGAAGTGAGCATTTTTACATGAGGAGGTTGATGTTCTTTTTGGCACTGATGGAAAAAGAGGTAGAGATTTTCAAAGAAATAGCTCATGAAGGCATCTACTGTTTCCCATAATGCTGTCACAAATGTTTGAATCCTTAGCCAACTTTACCTTAGGGCAGAGGACTTAGAAGGCACTCTCAATGATAAGGAGGTTTGCATACTTCAGAAGCCTTTGGTTTTCTTTGATGACTGTTAATGGCAATAGGCTGAGGTGGTCTGTAGAGGAAGATTCTTTGCAAAGAAATTCCCATATAATGATTTATCAAATGGGTGGAGCTAAAGACAAAGATGGGAATGGTAGGTACTCCTCAGTTATTTATTTCAGGTCCTTTGTTTCTCTTAAAAATGTCTCATAGCCTGAAAATAATAATAAATAATAAAGACTCTAATAATACTTATAACTAAAACTTATATAGTACTTTAAAGTTTGTAAAGCATTTTAAATATATGGTGTGTCCCAAAAGTTTTAGTGCAGTTTTAAGCTCTTAAAGCTTAAAAACTATTAATTGGTTATTAACTGAACTAAGGCTTTTGGGACATCATATATAATGTTATTTGAAGATGTGAGAAGACTTTGATATTATCTAGCCTATCTAATTTTCTTGGCTAGAGAACTGAGCCCCAGACATGGAAAGTGATATATTTTCCCTAAAATAGGTGGTATTTTAATAGGTCAAAGGGATAAGAGAAAGCATTCCAACAAAGGAAATAGTTTGAAAAAATGGCAATGATTGGAAAGGCATGGAGTATTTGCAAAGGACAGATAGTATTCCATTTTAGTTGGAATGGAGAGTATATGGAAGGGAATAGCATGATGTAAGTCTAGAAAGGTAGGGAGGCACCTTATTATGGAAGGCTTTGAAGCAGATCTATCCTAACCCACGTCTGAAAATTTCAACAATATGCCTGCAAGTGGTCATCCAATCTTTCTGTGAAGATCTGAAAGAATCTATACTTCAGGTGGTAGGCACTGACCAGTCCTAGAATGATTTTGAGCATAAGAATAGAAAATTTTAGGTATTCAGAAATTTTTTTTTGAGCAGGGAGTTCTTTCTTATGCCCCACAAATTTCATAAAGATGATCATTTACCTGCATGTAAAAACAATTCTGTTTAGGAAATAGCACACTTACAGTACCTATCTATTCAAAGTCAAACATGAGTTTAAGTAAATTTTTTGGTAATGTTGAACAGTAGAGACAGAAATTTCTAATCCTGGTAATTCAGACCCCAGAATAGAAGTTTAGTCCCAAGTTGTTCAGGTGATCTGTTTCTCTTTCCGGAATTGCCAGACAGTTGCCTAAATGTTGATATCATTTTTGTTTGAGGACTCTCCTCTGTGGTTAGTAAAGGAAAACCAATTAAATCTGGGTAATTAACTGTGAATTAAAATATACCTTACTAGATTGTGTGTTTGGAAAAAAAAAAGTTTAATATGTTGTTACTTCTTGATCAAGTCCATTAACTTCTCTGACCTTTTAGTAAAGAGTTGATTGCAGAGATCCTATTTAGCTCTACATTCAGTAACTTTCTGATTCAACTCATAAAAATCCTTGCCCCACACTCATCTCTACTTTCATTTGTTGCTATTTAGAATAGTGTCATCCCATATTTCTTGTCTTATGCATTACTATTACAGACAATCCTATTACAAGTATTGAAAAATCCACTGCAATATGGAAAATTGAGATCAAGTTGGTTTCTATTCTCCCAAGACTTGTCTTAGGAGACTTGTGTAATGATTTGAAAAGCATACCAAGTAGGCTAAACTTTGCATCTGACACTGGCCCCAGAATTATTGGTGGAACAATCCAAAACATGGTGAATTATGCTTCATGATAGTAAGAAATGTATGGACTCAGAGTAATGGATTGTGTACATCTGTTGCTCAAAAAACAGTGTAGCTAACTTTTTTTATAACCAAGGTGGTTATAAGATAATGTAATTTTAGGCCATAAGAACTCTGAAAAAAACATTTTTTCTTTTTTTCTTTTTGGAGGGAGGAAGGTTGGGCAATTGGGGTTAAGTGACTTGCCCAAGGTCACACAGCTAGTTTTGTGTCTGAGGCCAGATTTGAACTCAGGTCCTCCTGACTCCAGGGCTAGTTCTCTATTCATTGCACCACCTAGCTGCCCCTCTGAAAAAACATTTACTAAGTCAGAAAGGGGTTGTAGTCCATACTGGTGGTGAGACTATGTACCTATGTCACTATAGTTCACTAAAATATTCAAGTATTTCCATAGAACAGTATACTTAAGCATCCAGCAGTCAATTTTCAAACAATTGATAAAAATTTATTGAGCATTTACCCACCCAGAGAAAGAACTGGTAAGTCTGAATGCAGCTTGAAGCATACTATTTTTGCTTAGTTTTTTTCATGATTTTTTCCTTTGGTTTGTTTCTTCTTTCACAATATGACTAATATGGAAATATATTTTACATGATTGCACATATATAACCTATATCAAATTATTTACCATTTTTAAAAGGGGGAAAAGAAGGGAGAGAGAAAAATTTGGAATTTAAAAATTTTTAGTTCATTTATTTATTTTTAGTTTTCAACATTCACTTACATAAGTTTTCAATTTTCTCCCCTTCTCTATGCTCCCCATACCCAAGATGGCATGCAATCCAATATAGGCTCTATGTGTATGCATTTTTATTAAACATATTTTCACATTAGTCATATTGTATAGAAGAATTAGAATGAATGAGAGTAACCATGAGAAAGAAAAACATAAAACAAAATAAAAAAAGAAACTAGTCTGCTTCAATGTGTAGTCAGACTCCATGTTTCTTTTTCTGGATGTGGACATTATTTTCCTTCATGAGTCTTTTGGAATTATTTTAGAAAAGTCCTGGCATTGCTGAGAATAACTAAGTTTATCAAAGGAAGTAATCTCACATTATGACTGTTACTGTGTACGATGTTCTCCTAGTTCTGCTCACTTCACTCAGCATCAGTTTATATATGTCTTTCCAGGTTTTTCTGAAGTCAACCTGTTCATCATTTCTTATAGCAAAATAGTATCCCATGACATTCATATATCACACCTTGTTCAGCCATTCCCCAATAGATGGGCATCTCCTCAATTTCCAATTCTTGGCCACCACAAAAAAAGCTGCTATGAATATTTTTGCACATGTGGGTCCTTTTCCCATTTTTATGATCTCTTTGGGATACAGCCCTAGAGGTAGCATTGCTGGATCAAAGGGTATGCACATTTTTATTTGGATATAGTTCCAAATTGCTCTCTAGAATGTTTGGATCAATTCACAACTCCACCAACAAATGCATTAGTGTTCCAATTTTCCCACATCTTCTCCAACATTTGTCATTTTCCTTCATGTTAGCCAATCTTATAGGTATGATGTGGTACCTCAGAATTATTTTGATTTCCATTTCTCTAATTAATAGTGATTTATAGCATTTTTTCATACAACTATAAAAACTTTAATTTCTTTTTTTTTCTTTTTAAAGGGGGAAAGGCAGGGCATTTGGGGTTAAGTGACTTGCCCAAGGTCACATGGCTAGTAAGTGTTAAGTGTCTGAGGCCAGATTGGAACTCAGGTCCTCCTGATTCCAGGGCTAGTGCTCTATTCACTGCACCACATAGCCTCTCCAATAGCTTTAATTTCTTACTTTGAAAACTGCCTGTTCATATCCTTTGACCATTTGTCAATTGGGGAATGACTTATATTCTTGTAAACTTGACTCAGTTCTCTATATATTGTAGAAATGAGATCTTTATCAGAGACACTAGTTGTAAAAATTCTTTCCCAGTTTTCTGCTTTCGTCTTTCAACCAAGATTAATTGACCATTCATAAGTTGGAGACTATTCAGATCAGGGCAACCAGGATGGTGAAAGCTCATCTTATTGATCCAGGCATGGCTGACTTGGAGAAAGGAAGATTCTTTAGGTGTTTGAAAAGTTAACATATTTAAAGGGAAATAGACTTGTTTGGCATAGCCCTAGAGGGCAGAACCAGGAACAATTAGTCGAGTTTGAAGAATCTAATTTAGGATTGATGTGTTGAAAAAAATCCCTAATAACTAGATATATCAAAAAGTAGAATGGGCTTTCTCAGGAGATGGTAGGTTTCTTTTCACTGAAGGTCTTCAAGCAAAGACTGGATTGACCACTTACTTGCTGGATATATTGTAAGAAGGTTTCCTTTTCAGGAATATGTTGGGTAAGATGGCCTCTGAGATCCCATCCAACCCTGAGATTCTGGGGTTTTGTTATTCTGATGGAGCTACTTAACTCTACCCAGATTGATTGTTCTCTCTCTGGATTATTAGTTCTTTACTGCCATGGGCTACTCAATGTCCAGCACTAAGTATGATCAGAGACATGGATAAGAAATGACTAGGCCATGTGGTTAGTTCAAGGAAGAACCAAGAACTCCATCTAATGATTCTTTGAACAAGATCAAGCAGACAAAGATTCAAGTACTCTTATCAATAGCTTAGTCTGTCATATCCTGGAAGTACCTTAGAATTGAATAGGACCATGTTATCTATGTGCCAAAAAGTTTTAGGAAAGGCCAATTAACTCCTAACTTATGCATTCACATAACAAAGGATGCTCTCAAGAGCAGACTTCAAAGCCAGAAGAGAAAGCTGCATCATCTATATAGGAACTGACTCCAAGAATCAAATATTTTGGCTTACTACACTTTACCCTGTAGTTTATAATTTTCTAATTGTGAAAGGCATCTTGAAGAAGGTGAGTCTTGAGTTTGACCATGTTGAGTTTTTAATTGATGTAAAGGAAGTAGGGGAAACAAGATAGAAGCGTAAGAAAAACAGAGATAGAAGTGTGAGAAAAACAGAGATGGTGATGAAGATAAGATTTCTGGATACCAGTAAAGAGACTGGTCAGATTGGAGTAAGTGGTCTTTATTATAGGATATTGTAAAACAATCTATCTTTGTTATCTTAAAAAAAAAACCCTTTATGGGGTGGCTAGGTGGCACAGTGAATAGAGCACCGGCCCTGGAGTCAGGAGGACCTGAGTTCAAATCCAGCCTCAGATGCTTAACATAAAAACTAGCTGTGTGACCTTGAGCAAGTCACTTAACCCCAATTGCCCTCCAAAAAAACAAACAAAAAAAACCCCTTCAATAAACAGTCTTGGTCAACCAATATACTTTTTAGCCTTGAGTTAAGATAACACAGTCATTTTCTACTATAATTGGAACCCCACCTATCTGTTCTTTGCATATAGGGTCAAAAGAGAAAAGAATGCAGGTCTTTTAAGTACTTTAGTTTCCTCAAGCAACAGTTACCTTTCTATATCCTAAATCTCTTTTTATCTTAGTTAACTCAGTCCTTTCTACTAGAAATCCCTACCCTAACTCTGAACTTAAAAAAGTGCCATGATTACCTTTATAATAAAAGACTCACTCTCTTATCTATAGATTCCTTAGCTTTCTCATTAGTTGTGAAGTGAGTTGAAGAATGCCCCCCGCCCCCAGTAGAAATACTTTGAACATTAAAATGAAATTTAATGCTGTGTAATTATAATGGCTAGTTGTGACCCTGGTAAAGAAGAGAGGAATTGTATGTCTCTTCTTTCCTTAGAGAGATGGGAAGAATAAGGCTGCAGAACATTTCATTGCTGGTAGATATTGTCAGTGTGTCACTTGGTTTTGCTTAACTGTTATGTTATGGGAAGGTTCACTGAGTAGCAGGGGACAAGATATCGGAAAATAACTATTAAAAACAAAAAGCATCAATAAAAACTTTTTAAAAAGAAATTTTGATCTTAAGCACTAGCAAAAAAAAATCTTTGAATCCCTTGAACAAAACTCTGGTCTAGTTTAAAGGGTATTCAGATGATTGCAATCTGAATTTATGCATTTGCTCAGTACAATATGTATGCCCTCCTTTTTGCAAGGATATTTATTACAGGTTTGGAAGAGTTTCATCATCTAACAATTTTAAATTATAATATAATGGAAATAAAAGTCCATGTGTTCTGCAAGGTAGAAATCTGTAGCTTATCACAGCAAGCACTGGGGATGGCCTGTAAGGACATCAAGTTGGGAACTGCTTTTCTCCAGTAAATGATCAACTACATATGAGCCATTCATTTATATATTTATTTAAAGCTGATTAAAATGCACTCATTGTAGAGCTCTCTGGGCACTAACACAAAGTAATAATGGCCTCATAAGCTGTGCGTTCTGGAAACAATGCAAGTAAGCAGATTCAGGTAGAATTAACACAGCTGAACTAGTATCTGGTGTCTGTGTAGCAGAGTGTGGGTTCACCTCCAAGGGTGCAAATGTCAGCACAAAAATGCATTTCAGGAACAGAGTGGGCTGAGACTCAAGAGAAATGTTCTTTCAGAACTGTAATTTTGGGAACTGTTATTTTCTGTCTCTGATTCTTGAATTGAAAACAGCATTGTGTGCTTTAACTTCCTTTGACCAGTGCTGTGGAGAGCATTTTGCATGCCACCCTGGGCAGATGCTCATATGACATTCACGCATTCAGTGAAATTGGTTTGAGCTGATATAAAGCATTGGGTTGCATTGACCTGAGTCATGAAGGCTTCAATATGCTGAAAATTCCAGGATCTGTGATGTCATCGGTATCCATACTTCCTAACCAACACAATATTCATCAAGGTTGTTCAATATGGGGACAATCTTCCTAATTCACTAAAGCAAGCATTTACTGATAGTACCTACTATTAAAAAGGCAAAGATCTAGGTATTGGTGATACAAAAACAGAGGTAATATTTTCTAATTTTGGAGAATTTATATTTTACTATGGAAGCAGGTTTATACAACCAGTTTGTATGCCTGTAAATATTAAACAACCAGTTCTCCCTCTGCAAAAGAAATGTTTGCATGACATAATTTTAACTTTCATAATTAACATCTTCTCTATCATGTTCTTAAGTCTATAAAGCAACAAAATAATAAATCAATCACTGATTTGTAGCATTTGCTGATTTCTGAGGAGTAAAACCTGACACTGCTTATTTAATAATCAGCTAGTGGTCCCAAGTGAAATCAATGTATAGGAAAATAATTTAAGAAAAAGTGCTAACAGCTGGAGGGATCAGAAAAGGTCTTATTGAGGACCCAGCACTTGAGTTGTTTTGAAGGAAGGTAGGGAGTAGGGACAGAGGTTAGGAGGGAGTGAATTCCAGATAAGGGAGACTACTTGTGCGCAGAAGTGGGACCAGAAAGGTAGGTGGTAGTTACCTTGTATATGGCTTTAAATGCCATGTTAAGGATTTTGAATTTTATTATAGAGGCAATAGGGAGCCATTGAGGACTTTTGAGTGGGCTAATGATAGGTTTTAGAAACATCAGTTTGGCTGATACATTCAATAGTGGGATGTGCTGCCTCAGTAAACAGTGAATTCCCCTCTCATTGCAGTTCATCAGGCAAAGGCTAGATAGATCATTTGTCTGGGAAATTTCAGAAGGGTCTTTTTATTTACATATGGGCTATACATGATAACCTTCAAGATGGTTTCCAGTGCTAAGAATCTGTGATTCTTAGAATGGAATGGTTATTTTTAGGATGCCAGAATCCTTTGCCCTGAAGCACAATTCACAAAGTGCATTGAAAATGATTTAGTATACTCTATTTTGGTTAAAATGTAAAACTGAAGGGGCACATTGTTTTGAGTACCAAGATGTCAATGAAGGAGTGAAGACTGGTGAGTGCCTGACTGTGAAGCAGAGGGGAAACAGTGATGGATTTGGAGTCCAAGGACCTGGCTTCAAATCCCAGCTCTTCCCTATACTACTTATATGACCTTATATGAGCATGTCATCTCACTATTCTGGGCCTCAGTAGAAGTTGGGTGTTAGAGAAGATGATTGCTGAGATTGTTTTGGGGAGTTTCTGTAGCTGAAAAAGAATTGTCACCCAGTAGCTAACCTAATGCTGAGCATTGCTAGGCTCAGCTAGACTGTTCTTTGGTGCCAGCTTCATATTTGAAGCCTTTATTAGCATGGGAGGAACTATTGGAGTCTTGGTTCTACTGGCATAACCTTTAAAACTCCAATGATAAAGCAATAGAAGGATGTTTTAATAGAGGAAAGCTTTAATAGCAAGAGATATATTTGCAGCACTGATTTATGAGCACCAGACTTACTACTATCATATAAATAACAGCTATCAGTGGGGAGCCAAAGAGGCCTGATCCAGGACTCAGATAATTACCCTAATAATAGTGGACTTTAAAAAACAAAGAGCTCCTTGAGAAGTGACTTCTTTATTAAGTTAGCTCCTGAGTTCTTTGCTATGGGTCGCACTTAAAAGGATGTTGTTTGAGTTCTGAGACCAATAGGCTCTTCCCCAAGACTTTAGTTATTTTTAGATGGTTGACTCCTATGCAAATGCCCTTGATGATCTCTGCTTTGGTTTAGGCCTTGAAGCCAGCTCTCCAGAGCATCCTTTGTAATGTGACTGCATATGAAAGGAGTTAACTGACCCTTCCTAAGACTCTCTGGCACCTAAGTACAAAGCCTTATCAAATTAGCTATTCTGTGCTACTTCCAGTATTACTAACGTAATGATTAGAAACCTTGAGTCTTTTTTGTCTCATTGCTCTATAAAAACCTTGTCCTAAGAATCAATAAATGGGTTCATCATTCCTCCTTGAACTACCCACATGGCCTGGTCATTTCTTATTCACATCTCCAGTCATGCGTATGTGCTGGACACTGATTAGCCCATAACAGCTAGCATTTATATAGCACACCAAGCACTGAGCTAAGTGCTTTAGAAATATTATTGCATTTGAGCTTCACAACATCTCTGGGAGCTAGATAATTATTATCTGACTTTATGTTTTTTAAATTATTTACATTTTTATCATGACATCATTGTCTCTCTACCAGTTAACAATAACATTGTTATATTTCACATTATTTTACAGGTGAGGAAACTGAGGCAAACAGAAGTTAACATCAGAGGTAATCTTTGGCCTCTAGGATCCCTGACTCCACTCCAGCGCTTTATTCACTGTACCACTTAGCCACCTCATAGAGCAACACTGCCCTGGTAAGTAATTCACCAACCTACCAATGCCAAAGATACCCATGACCCCTGTACATTTCTCCTGGAATTCTATCTGCTGCTATGGTTTGCTATAGGAATCTGGGAAAGCATTATCTCTCTTCTCTTTTTAGAGATGCGTTGGGCAGATGAAGACAGGAACGTGGTGGAGACTGGGAAGGGAGATGTTTTCCTGGGATCATGAGATGAAATTTGAAATGGATTATTAAGCTGAAACTGAATGATGATAAGGATAATATATGCATGGTCACATGTAGCATATGTATTTCTATAAGGGCTATCTAAATACACTGATGCAGTTCATTGTACAGGGATTGTCATAAAGGGATATCCTGTGAGGCTTGGCTTATTTCTGTGGAGAAAAGATTCTGGGATCATGACTATACTGTTAGCACAATAGCTAGGGAGTGGAGGTGGAGGTGGGAGTGGAGAAAGGGCTCTTTTCTCCATATCTGAGAGGGATGCTGGGCTAGAATTATATTGGTCTGCCCCCTCCCTCAAATATCTCTGTTCTAGGGGCATGATGTTTTGGTGTTTTTAGGCTCAATGCCATTTTTCCTGATTACACCTAAGGGAGAGGATAGTCTTTAGCTTATACTCATCAGCTTGACCCCTTCCCATCAAAACACTATTTACATAGAAGATCAATGCATAGCCAATTTATCAAGGCAAAGTAATAAATAGAAGGTAGGAAAGCCATACGGATTACAACAGACTTGGCTCCCCCCTCCCCCCCGCCACACACACAAAAGAGTAACTGAACTCTTTAACTGAGAGCAAGGTCAGATCTCAACTCAAGGAAAAGGAAGAACGATCTCCATTCTCTAGAATTTCAGGCAAGTCCAGAGATATGATAGGACCATTTCCTCATTCATGTCTGCTATTTCTAATCCCCTTTTGCTCATCTGCTTCTTTGCAGTGTCCCTCTGTCTACATATTTTCCCAGGAGAAACTTTTGAATCACCCAAGTCTCTCTCCAAGGACCAACCCTGTCTTATGCATTTCCTCTGCCTTCTCTCTACCAGTTAGGAATCGTGTGTCTCTCCTTATGCAACTCAGAGTTGCTTCATGGGAGCTAGATTGCAAAAATAATGGTTGATGTTTAGACGGTGTTTTAAAATTTGTAGAGTTCTTTGCATATATACTCTCATTTGATTCTCCCAGTAATTTTTTTGAGGTAGGTACTGTTATCTCCAGTTTACAGATAAAGAAAACAGGCTTACTGATTTGCCTAGGGTCACATAACTAGTAAATTTCTAAGGTGGGGTTTCCTCTAACTCTAAGTCATTCTTTTATGCAATACAGCCTCTTTTATGTAACACAGCCTCTGTTGATGATCAGATCCCATTGTCCTATGCTAGTTAATTGAGATTATGTAGTTAATTGAGATTGAGTTAAACAGGCTGTCTCGGGAACCTCATCACAATATTTAATATTGCTTTTGAATTCTGAGAGGGAATAGCTAATTTATAAGAGAACTTTTAGTAGCTCCAGATCTTTTTCCTCTGGTGTCAAAGGAGAATTTGGTTCTCATTGCTTTCTCTTTGTGTCCATCTAAATATAATATACCAACTGTAATGTCCTGTGAGAATCTGTACTTTAATCATGTTGGATGTTTGAGTTGCACTTTATTTGTTGCCATCTTTGAGAGAAACCAGAAGCAACAGTGTCTCAATGTCAAAAATAGCAGGCTTCTGAATGAGAGCAGAACTCTTGGCTTGGTTCCTGAGATAGAGGTTGGCCCCTGTCTGAGCCTACATCCTGACCTTTTTCACTAGAGCCTTAAGAACTAAGGCTTGCCTTCGTGGGAATCAAATTTCTAAGATTAGAGGAAAAATCCCCCCAAATGTGGTTATTTCTTCTAGTATACTTGACACGGGGTATAAAATGTGTTTATTTTATCTGCCTCTGTACTTATCTTGAGACCTCATTATCTGTGAATATGTGTTATGCTGCTGTGGGCCTGAAGTCCTGAGGGAAATATTTTCACCTACCATAATATTAACTTCTCACTTCTGAAAGGAGGATGTGAATACCAAATTTATTCTCTAGTCTTCATTTTGTAAAAACTAGTTCAGGGATGAAATGCAGAGAGATTGCAAGGTGTGTGTGTGTGTGTGTGTGTGTGTGTGTGTGTGTGTGTGTGTGTGTGTGTATGTATGAGAGAGAGAGAGAGAGAGAGAGAGAGAGAGAGAGAGAGAGAGAGGAAAAACTCACTCTGATCTCTAGAGTATCTCAGGGATGCTTCGGATTTGTCAGGGTAAAGCACCTGCATACATGTTTGACAAATTCACTTGCATGAAAAAGTCTTCTCATTAAGAGTTTTTCAGTAATTCTAGTTATTATTCTGATAAAGGTAGACCTACCTGAACTCTAAAGGTGACTGAAAACTCAGTTTCAGCAACACCTAGAGTGTCTCTACTTAACTGCAAGACAACACCTAGTTATTATTATGCAACCTAGCATGTAAAGTATACCATGTCTCCTAGGATGGGCTAACAAGAAGTCCTTTTTCCTATCACATTTCGTTTCTTAAAAACTTGTGCTAAACCATTGCATGATACTGAAAACATTTTTTACATAAAACCAAATGCAGCCAAAATTAGAAGGAAAACAAGAAACTGGTATTTGAGGAAATTGAGCCAAATTTATAAAACAAAAACCTTTCCCTAATTGATAAATGGTCATTGGATATGAGTAGACAGTTTTTGGAGGAAGAAATCAAAGCTATCAAGAACCATAGGAAAAAATATAATGTAAATCATTAATAGTCGGGCAAATTCAAATTAAAACCACTCTGAGGTACCAACACACACTTATAAAATTAGCTAATATGAAAAGGAAAATAATAAATGTTGGAGGGGATGTGGGAAAATTGGGATGCTCTACTGTTGGTGGAGTTGTGAACTGATCCAATCATTCTGGAGAGCAATTTGGAGCTATCCCCAAAGAGCTATCAAATTGTGCATACCCTTTGATCTAGCAATACTACTACTAAGTTTGTATCTCAAAAAGATTTTTTTTTAAAGGAAAAGGACCTATTTGGACAAAAATTTATAGCAACTCTTTGTGGTGGTAAATAATTGGAAATTGAGGGGATGCCCATCAATTGGGGAATGGCTGAAAAAATCATGCTATGTGATTATAATGGAATACTATTGTGCTATAAGAAATGATAAGCAGTATGATCTCAGAAAAACATGGAAAGACTTATAAGAAGTGACGCAAAGTGAAATGAACAGAACCATAAAAGTGTTGTACATAGTAATAGCAGTGTTGGACAATGATCAACTGTGAATGACAGCTATTTTCAGCAATACAATGGGTGATACAATACAAGATCCAAGATGAAAAATGCTATCCACCTACAGAGCAGAGAAAGAACTTAGAGTCTGAATGCAAACTGAAGAATACTATTTTTTACTTATATTTGGAGGGTGCTTATTTTTTGTTTGTTTTCTTTTCCAATGTGACCTACATGGAAATATGTTCTAGATGACTGCAAGCCATTTGATATAGGTTATATATATATATGCATTCTCAATGAGGGGTCAGAGGAGGAAGGGAGTGAGGGAGAGAACTTGAAACTCAAAATTAAAAAAAAACAAACATTAAAAATTGTTGTTACATGTAATTGTAAAAAATTTATATATATATATATATATATATATATATATATATATACATGAAATTCTTGCCTCTCTTTGAGTTACATCTAGACAGACTCATGTTGATGTACATCATCTACATTAGCAAAACAAAATGACTACCTCACAGCATCCCCTTACACAATACACACTATCATCTATCCATCTGTCAGTCTGCATCTATTATATTTATACAAACACACATACATGTGCATATGTGTCCACAGTCTCTCAAAGGCACAGCCAGTTTACATCATCAACATCTTGTACTCTAGACATAGCATGGAGCACAAGTGGACACTCTATAATTGGTTTCACTTGGCTAACCATATGGTAAAGAAGATACTCCAATCTCCTTCGTTTCAAAGGCCAAAGAATAAACATGGAGGTTAAGGACCTAAGCCCTTTCACAAGGCCCTGTGATCTCCCCCTTTTCTGCATTATCTCTTACCAGACACTGTGGGAAAGGTGGTCATACCACCACAGTACAGATGAAGAAAGAATGGACCTAGGATAAAGCTGATAGGCTT
Source organism: Gymnobelideus leadbeateri (assembly GCA_011680675.1). NCBI lineage: Eukaryota > Metazoa > Chordata > Mammalia > Diprotodontia > Petauridae > Gymnobelideus > Gymnobelideus leadbeateri. Next base: position 389,158 of record WOXC01003580.1, read on the forward strand.
TAAAAAGTTCAAAAATTGCCCCCAAAGCTAATTAAAGAGGATCCCACTCACCACACGGTTAACCAATGAAACAAATTACACCATATCTATTATTCTGCATTTTCTCTAAGGTACTTCCATTTTTTGTCATTATGACTCTCCTACAGACTTGGTTTAGTCTTGGGTAACCTTGTCTCTAATGAGGCTAAACTACCTTTTCTCTTTGACTCATTGAACCTTTACCCTATTACCCAAGGGAAAAATTGCTTATGGTTTATGTTTTGGTTCATGTCTATATCTCCTGAAAGGAGTAAATAAAAAGATACTACGCTTATTGTGTAAATCTTGTATGAGACAGATATTTGTTTCCTATGTGCTAAATAGATGTTAAACATAAGACTTATTTCACACATTGGCAGAATGCCTTAAAACATTTTAAGGCAGTAACAATTATAAGTAAGTCAGCAATAATTTATAACTACTGTTTTAATGTAGAGGGAGGTTTATATTTAAATCATAATTAGAATTTAAAGCAGTTTGAAGGACAGCTGATTAGGCATTTTACATTTCACCTTGGCTCTGTACTGTCTCCCTCAAAGTCAATGATTTCTGGAAACTTAGGACTGGAACTTACTCTTCTCTTGCTAGTGATTATTTTCTCTAATGAAAAAACGAATCATCTTTACACAATGGACCCAGAAATTTCCACCTTTCTGATTCACAAGATTGTCTCTAAGCCTGGATGTGTCCATCTCAAGGTGGATGCTTGGTCACTTCTTCAGAGAAGAAAAGAGAAAGTAGAAAAGATGGCCAAGGGCCCAAGTAAAGCTGACCTTGTAAAGTCCCTCTACTACAGATGCCATATGAAAATGGTCACCATGATGCTAAGTGAGGAAGGGACACTTGATCCCTCTACCTTTCATTGAAAGTCTTGGAGTTACCACCAGGATGCCAGCAGGGCAGTTAAATGATAAAGTCATCTGGAAGCTGTTTTTCCTTTGAATCAGTACATAACCCTGCATTTCTACTCTTGTCATAGGGAAGGGAAGGACAAAGGGGCTGCTCAGTTTTCTGCATCAAACCCAAGTGACAAGACATTTCAGTATGGGGCCTTATCTATTGGTTTGGAATAATCATAACCAGAAGACAGTTGAGGTGCAAAATGAGGTGATATCTGTAAAGTGCTTTATAGGCTTTCAAACACTGTAGAAACATTAGTTATTATTTTAATAGAAGAATATATAGATTTATAAATACATTAGAATAAGAAAACATTTTGTACAGTCATTTTTGGTTGTGTACTGTTCTTTGTTACCCCATTTGGGGTTTTTCTTGACAGAGATACTGGAGTGGTTTGTGCCATTTCCTTCTTCAGCTCATTTTACAGAAGAAGAACCTGAGGCAAACAGGGTTAAGTAACTTGACCAGAGTTATATGGCTAGTAAGTGTCTATAGCCAGATTTGAGCTCAGGAAAATGAATTTTTCTAACTCCAGGCCCAGCAAATTACATATATAATATATAAACAGATTCCTCTAAATGTAATACTCTCTCTCTACATATATATATATATATATACATATATATATTATTCCTATATACTCTACTATCTATATGGTTTTAGTGAATAAACTATTCTCATTAGAATAAGAAAATATGTATCAGAATATTATAATATGCTCTTGTGACCTTAATTATATATGTGTATGTATATATGTGCATTTGCTTTTCTTCCTGTCAGAGCTTCTCTTCTCCACTTCCATCTTCTCCCTATTCTCACTAGGATTAAATAGAGGATCCTCTGTTTAGTTTTTAAAGGCCTTCATAACTGCCCAAATATGCCTTTGTAGCCTCTTTGGATATTACCCCGCCTCCACTACTCTGTGATCCTGCCAAACTTGTCTTCTCTCTGACCCTCAAACATGATGTTCTATCTTCTGTCTCTGACTTTATGTTGACCATGCCTTAGGCCCAGGATGCATTCCCTCCTCTCGTCTATCTCTTCAAATCTCTCTTTTTCTTTTAGGATGCAAGTCAAACACCATCTATTACACAATGACTTTCCTGATTTCCTCAGTTGCTGGTGCCCTCATTTCAAAATTTCTTGTGCTTACTACTTTATATTTATCTGTATTTATTCTCTTCCTATTTATTTTTATGGACCTACAGATGCTCTTGTTTTTCACTCTTTCAGAATGCAAACCTCTTGCAAGTAGAAAGTATTTTATTCATTGTGTTGTTTTCCTAAGCACCTAGAACAGTGCCTGCTCTTAAATAATCTTGGATAGGTAGCTCTTAAATAGTCTTGATTTAGTTTAAGGTACTGGCTCTGGCTAGACTAATCTAGTTAGTTTTCTTGATGGTCCATTTGCATCACTACATCTCTTTGGTATTGAAGACTGAAGTGATTAGATAGACTATGGTTATAATATGCTCCAGTTTGGTAGAAGCTGTGATGAGATGAAGTCAGAATGGCAAATTTCTTTTACTGTCTCTCCAAGTTAGGAAAAATATTTTTCTCTTCCTCTGATTTATTTAAATAGTTGTTGTTTAAAAAGTTTAAATTTGTTACAGTCAAAATTCACTCCACATTTGGATGTTTCACACTGGAAGTTTACTCTCCCTGTGGTCCCTTTTTGTAATTAGCTGGTTTGTCCCAGAACATCCATCTTAGGTCAGATGCATCTTCATTCCTTTCTAGGCTCCTCTCCTGACTCATTGGGCTTTCTTAACAGTACCCCAGCTTGTGTACCTTCTGCATTCCCCCTTCTCCAGCTTTTTAGATTCCTTTTATGTGTTAAATTTCCCTATTAGAATATAGACTCCTTGAAGGCAAGAATTCTTAGTTTGTGTTTGCATTCTCAGTATTTAGCACTGTGACTTGTACATTTGAAGTGCTTAATAAATGTTCATTGACTGATAGTGAAAAACAAAACCTCAAACTATTCCACAATCAAATTTACAGACCTTAGGTTAAGAATTTCTAGTCTAGTACCAATTCCAAGGTCACAAAGCTAAACTAGTAGAAGTGGGATTAGAACCTAGGTCTCCTAATTCCTCAGACCACTACTCTTTTCAATATTATCTGTAGATAATTAATTAGAATTTGTGTTTGCCCAATTAAAATAATGGAACTTCCACATATACATGGTAGCAGGAAGTGTTGGAAATATTGTAAGTCAGAGACCTTGTCTGTTTAACTTAATCTGTGTAGCCCCCAAGGAAGCACAATGCACAGGACAGGGCTGAGAAGGAATATTATTTGCATAGAGCTTTGTTTGTGGCTGTTCAATTAAGGAACAGGAAGATAAGTTGCTTTGTTAGTATAGCTATTCGTTGACTTATAACAATTCACTTTTAAAATATTCTGCCAATTACACCCATCTTATCAACTTACCTCTCATGTAGCAGGCAAGCAACCCATAAATGCCTTCATATTAGTTACTCCTCATGGTGTCCCCCCTTTTTTAGCCTTCACAGATCTTGTCCTTGATAGCCAGCCAGTAGGAATGTAGTTGAAGGAAGGGGAATGGTTCAGTCTGTTAATTCTTACAGGTTTTTGATGTCAAAAGAAATATATAGTCTCTTAATAGGAGTAAACAAACACAAAATCATAATAATACAAGGAAATCCCTCCTATGGTGTTGCAAGGTGTGTGTTTTCACATTTGGGCTAATGAGCTGACCGATAAGCATCTTCTAGGTTACACATGTAACTTCTAGGTTATACCTTAGACTCCAAATTGCCTATACCTGAACATGCAGTTAGCTTTGGATCAGTGGGCTCAAGAGCAGGTAGCCCCTAGGCCAGCAGCCTCTGTCTAAGTGACTTCACCAGGATATCATGGAGGAGATGAGTTCTTTACCTTCTTCTAGTCTGCAGCATCATCCAATCGACCCTTTTAAATACTGCAATTTACCCATTTTTTGACCTAGTCATTTTATGTCTTATAGAAGATACATATTAGGGCATTTCTGGCTAGTCAGCTAAGTGAGATCTTGGAGGTAGGCCCAAACCAATTATGGGGAAAATATCCGTATGGGATTTTGCCGATGGTCAGACTGAATATTTGAATGTTACAAGCATAGCAGTAGCAGACTAGATGGGATAAGCATATTCAAAAAGAACTTTATGTAGCTGATGCAGGAAGACAGAGATAAGCTGAAGACAAATGAGTAGGGGAAAATAACAGATCATACTTAATGAAAGCATTTCTTGAATATTATATAAGAATACTGATTTTCTTACATAACTAAAACACTTTTTTGAGAATGCAGTTCTCAAAGTGGCATTGGGTGAATGTTTTGAGCAATGACAGTGCAACAATATTCAAAAAGTATGCCTGAGTGATTTCTTTATTCCGAGGTATAATGATCAACATCAGCTTGGAAAGAAGTTTCTAACGGAATACACTAGAGACTGGGCATGACCCTATATTGTTTAGCATTTTTATCAATGACTTAGATGAAGGAATAGATAGTGGGTTTGTCAAGCCTGAAGAAGGAAAAAAAAACTGTGAGACATAGCAAATATAATGAATGAGAACCAAGATTTCCACAGATCTTGACAGACTTGAATATTGGGTTTAATTTAATAAGGTGAAATTTAATAATGAAAAATATAAAATCTTTGGTTTTGAAAATATCAAAAGTTAAGTTCAGGTGAGACTGGTGGAATAGGAGCAGTATAGCACAATCATCTTTCCTAATCACTCTAACAAAGATGGAGGAAGTGTACCAGTCCAAGTTTTGATCAAGAAATCCAAGAAGAAACCATAGTGGGTATTTTTTCCAGAGTAGCATAGGGAGATAGCCAGAGGCCTGTGGGTCACTGCGGAAGGGGCCAGCCAGGGAAGACTACTCAAAGCTTTCCAGCATAGGACCTGGTCTGGGGCTTATGGCTGTGAATAATTATGACTGAGAATAAGAAGAGGAGTCAGTCTGTCTCATTCTAATCCAGAGCAGGGTCCTGGATCCCAAGTAGACATAGTTAGGTAGGAAGCTGAAGACAATATAGATTCTATAGACTAAGAGTTACGTTTCCCTGAATAGATTCCATCCATGTAACCGAGCTGGGGGCTTTAATTGTATAACTAGGGCAAGGACTCCAAACGATGGTAAGCCAACAGTTCTAACACTCTGAACCTACAGATCGTTTTAGCTACCTGAAAGGGGATGGGACCAACAATTTATCTAGGTCTCTAAACAGGAGTAAGTTTTTGATTATGTAAACTAGGCCTGGATGAGGCAAGAATCAAAAAAAAAATCAGACCAGAAGGGCAGTGAGTGATTAGGCTCTTGATCAGACTACTTTGTACTCACTCAAAGTTTCAGCTAACTTGTCCCTTGAGCATCTCCTTGGTACCTAGAGGAAAAAGTGACAGGACCCCAGATAATGTAGATCAAAGCCATAGAAGGATCTAACATTTCTTCCAGAAGTGTGCAGAGTTTGGCTATAACACAAAATTTAAATTCTGGAAGTAAGATCAGAAGAATGAACAATCCCTCCCCCCTCCTCACCATCTCCCCCTTTCTGATTATTAGAACTAGTATAGGGCTGGGGACACTATGGACAGAAACTCAGGAGGAAAAAAGTAATTCCAAAATGGCTACACTCAAAGTTTCAATGAAAAATACAGTCTAGTGCTAAAAGTGCAACTAGAATTCCTGGCTGAAATGAAGCATGCATTAAAGATAATTTTATAAGTGAAAGGACAGTGTTAGAAGATAAACTTGAAAAAGAACCAAGAACTTTAGAGGAAAGACTTAGTTAAAAAAAAAAGTAAAATATCTTACCCAAGTAACAGCCTGACTTGGAAAACAGGTCAAAGAGGAAAACAGATCTAAAAATATTTTAACTTGAAAGCTATGGCCAAAAAAAAGAGTCAAGATAATATATTTTAAGAGATTTTGAATGAAAACTATTCATCTAGACCTATTGGAATCAGACACTACAGTTAAGATGGAAAGAATTCTCTGGTCACCTCCTTAAAGAAACCTCAAAATGAAATTTCCTGGGAACATAATAAATAAAATCCAGAGTTTCCAGGTCAAAGAAAAGAAAAATACTGAAAGCAGTGAAAAAGAAAGAATTCAAGTCCCGAGGAGTCCTAGTAAGGAGCATGCAAGATTGGGCAGCTATAACCATAAAGAAGTCAAGCATTTGGAATATAATATTCCAAAGGGCAGAGAATATGTGCTTATAGCCAAGAATAGCTTGCCCAGCAAGGCTGGGTTTTGGTCTTAGAGGGGAAAAAGTGAACCTTTGATGAAGTGAAGGACTTCTAAGCTTTCTTGATGAAAAGACTTGAGCTGAGTAGAATCTTTGAAATATAAACAAGAGTCAAGAGAAATATAAAAGGCAAGCAATCAGAATGGATTATATAAAGATGAAAGGTTTACGTTATAATAGAGATAAATGTGTCACCTCAGAACGCTAATGTCACCAGTGGTCATTAAAGGAGTCAAATAAGATAGAGAGCCTGGAATGACTTAATATTTTGATATCTTAAAAAGAAATTAAAAGAAAGGCAAAAGGAAATGCCCTGAGCAGAATGGGGGAAGACAAATGGGGGAAGTTATTATCCTAAATAATTGGGGCACACAAATAGAAGCCTATACAAACAAGAAGGAACAGGTGGAGAGAGTAGGAGTCACTTGAAACTCAATTTTATCTGAACCCACAGATGATGGTTTAACACACAGACACATTGATATACACGTAAAAGATTTGTTTTAGAAATTCATTTAACTCAATGGAAAAAAGGCAAGGAATGGGGAGAAAAAAAGAGAGGGAAGTAAATTCAGGGAGATCTTAGTCATAAACAAAACAAACTAATCTAGGAGGGTGAATTGAGAGAGTTTAAAAGGAAAGAAATTATAAGAAACTAGAATTGAGATCTGGGTGAAGGGAATAGAAGAGGGACAGGATAGTGCATGCAGATTACATCAAGCATTAAGCACAGACTTTACACAGAGGTGCTGAGCACACTCCTTTTTTTAAAAAAAATCAAGATAGCAAAGCACCTTGAGATCATGGCATTAGAAGATTGTTTAAGGGATTAGGGGTGGATGACTTGGAAGAAAATAAAAATGAATTGGCATAGGGAAGCCTGTGAGATCCATCCTGAAGTATTTGTAGTGCTTTCATGGGGAAGAGGGATTAGACACTTTTTTTTTCTGTCCGCAAAGGGAAGAACCAGAAGTGAAAGGGAGCTTTTGCAGAAAGGCAGACTTAGGCTCTATGTAAGGGTTGTTCACTTCCAGTAATATATGAAATATGTTGCCTTGAGAAGGAAAGATTTTCCCCCACTAGAGATGTTCAAAGTCTGGATAACCACTTATTGGGTAGTTATAGTATAGAGTGCCCCTATATTTAGATATGAGTTGAGCCAATGATTGTATATCTCCTTAACTGCCGTGAGAGTCTGTGAATGAGTCTAGATGTGGTAAAGAAATATGCCCTTGAGTGAGGAGGGGCTGTTATACAGTGAAGAGTATTGACTCTAACATTAGAAGACATAGATTCAAATCCCTCCTCAAATAATGAAAATTGGTCTCTATTTCTTTTCCTTTCACTCTCAACTCTCTGAAGTCTGGTTTCTGACATCATCATTCAACTGAAACTACTCTCTCCTGACTTACCAGGGATCTCAATTGCCAACTCTAACAGCTTTTCCTCAGTCCTCATCCTTCTTGCCTTCTCTATAGTCTTTAACATTTTTGATACTTCTTCTCGATGTTCTGTTCTCTCTAGGTTTTGCTAACACCATTCTATCATGGTTCTCCTCTCTATCTGATCATTCAGTCTCTTTTGCTGGATCTTCATCTAGGTCACACCTGCTAACCATAGGCATCCCCCCAAGGCTCTGTCCTGAACCCCCTTCTCTTTTCCTGTTTTACTATTTCACTTGGTGATATCAGTCCCATGAATTCAATTATTATCTCTATACAGAAGATTCTTAGATTTATTCATTGTCTTAACCTCTCTCCTAACCTTTAATCTCTTATCTCTTAGAAAATCATAAACTAACACTAATCTACATTATACTATATTTTTATTCATTTTGTTAAATATTTCCCTATTACATTTTAGTATAGCTTCGACCACACTCTGGATTTTTGCTAAACTAGGTAGGCCACAAGTTTAATACAGTTGAGCTCTAGAGAACCACAGTCCTCTAAGTCACCTAGGCTCATTATTGAAGCATCATCCTTGACTCCTCAGTCTCTTACTTCCTATATATAATCAGTTACCAAGTCCTGCTGATTCTACTTTTATAACATTTCTCATATTATATACTGTTCTCTCTCCTCTGACTGTACTACCAATGGTGTACTCCCTTGTCACCTATTTAGCAAAGAAATCTGAAATCAGTTACCTGGAAATTGCTGAAGTGGCTGTTCTCCATAACTAATAACAATTAAATGGATATCCAGTATAGAAACTTCTTTTGCATTTTATTTGTGGGTCAGTCAGCTATTAATATTTCATGTCCATTCTCTGTACCATGTTATTGAATATCTGGAATGTATCCCCATATACTTTATGCTTCCTAGTATCCTTGTTATGCAGTTATGTTCCACTCATTGTGATACCTTTTGGGATTGTCTTTCTCCAGTACATTAATGGAAACATAGATTAAGTGACTTGCCCAGGGTCACACAGCTATTAAGTGTCTGAGACAAGATTTGAACTCAGATCTTCCAGACTCCAGGCCTATCTAGCTGCCTGTAGAATCCTTACCTTCTACTTCTTTTTTTTAAGCAATTGGGGTTAAATAACTTGCTCAAGATTACACAGCCAGTCATTTCTGTGTGGGTGCTAAGTCTGAGGCTGGAACCAATCCCGGGTCATCCTGACTCTAGGGCCGACGCTCTTACTCACTGTGCCACCTAGCTGCCCCAATCCTTAGTTTCTTTTAAAGAATAATTCAGTTGGTACCCTCTAAAAGAAGACTTTTTGTGAGATCTTGAGTTATTAATAATCTCTCTCTCTTGAAATTATCTTTTGTTGCTTTGTATATATCTAGCATATACTTTCCTTTTTTTTTTAAAAATACTTTTAGTTTACAACATTCAATTCCACAATACCTTGAGTTCCAAATTTTCTCCGCTTTCCTCTTCTTCCCCCTTTCCCGCCAAGGTGGTATGCTATCCAACATAGGTTCTACAAATACCTTCATATTAAACATTAGTCAAGTTGTAAAGAAGAGTTATAATCAATGGAGTGAACATTGAGAAAGAAGGAACAAAACAAAACAAAAGAAAGAGAGCAAGTAGTTTCTTTCAATCTCCATTCAGACTCTATAGTTCTTTTCTTTGGATGTGGATGTTCCTTTCCATCATGAGTTTTTTGAAGTTGTCCTATGACCTTGCATTACTGAGAGGAGCCCAGTCTATCAAAGTTAGCTGTCACAGATACCATGTGTCTATAATTGTCTACAAGTTCTCCTTGTTCTGCTCTCCTTACTCAACATCAGTTTGTATAAGTCTCCCCAGGTTATTACGAAGTCTGTCTGCTCCTCATTTCTTATAGCACAATAGTATTCCATTACATTCATATACCACAACTTGTTCAGCCATTCACCAGTTGATGGGCATCTGCTTGATTTCCAATTCTTTGACACCACAAAAAGAACTGCTATAAATATTTTTATACATACAGATCCTCCTCCCACTTGTATGATCTCTTTGGGATACAGCCCTACAAGTGGTATTGCTAGGTCAAAGGATATGCATTTTTTAATAGCCATTTGGGCATAGCTTCAAATTGCTCTCCAGAATGGTTAGATCAGTTCACAACTCCACCAAAAATGCATTAGTGTTATAATTTTTCCACAATCTCTCCAGTATTTATCATTTTTCTGTTTTGTCATGTTAGCCAGTCTGGTAGGATGTAGTACCTCAGAGCTATTTTGATTTGCATTTCTCTAATCAGTAGTGATTTAGAGCATTTTTTCATATGCTTATAGATATCTTTAATTTCTTCCTCTGCAAACTACCTGTTCATACCCTTTGACCATCTATCAATTGGAGAATGGCTTGTATCCTTATAAATTTGACCCTGTATATTTTAGAAATGAGACCTTTATCAGAGACATTGGTTGTAAAAATTCTTTCTCAATTTTCTACTTCCCTCCTAATCTTGGTTACATTGGCTTTATTTGTATAAAATCTTTTCAGTTTAATGTAATCAAAGTTATCCATTTTGCATTTTGTAATCTCTTGTTTGGACATAAATTTTTCCCTACTCCATCAATCTGACAGGTAAACTATTCCTTGCTCTCCCAGACTGCTTACAGTATCAGACTTTATATCTAGATCGTGCACCCATTTAGACTTTACTTTGGTATATGGTATAAGATACTGGTCTATGCCCAGTTTCTTGTCATACTATTTTCCAGTTTTCCCAGCAGTTTTTGTCAGATTGTGAGTTCTCATCCCAGAAGTTGGAGTCCTTAGGTTTCTTATAGTCCTTGACTGCTGTGTCTCGTGTACTTAATCTATTCCACTGATCCCATACTTTATTCCTGAGCCAATAGCAAATAGTTTTGATGACTGCTACTATATAATACAGTTTAAAATCTGGTAAGGCTAGGCCACCTTCCCTAGCATTTCTTTTCATTAATTCCTTTTATATTCTGGATCTTTTGTTCTTCCAGATGAATTTTGTTACTATTTTTTCTAGCTCGATAAAATAATTTTTTGGTAGATTGATTGGTATAGCACTAAATAGGTAAGTTAATTTGGGTAAAATTGTCATTCTTATTATGTTAGCTTGACCTAGCCATGAGCAACTGATGTTTTTCCAATTATTTAAATATGACTTCATTTGTATGAAAAGTGTTTTGTAATTGTGTTCACATAGTTCTTGAGTTTGTTTTGGCAGTTAGATTCCCAAATATTTTTAATGTCTATAGTAACTTTAATTGGAATTTCTCTTTCTCTTTCTTGCTGTTGGACTTTGTTAGAAATATATAGGAATGCTGAGGATTTATACAGGCTTATTTTATAACCTACAACTTTGCTAAATTTATTTATTATCTCAAGTAGTTTTTTACTTGATTCTCTAGGATTCTCTAAGTATATCATCATATCATCAGCAAAGAGTGGCAGCTTAGTTTCTTCTTTGCTTAATCTAATTCCTCAATTTCTTTTTCTTATTGCTACCACTAACATTTCTAGAACCACATTTAATAAGAGGGGTGAGAATGGACATCCTTGTTTCACCCCTGATTTTATTGAAAATGCTTCTAGCTTGTTCCCATTACATATAATACTTGCTGATGGTTTTATATAGCTGATCCTTATTATTTTATGAAGACTCCATGTATTCCTATACTTTCCAGTGTTTTTAATAGGAATGGGTGTTGTATTTTGTCAAAAGCTTTTTCTGCATCTATTGAGAAAATTATATGGTTCCTACTAGTTTTGTTGTTTATATGATTGATTATACTAATACTTTTCCTAATATTGAACCATCCTTGTAATCCTGGAATAAATCCTACCTGATCAAATTATATTGTTCTAGTGAAAAGCTGCTATGGTCTTTTTGCTAATATTTTATTTAAAAATTTTATATCTATATTCATGAGGGAAATTGGTTTATATTTTTCTTTCTGTTTTGGTTCTTCCTGATTAGGTATGAGAACCATGTTTGTGTCATGAAAAGAATTTGGCATGACTCCTTCTCCAGTTTTCCCAAATAGTTTATAAAGTATTGGAATCAATTGTTCTTTAAATGTTTGATAGAATTCACTTATAAATTCATATGGCCCTGGAGATTTTTTCCTAGGGAGTTCATTGATGGCTTTTTCAATTTCTTTTTCTGAGATGGGGTTATTTAAGTATTTTGCTTCCTCTTCAGTTAATCTGTGTAACTTAAATTTTTGTAAATATTCAGCCATTTCACTAAGATTGACAAATTTATAGGCATACAAAGTGGGCAAAATAAGTCCTAATTATTGTTTTAATTTTTTTCTTTATTGGAGGGAAATTTACCCTTTTCATTTTTATACTGCTAATTTGGTTTTCTTCTTACATTTTCTTTTTTTATTGAATTGACTAAAGGTCTATCAATTTTATTGTTTTTTCATAAAGCCAGCTCTTAGTTTTATTTATTATTTCAATAGTTTTCTTTTTTTATTATTTATTACCTTCTGGTTTACATCATTTATTTCCACCAGATTTTGAGTTACAAATTTTCTCCCCATTTTTCCCCTACCCACCTCCCCAAAATAGTGGTCTCACAGAATATCCTCTCCTCCAATTTGCAATCTCCCATATCTTCTACCATAACTCCTTTGACTTTTCCAGTAGGGCATGATGGATCTCTATGCCCCAGTGCCTGTATATCTTATTTCCCAATTACATGTAAAAAAGTATCAATAATAGCATCTATATATTTAAACATTTGGTTTTAAAACTTTGAATTCCAGATTCATTCCCTTCCTCCCTTGTCACCCACCCTTACTAGAAAGATAAGCAATTTAATATAGGTTGTATATGTGTAGCTAATGCAAAACATTACCATAGTAGGTATATTGTAGAAGACTGATTATATTTCCCTCCCTCTTATCCCACCTCCCACTTGTTTTATTCTCTACTTTGGTCCTGTCCCTTTTCAAAAGTGGGTGCCTCCAACTTCCCTCCCCGCCCCAGCCTTCCCTCCCTTCTGTCATCCCCCCTCTCTTCCCCTTCTCCCCTACTCTGCTGTAGGGTGAGATACCCTATTTAGTGTGTATGTCATTTCCTCCCTGAGCCAAGTTCAATGAGAATAAGGTTGAACCATTCCCTTATCCTTCGTGTTCTTCCTCTCCATTGTAACCACTTTCCCTTGCCTCTTCTATATGAGATAGTTTACCCCATTCTGTCTCTCCCCATCTCCTCTCATATTCCTTTCTCACCTCTTAATTTCACCTTTTAAGTACCATTCCTTCCTATTGGTCCTGTGCCCTCTATCTATGTATACCTGTAAACATATATACACACATTCACAAATGTATTCATATGCCCATATACCCTCTGATATATATGTGTATATATATATATATATATATATATATATATATATATATTCCCTTGAACTATTTTCATACTGAGAAAAGTTTCATCAGTTACAATTATTGTTTTTCCATGTATGAACATAAATAGTTCAACTTTGATAAGTCCCTTATGATTTATTTTCCCTGTTTACCTTCTCATGCTTCTCTTGCTTCTTGTATCTGAATTTTAAATTTTCTATTCAATTCTGGTTTTTTCTTCAAGAATACTTGAAAGTCCTCTATTCCACTGAATGACCATATTTCCCCCTGAAACATGATAGTTTTGCTGGGTAGGTGATTTTTGGTTTTAATCCTAGTTCCTTTGACCTCCGGAATATCATATTCCAGGCCCTTCAGTCCCTCAGTATAGAAGCTGCCAGATCCTGTGTTATCCTGATTGTGTTTCCACAATGTTGAAATTGTTTCTTCCTGGCTGCTTGTAATATTCTCTCCTTGATCTGGGAATTTCAGAACCTGGTATAATATTTCTAGGAGTTTTCTTTTTGGTATCTTTTTCAGGAGGTGATCGGTAGATTCTTTCAACCTCTTTTGCCCTCTGGTTCTAAAACATCAGGGCAATTTTCCTTGAGAATTTCTTGAAGGATGATTTCTAGGTTCTTTCTTTTATCATGGCTTTCAGGTAGTCCAATAATTTTTAAATTGTTTCTCCTGGATCTATTTTGCAGGTCAGTGGTTTTTCCCATGAGATATTTCACATTGCCTTCTATTCTTTCATTTGTTTGTTTCTGTTTAACAGCATCTTGATTTCTCATAAAGTCACTAGATTCCATTTGCTCCAGTCTAATTCTGAAGGAATGATTCTCCTCAGTGAGCTTTTGATATTCTTTTTCCATCTGGCAAATTTGGCTTTTTAAGGCATTCTTCTCCTCATTGCCTTTTTTGAGCCTCTTTTGCCATTGAGTTAGTCTATTTTTTTAAGGTGTTATTTTCCTCAGTCAGGCTTGTTGACTCTCATTTCATAATTTTCTTTCATTGTCTCATTTGTCTTCCCAATTTTTCCTCCACTTCTCTTATCTGCTTCTTAAGGTCCTCTATGGCCTGTAATCAGCTTGTATTTTCCTTTGAAGCTTTTGGTGCAGGAGTTCTGACTTCACTGTCTTCCTCCTGTTCCATGCTTTGATCTTTTTTGTCCCCAAAATAGGAGTCTAATATTGGATTCTTCTGTTTGCTTTGCTTCCTTTGCCTGGTCATTTTGCCACTCAATTACTCAACTTTTGGGCTTTTTGCCACAGTAGGACTCTGCCATGAGCCAGGGGAGCTTCTGTCCCAAATGCTGGGCTTTTCTCAGCTGCTGGAGGTATTAGTTGGGTGCCCTCTCTGAAGCCTCCACATGCTCTGGCAAGCTGCTCACATACCCCAAGACCTCTACCCTAAACCACAATCCAGATCCAAGAAGGTTAAAGCAAGAGTGATTACCCCTCAGACTGTTCGCTTGGTCCTCCTACAGTCTGCATGCCAGGAGCTGAAGCTGCCATGTGGCGGCTGCTCTGCAGCCCTCAGCAGCTTCTCCCTCCAGGGGATTGAAGCTGACATACTCCCAACACTGGGTCCCAAAGTCCATACTGCACTGACCTCTCACTTTGTCCTTGGCATCTATGTGTTGGTAATTCTGGAAAAACCACAGCTGCTGGCACTCTGGAGTCCCTCCAGCCAGCAGCTGGCTGTGGCCACCCTGTGACTAAAATCTCCAGCTCCAGCCATGATGGGGTCGGCTCCCAGAGCCCTGTGCTGGTTGCTCCCTGCTGGGCTGCCAGGCTGTCCTCAGTGGCAGGTTAGCTTCTCTGTGTCATTTTGTGGGTTTTGTAGCTCCAACGTTTGTTCAGAGTCCCCTTTTACTTGAATTAGGGAGGGTGGAAGCCGGAGCTTTGCAGAAGTCTTTTTTCTACTCTGCCGTCTTGACTCCACCCCTCAATAGTTTTCTTAATTTCAATTTTCTTAATCTCTCCTTTGGTTTTCAGAATTTTAATTTAGTATTTAATTGAGGATTTAAAATTTGTGTTTTTTTTCTAGTTTTTTCAGCTGCACGCCCAGTTTATAGATCTCCATTTTCTCTATTTTATTCAAGTATGCATTCAGAGATATAAAACTTCCCCTAAGAACTGCTTTTGCTTCATCCCACAAGTTTTGGTATGTTGTCTCATTATTGTCATTCTCTTGAATGAAGTTACTGATTCTTTCTATTATTTCTTGTTTGACCCACTCATTCTTTAGGATTAAATTATTTAATTTCTAATCAGTTTAGTACATCATGGCCGTTTATTACATATAATTTTTATTGCATCATGGTCTAAGAAGGATACATTTAATATTTCTGCCTTCCTGCACTGGATTGTAAGGTTTTTATGCCTTAGTACTTGGTCAATTTTTGTGTATGTGCCATGTACCACTGAGAAGAAGGTATATTGCTTTTTATCCCCATTTAGTTTTCTCTAGGGTTCTATCATATCTACCTTCTCTAAAATTCTATTCCCCTCCTTAACTTCTTTCTTGTTTATTTTGAGATTAGATTTAACAAATTTGGAGAGGGGGAGATTGAGGTCCCTCACTTGTATAGCTTTGCTATCTATTTCTTCCTCTAATTCCCTTAACTTCTCCTCTAGGAATTTAGATGCTATACCACTTTGTGCATATATGTTTAGTAATGATATTGCTTCATTGTCAATGGAGTCTTTCAGCAGGATATAGTTTCCTACCTTATCTCTTTTAATTAGATATATTTTTGCTTTTACTTTATCTGAGATAAGGATCGCTACCCCCTACTTTTTTTTTACTTTAGCTGAAGCACAATATATTCTACTCCAGCCTTTTACTTTTACCCTCTGTGTCTTCCCCTGTTTCAAATGTGTTTCTTGTAGACATTGTAGGATTATGTATGTGTATATGTGTGTGTGTGTGTGTGTGTGTGTGTGTGTGTGTAGATATTGTAGGGTTATGGTTTTCAATTCATTTTCCTATCTACCTCAATTTTATGGGAGAGATAATCCCATACACATTCACAGTAATGATTACTATCTGTGTCTTTCCTTCCATCCTATTTCTTCTCCTGTTTATGCTTTTATTTATATTATTTATATTATTTATATATTAGCCTGGGCACACCCTCAGCCACACCCCTTCACTTGGATTCCCAAGCCTGCTGCTGATTCTACTATTTCAGGATTTTACCCTGGGGTAATATTCTCTGAGTTTTCAGGGTCAGGGAGGGAGTTTAGAGCAGCTAGGGTTTACTCTACCATCCTGGCTCTTGGAAGTTCAGGTAGGTGATTTTTAAACATCCAGGCTGTGAGTTGATAGCTCCAGGAGTAGCTGCTGTTGCTGCCATAGACCCTGTGTTTGTCTCTTACCAAGCTCCAACAGAGGCCCCATCCTATGACGAGAAGTCTGGGAATTGCCCCTGAGGTGGGTGAATCAGCTTGCCTAGGCTTGCTCCGGCTCCGTGCTGGCGCAGCCCCTGTGCTCCACACTCTCCACCCATATTCCATATATACTTTTCTATATGTGGTATCTCCCCAATAGAATATAAACTCCTTGCAACCAAGAACTATTTAATTTTTGCCTTTTATCCCCAGCATCTACCTCAAATTTTGTCATAGTAAATAATAAGTTTTCTAAATGTTTGTTCAATTCAGTTGTTCATGCAAAGGAGAGTCTAAGGGGAAATCACCTGAATGATCTTTAACCTTGAAATTCCAAAGGCAAATAAAAAAAAAAGAAAAAAGCAGATAAATGGCTGTTATTAGTATAGCATTTGGGGAAAAGAAGAACCAGGAAGAAGCAAACTAATATTGAGCTTCCTAAATTGCTCTGTCTGAGATAATATTCTCAAGAGCAATGGAAAAATGAAAGGGACAGAACAAATCTGCATTTTTTCCTACAAAATTCCTCTCCCTGAAATTTTCATTTGGTCCTTAGGTTTGAGAGGGATCAATACTGATACTTTTCAGTGATGGGAATAAGACAGGAACATGTGCCTAGCAGAGCTGTTTCGAATATTGAATAGTTTCTGACACTGCTCAGCTTTAGTGACTGGGCTTTAAGTGCCAAAGAGACAATTATTCTTGTAGCTTGAAGCTCATTGAGAAAGAAAGGGAAAGTTTGGAAAGAATAAGAAGGGCTTTTGGCCTTCTCCCTTCCTCTAAAACTCACCCCCCTTCCTCAAATTTTTGGTCAGGTTGACTGAAAATTGAGGAGTGTGGGGGAAATTTTTGTCTGTAGGAAAGCTATTTAGCTTCATATCTACAGGAAAATGGGGACAGAATTGCTTTAGGGTAGAGGTTCTTAAGCTGAGCTCAATTTATTTTGTAAATATTTTGATAACAGAATTTCAGTATACTTGGTTTCCTTTGTAATTCTATGTATTTTATTTTATGCATTGAATAACAGCATTCTGAGCAATCCATGGGCTGCATCAGACACAGAGGAGTTCATGATGCACAAATGATTAAGAAGCACTGCTTGGGGTAATATTTATTTTCTGCTTCATCTGACTTATGCCCTGCTGCCAGGAAGATGCTTGGCTCACTATCACTACTAAATTTTGTTCTGAGCAGAGGCAGGTGTGAGATGATGTCTTACACTGCCTCTCTTTCACACATTTGGATTAGTCTTTTGCTAGCATTCACAGAATTATGAGAACCCTTTAGCACTGAATTAAAACCAAACCAAGCCAGCCAGGTGGAAGTTGAAACGATTTCTTTAACAGCTCTAAATCAAGATTTCCTTTATTTAGCAGTCTTTTGCAATGTTGAACAGGCCCCCTCAGCTGAAAAACTGTTCCTTTCACTTACTTTTCTCTGACTTGGAATCTTAAAGGAGAACACTTGAGAGATCAGCTGACATAGTCAAGGCTATTGCTTTAATGTCAGTACTTCAAGATTTCAAGACAAATGGAATGAAGTTTCCAGGATAGTTAAAGGAAGGGAAACAGGAGAGAGCCAGGATTCAAACCCCATCCTTTGGTTTCAAAGCCAGTGGTTTTTCTTTTCTACTACACAGTTTGGATTCCATAATTTCTATTATGATTATTGCATTAAATCAATAATAATAGATACCACTTATATAGCACTTTAAAATTTGCAAAGTACTTTACAATTGTTAATTTTTTTACTTTTCTCACAACAACTCTGGGAGATAGATATAATTATTAGTCCCCATTTTACAGATGAGGAAATGGAGGCAAACTGAGGTTAAGTGACTCACTCATGGTTACACAGCCAGGATGTGTCTGAAACTTAGTTTAAACTCAGGATTTAGTAATTCCTGGCACAGCATTCTATGCTCTGCCACACATAGCTATCATTGTGTTAAGAATGTGTGATTTTGTTGTTGTAGGTACTACACACCTATGCAGATTGCAACCTCTTTCTATTTTACACTCTTAGAAAGCTGTCTGAGGTTCAGAGATCTTGAGTTACTTGAAAGTGCTGGTGGTATTACTGGATTCCAGGTCTCCATAACTCAAAAGCCAACACTCTGTCTATTCTGCTTCAATTCCATAAGGTCCTAAAATATACAGATAGCCCTCAAAATCTGTGTTTTCTCTCTCTTGGTTTCTTAGACTGGATGATTACCTCCAAGATTCCTTCTAACTCTTCAATCCTATGGTTCGTGCTTTCTGTCCTTTGGCTATTTCCTCTGTACTTTTGCAGATAGTCTTAAATGATTTCGGTAGCCAAATGCTTCATTATTTTCTGGTAGACAACACTCTAGTGAAAAGCCTTTGTAAAGAACTAAGCTCCTCTTCTGGCACAAGCCTTTCCTTGGAATGTAATCAATCTTTTCAGCTTTGCAAGACCAGCCCTAGGGCTTGTGTTTTCATGGCTAGATTTTTTTAAACTTAATATTTTATTTTTTTCCAGTTACATGCAAACACAATTTTTAATATTCATTTTTTAAAAAATTTAAAATTTCCAAATGTTTTCCCTCCCTTTCCACAACCCCCTTCTCTGAGAAAGTAAGCAGTTTGATACGTTATGTATGTACAATCAAACAAAACATATTTACATATTAATCATATTGTGAAAGATGATACAGACCAAAAAATCCCACCAAAGAATTAAAGTAAAAAATAGTATACTTCACTCAGCATTTACATTCAATCAGCTCTTTCTCTGGAAGTCCATAACATTTTTTTTATTATGAGTCCTTAGGAATTGTCTTAGAATATTTTATTGCTGAGAATAGCAAAGTTATTCAAGGTGGGCCCCTGTAAAATATTGTTGTAATGTACATAATTGTCTCTTGGTTATGCTCACTTCACTTTGCTTCAGTTCTTATAAGTCTTTCCAAGTTTTTCTGAAATCATCCTGCTTGTCATTTCTTATAGAACAATAGTATTCCATTACAATTATATACCACAACTTGTTCAGCCATTCCCTAATTGATGGATATCCCCTCTATTTCTATTTTTTTGTCATCACAAAACAGCTGCTATAAATATTTTGTACAAATAGGTCCCCTTCCTTTTTTTTTTTTATCTCTTTGGGATACAGATCTAGAGTAGTATTGCTGGATCAAAGGGGAGGCACAGTTTGATGGTCCTATGGTTCCAAATTACTCTCCAGAATGGTTGGATCAATTCATAACTCTACCAATAGTGTCTTAGTATCCCAATTTTCCCACATCCCCTCCAATATTTGTCATTTTCCTTTTCTGTCATATTGGTTAATCTGATAGGTATGAGTTGGTACCTTGGTGTTGTTTTAACTTACACTTCTCTAATCAATAATGATTTAGAGCATTTTCATATGACTACAGATAATTTTTATTTTTTCATCTGAAAACTGCCTGTTCATATCCTTTGAATCATTTGTCAATTGGGGAATGACTTGCATTCTTATAAATTTAACTCAGTTCTCTATATATTTGAGAAATGAGGCCTTTATCAGAGACACTGACTAAAAATTGTTTTCCAGCTGTCTTCCTTCTAATCTTGGTTGCACTGGTTTTGTTTTTCCAAAACTTTTAAAATTTAATATAATCAAAATTATCCATTTTACATATTATAATGATTTCTATCTCTTATGTGGTCATAAATTCTTCCCTTTTCCATAAATCTCATGGGTAAACTATTGCTTGCTCTCCTGATTTATATCTAAATTGTGTACCTATTTTGACCATGTCTTCAAATACAGTATAAGTTGTTGGTCTATGCCTGGTTTCTGCCATAGTGTTTTCTAGTTTTCCCAGCAGTTTTTGTCAAATAATGAGTTTTTGCTCCAAGAGCTTGGGTCTTTAGGTTTATCAAAGAGTAATTACTATGGGCATTTACTATTGTCTTGTGCACCTATTCTATTCTACTGACCAACCACTCTATTTCTTAATCAGTACCAGATTTTTAAAAATTGATTACTGCTTAGAATACAGTTGGAGATCCGGCACAGATTGACCACCTTCTTTCACATTTTTCCCACATTAATTCTCTTGATATTCTTGACTACTTGTTCTTCCAGATAAATTTTGTTATTATGTTTTCAAGCTTAATAAAATAATTTTTGATAGTTTGGTATGACACTGAATAGGAAGCTAATTTAGGTAAAATTGTAATTTTTATTATATTGACTTAGTCTATTCATGAACAACATATAGCCTGGCTGGGTTTTGAGGGTCTGCGGACACTTTTGTGCCACAATGAATCACAGTAGGATGTTAGTAGAAGTTGACATGGGTAGGATCAAGAAAATTCACAGGGCAATAGAAAAAAAATGACTGGAGCCATAGAGAACAGTGAAAAACAAACCACCTAATATGTGTTTGTACAACATTGTGTTTGAGAATTTAAACACATAAAAAATGAAGGAAGTCAAAGTTATGATTTCTTCAGCTATCATTATTTGTCCCTTGCACACATAATGGTGTTTTATATTACCATGTTTGCTGTTATATTTATGCCCTCATATAGAATTAAGGTCATTGGGGGAAGCATAATGTTAAATTTGTAAGTTACATGCATTCTAATTCATCAGTGAAATCATCCATTACTATAGATAGTAGATAAAACACTCTCCTCCCCCCATCATAGACAGCATCTGTTTTTTTCTGTAAATAATTCTTTCCCCTTCATCATTAAAGGTTCAAGGCCCTTATTATCAAGTCTAGGGTCAAACTACAAAGAAAAATTTACATAAGCTCTCCTTTGGCCTAGGAGGAGGGCTTTTTAAATAGTCTAAAACATTTTTGGCCAGCGCCATTGATGCTGTGTTCAAGAAGACAGTCTTCTGGGCTGTCTCTTTAGACGTTTATTTGTTGACATCTTTGTTCCTGACATTAGATACTGTTCATCACTTCTGTTGAATTTGCTTTAATTTTAGAGCACAGTATAAGCTTTGAAAAAGAGAAAACCATGGTAGACAATTCTAGGAACTTTTCAGAAGGGTGCAAGGTTGCATTCTGTAATGGAAATGCAAATTTAAAGATCTTCCCTGCCCCTGGGCCCTTTGGTAGGCTTAAGAGACTCTGAGAACCTTTCTTGATTTGAAAATATACTCTGCCTCCTAATAGGCTGAATGTGGTCACATGGAGCCTGTGGCAGGAGGTTTCGTTTTCAGGAATGCCCACACCTTGATGCTCTGTGATTGTGCAGTGGGTCAAGAAGATTGTTACATTCTCTGACCCAGGAGAAGACTATATAATCCCTGATGTAAGGCTTTGCTTTGGGGCTCACTTTGAGAAGAGTTGTGTGATTTGACCAGATGAGACTCTGGGCAGCTCTTGAGAGCTCCCCAGCTTTGAAAACCCAGATGTTGATGCTTCCTTCTCTGGTAACTATGATTTGGTATTGATGTAATTGTTGGGCAGTTTGGAAGCCTGTTTGCTCGATCTTTTTGTTTCTCTGTCTTGTAACTTCTGTCTGTATACTCTGAAGTTTGGGTGCTGACCTTTTTCACCTGAACTAGGTAAATGATATATGTTTGATTGATTAAAGTAAGCTTGTTAACCCATTTTGAGTTGCTTTCCTTTAGAAAAGCAGATCTAAGAACCTGTGTTGGCAGCCACCCTGGGGATATTGGGGTGCTTGCCACTACACATGCTGAGATTGGGGGGATAGGGAGGGTGCTATTTTTTATGGACTTTGCTTTGTCCCCAGTTCAAACCTCGAAAGTAATTTTTTCTTAGAAAACTGAACAAATGATATACTCCACAGTTTAGAGATGAACAGATGATCCGAAGCTACTTTCATACAGTAGGAATGCTGTTTTTATTTGCTTGATTCCCAGTTACTCTGCCACATATTAGATTTAATTCACAGAAAAAGGGTTCTCTTCTTGTTAAACTGTTTGCAGATGTTTTCTTCTTTGTAAGTGAGCTGCCTTCTTTTCAATCAAAACTTTCCCTCACAGAGTGTTAAATTTATTATGTAGTAATAGGGCCAAGAGTGCCAGATCTTAAAGACCTGTGTTTGTTCTACTACTTGTGAACTGTGTCACTCTAGGCAAGGCATTTAATATTTCTTGGTCCCACTTTGTGCATCTATAAAATGAATGAATTGAACTGAGGATACCCAAGCTTCCTTCTAGCTCTAAATCTATGATAGAAAGCTTATAGTTTTGATATCTACTTAAACTGAGGGAGATGGACAGTTCTAGTCCTAACTAATGGTAAATGCTTTATCATGATCACTGTTTTCTCATTTTCATGAGTCAAGACTGGAAAGTCTTTGAATGCAAATTTCTCATCTTACAGATGAGCTGAGTGAGACCCAGAGAATTCAGATGACTTTGCAAAAATGTGGATTTGTCAAGAGCATTTTTCATTTTCAGTTCCTGGCATAATGTCTATTTAATGAAGCACCTAATAAGTGTTTCATGATTGGCCAAAATCACATTGGCAGTAAATGTCAGAACCTGAACTTGAACTCAGATCCTCTGACTCCAAATCCAGTGTTCTTTCCATTCCACCATGCTATTTCTTTTGTCTCCAGCATACAGCCTTGGATGCCATAGCTGACTGACAAAATGTTTGCACTGAATGGAATAATATCCAATTACTGTATAGAATACTTCTGGGAATAGGATAATAATATCTATAGCATGCTTATAATGTTTGCAAAACTATATATAGCTATATATATCTACTGTATATCTATACATATCTATATATGTCTCCATATAAATAAATAAATATATATATACACACACATGTATGGAGTAGGTGCTTTTATTTTTTTTTACAGATAAGGAAACCGAAGCTGAAAGAAGTCATATAGCTAGTATCTGAGGCAGGATTGGAATTCAGAACTCCTCACTCCAAGTCTAGTGCTTTATTTACCATGCCACCTCTGATGATTGTGAAACTATCCCTTCTTTGTGAGACAACTGGGGAGTAGTGAGCTGGGCAACAAACATTACTATTCTATGTTCTAGAGACATCCCTGATTTGCATCAGACTCTAGCCTGGTATGTGGTGCTAGAAGTTTTTCTTTTAATGTGACTCTAGAAGGCTCCCAGAAGATTCACTGGCATTCAGGGTTTGTTTTTGTTGACATGCTCAGTGAGTGCATGTGGAAAGAAACTCCCAGAATGAAAAGTTCAGTTTTTGGAAAGGAAAATATTTATGACTTTAAAAATCCTATAATTTATTCTCCATGGGAACATGACACACATGTCCCTCATGATTTTCTGAATGTTCTGAAGATCTCTTTCTTTCCTTTGCAACCAGGAATCAAGCAATTATTTTTTCTTTCTCTCCCTTACCCCAAGAGCCATAGCTTGGTTGGAGCAGCTCAAGCTTTCCCAAGGATGATGGAATTTAGAGGGACACAGAAATAGCTAAGCTTAGCATCTAGCTAGCAAGAATAATCAATTAAAATAAGAAACTACCAAATCATAGCTCCCTCCTCTACTATATACACACACCAAATGAGTTCCTTTCCAACCTGAATCCCACTTCTTCCTCTCTTCCTTGACCTTCCCAAGAGGTGACTTTGAAGTGCCTCAGGATTTTTAAACTTATCCCTTTGCATTCCGCTCCACGCAATGAAGACTCAGCCCTAAGCACATAGCTACCTAGCTTTTGCTCTGGTCCTCCTTTATATTCTAACTTCCATTTTAAAAATTCTGAACTTAACAAACACCAGATAAAATTGGATATTTCCACATACATGTAAGAACAACAACAAAACGAGGATTGTACATGAAATAGCACATCTTTATTTTGTACACCTTGTTTTTCTTTTTTAACTTAAGAAATCAAACCTGTAGCTTTCAAAGGTTTCCAGCTTATCTGTGCTTCTTTTCCTAATGTCTTAAACTCAATTTTTTTTACCAGTGCTTTCCCTTTAAGTCCCAAATTTAAACTATACATCTATACATATTGTTTATTTAAAAATTAAAAAATATCTGTCTCCCAGGTTTGAAAAAAAGGGAAAAAATAAAAATGTGAAAATATAGAAATAACAAATGTGATTATTAAGAATTTGCTTAGATCAATGAGACATTGTGAGGATTCCATCATTAATTAAAACCAATTCACAGCTCAAGATAGGGGACCCAGAGATGGTGCAGTACACACTGTGACTGATGTTATTTTTGTTCTGCCTTCAAAGGACCACTGAAGTTTGGATTTATAGTAGCATAAATTGAATTGAAAGTAAATTTTCTGGAGTCTAAATTATGATGGTAATTAATTTTTTCTCTTAGTTAATATAAGTCTACAGGAAGTGAAAAAAAGATACAGGTATACAAAAAGTATATAGGCATATGAACTCTCAGTAGTGAAACATGTTTCATCTTCACGACACTCACCCTTTCTAAGTAATCCAAAGGAGTTCTAAAAATACACAGATAAAAGCCTGATAGCTCTTTAGTAATGACCAGAGGAATGTGGCATAGTGAGTCTGGCAGTGTTTCAAAATGTTAGCTAGAATAGTATATAATATTTCAAGGTGAATTTTGGTTCTCAGAGAAATCTAGAGATTTCTTGTAAGGTAGTAGAGTTAGTTATGGCATTAGGAATAAAGGAAGGGGAAGTAAAGTGAATGAGTCTGCTTCATAAGAAAGGCCTTAAGAGAGATCCTGGTTAATGGTGCCAAGAGACCAAATCCGAACTTTATCTCTGGTGGCTTGTCTGTCCTGAAGAAATCTATAGTTTTCCAATTTTATTTTTCTCATCTGGAAAACGGGGATGAAAAAATATCACTTTCTAACTCAGCGGGATAATAACAATTAAGTACAAGTTTTCTTTTTGTATAGATGTATTTATTACAGGATTGGGACAGAGGGGACAGTGATGATCCTAAAATTAGAGCTGATGGGCAGCTGGGTGACTCAGTGGATAGAGCACTGTCCCTGGACTCAGGAGGAGGATCTGAATTCAAATCCTGCCTCAGACACTTACCAGCTATGTGACTGGGCAAGTTGCTGTACCTAAAGTGAGGGAGAATTTTCTTCCATCCTTCTCATAGGATCAGAGACTTAAAACTTGAAGAGAACTCAGCAACCATCTGTCTAGTCTAAACCTTTGATTTGACAAATGAGAACACTGATCCCAAGTGAGGTGAAGACCAGTCCCAGGACATAGTTATAAGCATCAGGTGATCTCTGGCCATGACTGCAGAGTTAGTACGTTTTCTATTGTACCACACTACTCCAAGAAGAAAAGCAGAAACGGCTCTTTTTCTAGGTTCTCTGATTGAGTTGATGTGACATTAGATTATAGTGACAGAATTTACTGGGCTTTTAGAATGTTTATTGTTGTTCTTGTTCAATGATGAACAACTCTTGTGACCCCATTTGGGGTTTTCTTGGCAGAGATAAGGGAGTGGTTTGCCGTTTCCTTCTCTAGTTCATTTTATAGATGAGGAAACTGAGTCAAACAGGGTTAAGTGACTTCCCCAGGGTCACATAGCTAGTAAGTGTCTGAGGTCAGATTTGAACTCAGTTCCTTCTGACCCCAGGGCCAGCACTCTATCCACCTAGACACTTAACTGCAGTCTATATTTAACAAAATGCCTATTCTAGGACAAAGGATTAGAGGGAATTCTTTGGAGTCCAATCCTGCCTTTTTAACATATATCAGCTTTGTTAGCATGGGCAAATCACATAACCTCTCAGAATCCCATGTGACTTATCTGTATTAGTGGAAGAAGTTGCAAATAAGAAAGTTCTATAAGCTGAAGAAGACAACGTGTCTGAACCCCAAAACAGAACAAAGTGAGTCCTGAGGCATACACAGGTGTGTGTTGGAGAGAACTAAGTGGGGAGGTGGGGGTGTTTTCTGTCATATACTAGCCATATCTTTATCACAGATTGTTTGGAAATTGTACAAGACTCAGTCAAATGAGTATAGAATGTATATGAGAAAATATTGGGGGAAGGAGAAGACCACCCTCTCCTTCCCATAATGCAGTGTTTTTCATAGCTTGATGGTCACTCTAGTTCAGAGATGTCAGAGGTGAAGATTGAATATTGACTTGGAAAACCACAAATGAACATTATGTTATATCATATTTTTATTTATTTTGTTTAACATTTTCTAGTTATGTTTTGATCTGGTTCTGGCTTCACTTGGGAGTTTTGAGGGTCTCTTGTTGCTGCAGGCTTGACACTTCTGCTCTTCAGTATTCTCTACCTGGCTGACAGTGATGTTCACTACTGTGTGGCCACGGGCAAATCACTTAAACTCTCTGGATCTCAGTTTCTTCATTTCTAAAACGAGAAGATTAGAAGAGTCCCTTCAGGCTCTAAATTCCACCATTCTGTAATCCCTTGTTGAACAGATGTGAAAAGTACCAGAATGAGTTGTATGATGCATCCAAGGAGGATTGGTGACAAGGGAGTAAGAGGGGAAAAAGACCCTATGCCATCATTGCTACTTTGACCATTACCCATGAGGAATAAAAAAAGAAGTAGAATAAAAATTATCTTGTGGACAGGGGAGCTGACAAGTAGATTCTGTGATTTAGGGTAGTATTAAAATAAGAAACATGGAGGACAGGTGTTTGGATGAGTAAAGAAAAAAGGTATTTTTTTGGTAATATTAATGACAATGAACATCAAGCAAGCCTTTTTTTTTTTTGGTGGTTTCTTTTTTTTTTTTACCTCTGCAAGAAAGAATAGAGATGGAGCATATTGTGCCTAGCTTGAATTTATGAGGAAAAAAGATTTTGTGCTGGAGGCTGAATATTTTGTGGCCAGAAATATATAGATGGGGGAAATTGTGTCTCTGGTTAAGCTTCAGTTTTTATCTCTATCACTCCTCTTGGTGTAAGCTAATGTGATAGATCTGACTGAATGAGCTTCTGGCTTGTCCTGCAATGGTGATAACAATTGAAAAGCTATTTATTTTCAATTATAGGTAATTTATGCTTCATAGTCCTGTTGGGTTGGAGATGATGTATTTTTTTTAAATTAAAAAGCAATGAATACTTTAAAATGATTTTTGATCATCATTAAAGTCTCAAGCATTTTATTTTCTCACCCCATTTTTCTTTGTCTTCCATAATAATTGCTTTTGCTTATTTTTCCTTTTTCTTCCCTTCCCCTCATAATCTCACCCCCTTCCAAGGCTCATTCTTTTAGTAAAGAGGACATAAACATAACCCTGAAGCAATACTCAGGGAACCTGCAGGTACTGATTTCAAGGAAAAGCCAAAACAGAATGAATAGGAAGTCCAGGGACGGAAAATTTTATTTTTAGGTCCATTTTCTGATTCTCTGTAGCATCCCCTCCCCTTTACTCTTTCTGCTGCAGGCTTGACACTTATGCTCTTCAGTATTCTCTACCTGGCTAACTGTAATGCTCACTACCTGTGAGGCTACGGGCAAATCACTTAAACCCTCTGGACATCAGTTTCTTCATTTCTAAAATGAGGGGGATGGACTAGATGATCTTTAAGGGTGCTCTAGATACTTGATAAAGGATTTATTTTTCATATTTGCAGTAAAGTGGCCATATGCTACTTAATTGCATAGTGTGTGTGTGTGTGTGTGTGTGTGTGTGTGTGTGTGTGTGTGTGTGTGAAAGAGGGGGGAGAGAGAGAGAGAGAGAGAGAGAGAGAGAGAGAGAGAAAGGTGGAAGGGATAAATGCTGAGAAAAATAAAGATAGAGAGATGCATAGAGACAAAAACAAAGATTAAAGAAAAGGACAACAAATATATGAACATAGAGGAAAAACAAGTGGGACAGAGAGAGAGTAATAGAGGAGGAGTGAAAAGGAAAGAGAATCAGACTGAGAGAGAGAGACAAAAAAGAGAGTGAGATTATGAGAAGAGGAAATGGGAGCATGAAAGACTCTATTGCAGCTGACAGTACTCATACTTCTGAAGGCCTGAGATATGGAGTCTTATCATGGAATGGGCAGCCATGACTATCAATTGTCACAAAAGCTACTCTCCAAGATATATTTATATAACAGTATTGGGGCATAGAGGACAGAGACAATACTAAAATTATTGCTGAGACTCATCTTAGAAGATTTAAATGAATTCTACAACAAATACTCAGACCTTATTTCAACCAATAGCTTCAGAAATCTGTTTTTTATTTTAGGTTTTTGTTTTATTGATGCTTATTGTTTTATTATGTACATCTTGCATGCCAGATGTACTTTTTCCATCCTTTCTAGAAACCCTCTTTAGTAAAGAAGAACAACAGTGAAATAAAACAGACATAGAAACCCTGCCTGATGGTATATATGATATTCTTTTTTTTATGTTTTTATTTTTTTCCAAATGCTTTATTAACTTCTGGTTTACATCATTCATTTCCATCAGATTTTAAGTTACAATTTTTCCCCATTTTCCCCCTACCCACCACCCTAGAATAGCAGTCCCATAGGGTATCCCCTCAACCAATCTGCTCTCTCCCATCTCTTCTTCCATCCCTGTAATGGAAACACAGATTTGAAGATCTTCCCTGCCCCTAGGCCCTTTGATTGGCTTAAGTGACTCTGAGAACCTTCTTTAATTTGAAAATATACTCTGCCTCCTAATAGGCTGAATATGGTCATATAGAGCCTGTGGTAGGAGGCTTGGTTTTCAGTAATGACCACACCTTGATGCTGTGTGATTGTGTAGTGGGTCAAGAGGGTGGTTACATTCTCTGACCCAGGAGAAAGCTATATAATTCCTGATGTGAAGCTTTGCTTTGGGGGCTCACTTTGAGAAGTGTTGTGTGATTTGACCAGATAAGACTCTGGGCAGCTTTTGAGAGCCCCCCTGCTTTGAAAACCCAGATGTTGATGCTTCCCTCTCTGGTAACTCTGATTTTGGTATTGATAATGGTTGGACAGTTTGGAAGCCTGTCTGTTTGATCTGTCTGTATACTCTGAAGTTCGGGGTGCTGACCTTTTCCACCTGAACTAGGTAATATATGTTTGATTGATTAAAGTGAGCTTGTTAACTGATTTTGAGTTGCTTTCCTTTAGAAAAGCAGATCTAAGAACCTGTGTTGGCAGCCACCCTGGGGATGTTGGGGTGCTTGCTACTACAATACCCCCTTCAACTTTTCCAGTAGGGCAAGGTGAATCCCCGTGCCCCAATGCCTGAACATTTTATCTCCCAAATATATCCACAATAGTATTAATCATAGTATTTATATATATATATATTTTAAATTTGGTTTTAAAAGGAAGACAAACAACTCAGTATATACTGTACATGTGTAGTCATGCAAAACATCACCATAGTAGATATATTGTAAAAGACTGACTATACTTCCCTCCCTCCCATCCCACCTCCCACCTGGTCCACTCTCCACCTTGGTCCTGTCCCCTTTCAGAAGTGGGTGCTTCCTACTCCCCACACCCAGCCTGTTCTCCCCTCCATTGACACCTCTCTCATCCCCTTCTCCCATACTCTCCTGCAGGGTGAGAAACCCCACTCAGTATGTATGTCATTCTCTCCCTGATCCAAATTCAATGAGGATAAAGTTTTGCCTTTTTGCCTTCCTGTTCTTCCCCTCCCCCGTAACCATTTTCCCTTGCTTCTTCTGTATGAGATAGTTCACCCTACTCTGTCTCTTTCCATCTCCTCCCAGTACACTCCTTTCCCACCTCTCAATTTCACCCCCTAAGTATCATCCCTTCCTATTAAATTTGACCTGTGCCCTCTATCTATGTACACCTGAAAACATATAAACACAATTCACATATGCACTTATATGCCCATATACCCTTCTTCAATTATTTTCATACTGAGAAAAGTTTTATCAGTTACAGTTATCATTTTTCCCTGTAGGAATGTAAATAGTTCAACTTTGATAAGTTCATAATGATTTCTCTTCCCAGTTTACCTCCTCAAGCACCTCTTGCTTCTTGTATCTGAATGTCAAATTTTCTATTCAACTCTGGTTTTTTCCTCAAGAATGCTTGAAAGTCCTCTGTTCCACTGAATGACCATATTTTCCCCTGAAACACGATACTCAGTTTTGCTGGGTAGGTGATTCTTGGCTTTAATCCCAGCTCCATTGCCCTCTGGAATATCATATTCCATGCTCTTCAATCCCTCAGTGTAGAAGCTGCCAGATCCTGTGCTATCCTGATTGTGTTTCCACAATATTGAAATTGTTTCTTCCTGGCTGCTTGTAATATTCTCTCCTTGATCTGGGAATTCTGGAACCTGGCTACAATATTCCTAAGAGTTTTCTATTTGGGATCTTTTTCAGGAGGTGATCTGTGGATTATTTCAACTTCTATTTTGCCCTCTGGTTCTAAAACATCAGGGCAATTTTTCTTGAGAATTTCTTGAAGGATGATTTCTAGATTCTTTCTTTGATCATGGTTTTCAGGTAGTCCAATAATTTTTAGATTATCTCTCATGGATCTATTTTCCAGGTCAGTGGTTTTTCCATGAGATATTTCACATTGCCTTCTATTCTTTCATTTGTTTGGATCTGTTCAACAGCATCTTGATTTCTTTTCTTTTTTTTTTTTAGTCAATCAACAAGCATTTGTTAGATGCTTATTGTATGGCAGGTACTGTGCAAAAGCCTGGGAATACAGAATAAGGCAAAAACCAGCCCCTGTCCTCAAAGAGCTTACATTCTTTTTTTAAAAAATTAATTTATTAGTTTAGTTTCATTTAACAAGGTTCAATTCCATAGTTCCTTGATTTTCAAATTTCCTTTACCTCCCTCCCCCCACCCCCCACAACAGCATATAGTCCAGTATAGGATCTGCAAATACATTCATATTAGACATTAGTCCAATTACAAAGGCGTATTGTACTAGGTGGGATGAAAAATGGTAAAGAAGAAATAAAGCCAAACAATGAAAAGAAAAAGATCAATTAGTTTGCTTCCATCAGGATTTAAGCTCATCTCTTTCTAGTTATATCTCTGGATGTCACGTTTCTCTCCTTCATGAGTTTTTCAGGATTGACTTATATCACTGCATTGCTAAAAAGAGTCCAGTCTGTCAGAGTTGGTCATCACACATATGATGTGTCTGTGATTGTATACAAATTTCTTCTGATTCTACTCTTCTCGCTCAGCATCAGTTTGTATAAGTCTCTCCAGGTAAATATGAAATCTGTCTCCTCCTCGTTTCTTATAGCACAATAATATTCCATTACATTCATATAACACAACTTGTTTAGCCATTCCCCAATTGATGGACACCCCTTTAATTTCCAATTCTTTGCAACCATGAAAAGAGCTGCTATAAATATAGCATCTTGATTTCTCATAAAGTCACTAGCTTTCATTTGCTCCAGTCTAATTCTGAAGGAATGATTCTCCTCAGTGAGCTTTTGAGATTCTTTTTCCATCAGGCAAATTCGACTTTTTAAGGAATTCTCCACATTGCCTCTTTGAGCCTCTTTTGCCATTTGAGTTAATCCATTTTAAGGTGTTATTTTCCTCAGTCTGTTGACTGTCATTTCATATTTTTCTTGCATCTTTCTCATTTTTCTACCTAATTTTTCCTCCACTTCTCTTATCTGCTTCTTAAGGTAGTCTATGGCTTTTAACCAGCTTGTATTTTCATTTGGGGCTTTTGGTGCAGGATTTCTGACTTCACAGTCTTCCTCCCGTTCCATGCTTCAATCCTCTTTGCCCCCAAAATAGGAGTTTAATGTTGAATTTTTCTGTTTATTTTGTTTCCTTTGCCTAGGCAAGTTGCCACTCAATTACTTGACTTTTGGGCTTGTTGCCACAGTAGGACTCTGCCGTGAGCCAGGGTAGATTCCATCCCAAATGCTGGGGTTTTTCCAGTTGCCGGAGGTATTAGTTGGGTGGCCTCTCTGAAGCCTCCACACACTCTGGCAAGCTGGTCACATACCCCAAGACCTCCACCCCAGACTGCAATCCAGATCCAAAATGGGTAAAGCAAGAGTGCTTACCCCCCATATTGATCACCGGGTCCCCTACAGTTCACAGGCCAGGAGTTGAAGCTGCAACTGGCAAAGTGGCAAGCTGGGCTGGCTCCTTGGTGGCTTCTCACCCTTAGGGGAAAGAGGCCACATGCTCTCCCAACCAGTCCTAAAGTCCATAGGGCACTGACCTTTCACTTTGTCCTAGGCATCTATGTGTTGATAATTCTGGAAATGCCACAGCTGGTGGTGTTCTGGGGTCCCTCCAGCCAGCTGCTGGTCTGGCTGCCCTGGGGCTAAAACCTCCAACCCATGGAGGCCTGGGCTCGGCTCCCAGAGCATTGCACTGGCAGCTTCTTGCCAGGCTGCCAGGCTGTCCTCAGCAGGAGGTTAGCTTCTTTGTGTCATTTCGTGGGTTCTGGAGCTCCAGAGGTCATTCAGAGTCCCCCTTTTACATAATTTAGAAGTGGTGTGGGCAAGAGCTCTGCTGAAGTGCTGTTTCTACTCTGCCATCTTGACTCCACCCCCCCATATATGATATTCTACAATGGTATTCTCCCATCTCTTTAATAAGGTGGGGAATGTCAATTAAAAATTATAACTATTAAAATTAATTTGCTTCTCTTTTGGAAGTGCCAATGAGTAATAAAACATGTAGCAAAGGGGAAAGGAAGGTTTGGGTAATATGCAACCTGGGTAATTTATCCCCTAGAAAATAGCTGTATGATGGTTCTACCAGTGCTGACCACATTCTTTCTACATCTCTCCTATTTTAGAGATTACCTCTTGATATAGGCCTACCTAGCGACTTTTATTCTGGACTGAACCATTCCTAAAATGATAGCCTCCCAATGTTGATAGAGTTATTATATACACATACTTGTGGCTAATTTCTCTCCCTGCCCCCAAATTGGACTAAAATAGGAATTTAATGTTTGTGCAGTCCCATAACAAGCAAATGAAGACACAGATGTGAAGGGAACGGATCTGATAACATTAACTCTTAAGATTAATGCCTTCTCAGTGAGGACCTGTGTTTAGTCAGTGAAATCAAACACTGAATTTCTTTGCAGGTGTCTTTATTTATGAAGTTTAAACAGCTGAAGTTCAGTATGGTTCTGGGGCTCTATAGTGGAGGACATTGGGAAAGCTTCCTCTTTAAAAAAAATCTTCTTCCTTAAGGAAGATTTCATGCATATTAATGACTTATTTTCTCACCTCCTTAAAGTGGTAATGAAATGCCTGCAGGTGACAAGTCATGAAAATTATTTTTTAAAAATGTTTTACTGAGCCTTTTAAAAAATACTGCATTTGTCTCTCTCTTTCTTCTCTCTTTCTTTCTCTCTCTTTCTTTTTTACAACCCCAGTTTCATTGAATCTTTGTTTAGAACAAAGAAAAACAGTTAAACTCTCAACTTTCACTCTTAACTCCTGCTTCCAGGGGGCAGCTAGGTGGTGCAGTGAATAGAGCACCAGACCTGGAGTCAGGAGGACCTGAGTTCAAATCCAGCCTCAGACACTTGACACTTACTAGTTGTGTGATCTTGGGTAATTCAGTTAACCCTAATTGCTTTGCCTCCCCCATTCAGAAAACACCTCAAAAACAAAACCAAAAAAATATATAAATCCTCCTGCTTCCTCAGGCAAGTGGAAGGGAATGGACTTTTGTGCTGGGGGATGAACAGGGTTGATATAATTAGTTAGAGATTAGCTGCATTTTCTTCATTTACATCATGAAATCATTGTGTTTTGCTTTCTTAGTTTTGTATTCCCAGCCTTGGCTCATTCAAAATAATTAGTTTTTTGATAGCTTAATCTATCTTCTAAAAAAATTAAGAATTCTGACACCAACAGTTTGTAGACATGAGAAACCCTAACCAGTAAGTTGTAGGGCAAATAAACAAAGTGTTTAAGGACTTTCTCAGAAACTGTGTTTTTGTTCTTGGTTTTTTTTTTTTTTGGAACATTGGTTAATATATTCTATTTGTACCCCTTTTGGTAAGAGAATCATTTGGTAAGAGACTCTGAGATTTGGAAGGGACTAGTCCAACTAGTCCAACCCATAGCTGAAAAAAGGTTAGCCTCTATGTCAACCCCAATGTGGTCATCTAATGTCTTCTTGAATCCCATCAATGGGAGTGGGAGGGAGGGGAGGGGGAAGGAAACCTATCACCTTCTGAGGAAATCCTTTTTTTCCACATTAGGAGAGCTCTAAGTATTAGAAAAAATTTCATTACCTGGACCTGACATTTGATACTTTGTAACTTCTCAGTGTTTCTGGGACCAAATAGAAAAAAAGTTTAATCCCTCTTTCACATGAGAACTCTTCAAATACTTAAGGACAGCTATCATGTTCTCTTAGACTTCTTTTGTCCATAAATGCATAATGACTTCTCCATAAATTCTTCAACTGATGCTTTCCTGACATGGGCTTAAGGTCCATCGCCATCCTAAGTGTCATCTTCTGGATATTCTGTAGCTTATCCAGTCCTTTCTAAAATGTGGCTATCAGAACTCAATATAGTAGTCCTGATGTGGTCTGACCACAACAGAGTACAGGGGCATTCACCCCCTTCCACTCCTCATGACAGCTATTTCTTGCTTAATCAGTCCAAGATTGAATTAACGTTTGTTGTTATGAGATCCTACTGTTAACTTAGGTTGAGCTCACAGTTCACTAGAACACTCAGATCTTTCTGAGACAATGTCTCACTGATCTTAGAGTTGTGAAGTTTATTTTTTGAGCCTCAGTTTAAGATTTTGCATTTATCTTAGTCAAATTTCATATTATTAAATTTAGCCAAATGCTCTGTCAAGATCTTTTATATCCTGATTGTACTTCAGTATATTTTTGTCTAGTCCCTCCTGACTGTATCCTCTGAAGATTGGATGAGCATGCCCTTATCGACAACATTGATAAAAATGTTAAGTAACAGAAAAACAAGCCTGGATCCTTGGGGCATAGCTCTGGAGGGTACTTGCTGAAGTGACATTGTCCAGTTAACTCTGAGTCCAGTTATTGAACTGTTACAAAATCCACCTGATTGCATTTTTGTTTAGTCCACAACTTTTTATCTTTTAAAAAAATTTATGTAATATATTAGTAAAGGCTTTGACAAAAATCTAGAAAAACTATGTCTACAATATTCTCAGTTTAGTTACTGTCAAACACTCTTAGTCTAGCTTGTCCTGTTATTGATTGGAAAGGACTTCTTTTATAGATATTTGCTATCTCTTTAATAATCTATTGTATAATTTCACCAGGAATCTAAGTGTAGTGCCAATGCAATATTTACAGCACTGTCCATGACTATAAATATTCCCATATATATACACACACACATATATATATATATATATATATATATATATATATATATATATATATAGTGTTCTAGATCACAAAATATAACAGATTCTTCATATAGAGGACAGAACCAAAACATTTATTCAGACACTTTGTAATGGTGAACAAAGAAGTACTTGATGCATTGTTTCAGCTACATAAGTATTTAACACCTTGTCTGAGCCCCTTGTGACTTGAAGGTAGAAGGAACTTATTGATGCAACAGGAAGGGGCAGGATATGAAGGAAAACCACCATATATAAAGAAGAGCACAGCTGGGACAGAGCAGAACTGGAAGCAAGGCTGTGGCACCAGTACTCTGTCAGTCTGTTTTGATGTTACTTTGTCAGATCTGTCTGCTGATAGAGGATGTTGCTGTTGTTCCATAAGCTGTGGGACCATACTGCTGGTTCAGAAGCCCTGAAACGGGATTTTTTTGTTGTCTGTTTACAGAAGTCCTAGGGGACGGCTTTACTGATGTTTTCAGAGGTCCTGGGACTGTACTGATGATTTGTGTTGATTTCTCAGACCTTGTTTGTGGGTCTATGTTGATTTCACAGGCAGAAAGTGAATTGATGATAATGCAGGCAATGTGTGTGTATGTTGTTTTGGCTCTGTTAAGCTTTGTCTTCCCAGAAATAGAAACAGTGATGGACTTAGGGTAGATTAGACACTATGAACTTCAATATGGAATAAGAATTGGACAAGGAGCTAGATGAGGAGCTGAGAGCTGCCTGCCTGTGAAAACAGGGAGGTGGACCCATTAAAGAACCATGGAATTCAGGATCCAGCCTTGAGCCAAGATGAAAAGACCTTTCCTTGGCTACTTAGTGCTGACTGACAAGATCATGATTTACTGTGATCTAGTGGTGGGAGAACTTTGAACTCTGTTCCTTGTACCCCTTAAGGATGATTGAGTTAAGGATGATTGGAAACTAATCTCCAATCAAGAAGAAAGAAGACTTTTTGACTGACCAATTAAGACAATGTGATCTAGGAGTGGGAAAACTTAGACCTGTGTACTTTGTGTCCCTTAAGGAGGATTCCTCCTTAAGGATGATTGAGTTAAAGACTTACTGAATGATATCTTTTGTTTAAAACTATGTGGCCACTTTAAGTGAAAAGTATGTGGCCATTTTAGTGATAAGTTGCTATGTTATATCATTGTGAATGCTGTGCTTTGGTTTCTGTGAATGTTTTGTTTTAGTTTACTGCTGAATAGAGAGTTCACTATACTATGTGATCAGAACTTAGAGCTATTCACAGCAGCAGTCCTCTGGAGAGCTGCTCGTGCAAATCCCCAAACCAGTAAGTCAATTTCATCATAGCAGCAAAGAAGTTAATAAGCCATGACAACACAGAGAGTAACAGAATCCTTTATCCTTCCCACAAACCAATATAAGATCAATATTTACTCACAAACCTATGTCCTTGCCTGAGCATCCCCTCTCTCCCACTGTTATTCTCATTGGCACTCCCAGCTTCCTGTGGGTTCTTCTCTACCCTTCAGCAAATTACTCCCACCACAGGCTTCATGTGACTACATTTAGCCTATTAGGAGGCAGAATTTATTTTCAAAGAAGGGAAGATCTTCAAATTCCCCTAGGCTTATTAAGGGGCAGGGATGATCTTCTAATTCCCATTACCATTACACCAGGTTAAGTTCAAAACACTATAACTTAGAGCAGGGGTGGGGAACCTGCAGCATCAAGGCCACATGTGGACTTCTAGGTCCTTGAGTGTGGTCTTTTGACTGAGTCCAAGTTATACAGAAGAAATCCTTTTATTAAGGGTATTTATTCTGTGCAGTTTGGATTCAGTCAAAGGGCCACTTGAGGACCTAGAAAGCCCCTTGCAGCCTTGAGGTCACAGGTACCCCACCCCTGACTTAGAGCTTTTGTCCTCTTGACTTTTTAAAAGATCAAGACCATTGCCTTCTAAGAGGCTATGTGTCATCTCTCCATTTCTCACGATCTTTCCAATATTACTCACAGTGCCTCAGAAATCTCATCTTCCATTTCTTTGGGTACCCAAGGTTATAGTTTATTCAAGTCAGGTGACTTGAATTCATCAAGAGCAATTCTTATTGTCTGTCCCAGGTATCACCCCTGCCTGGTAGCTATTTTTTATCTGTCATTTCTTTTTTTTTTTTTTTCCAGGAGAAATGAACTTTATTTTAAGAGTTTACATCACAAGCATTCATTTTGATGAGAGACCACACAAGCATCTGCCTCATCCCAACATTTTATATAATCTCATGTTATCTCCACAGTGGGGAACAGCTTTCTTCCCCTTGAAGGATGTTCTGAAATAAAGATATTAGTGACAGACAGACAAAAAAACCAAAGTATTGGTGGTCTCAGTTTTCTTTATCATTTCACTACTAATTATGCATTATGCTAAATTAGATTGGTCTTCAGAGTTGATTTTTCCATTTCTTCCTTTTGAAGGTCTCAATTAGGCTAATCCATTTGCAAACCTGCACTGCTTCAGCACCTCACTAAAGCCCTCACACAGCTTGAGGTCGCCTTGGTTCTGGGCACACTCTAAGAACTGCTTTATCTTGTAGTGGCAGGGACCAAATTGCTGCTGCTGCTGGTAGGCTGGCTGGGCTCCCTGAGGCTCCTGGTAGGTGATATCAGGCCTTGCAGGCTCAGCATTTCTCCCACCACCAAAGCCACTTGTAATGGCATGGCCAGTGGTGTGGCCAACAGCTGATCCCACTGCCACCCCGGCTTCGGTGGTAGCCATTTGGGCCATTAAACCCAGCTGCTTGGAGGCAGCAGCAGGAGGGGCAACTGCAGATGGTGGTACTGCTGCTGGAGGATGAGCTACAGGTGGTGGTGCAGCTCTCATTAGGGGTGCCCAACTGGCCGGGGGGGGGGGGCCACCCAGGAGGTCCAGCTCCTGCTTCTGCGTGGCATACTCGACTCTAAGCGGTAGAGGACCTGGGGAGAAGTGACAGTTGTGACCTGTCATTTATTTAACAAAGTTCGTTCCTCTTGGAAGAAAAAGACAAGTGAGATAATGAAGAGATTCCCCTTTTCTCTATTGTCAGTTACTTTCCCATTCCTTTCAAGCAATGGTCCTGTTATTCCTTGATCTTCCCTTTTTTTTTTAAACAAATGTTTTATTAACTTCTGTTTTACATCATTCATTTCCGCCAGATTTTGAGTTACAATCATTTTCCCCCCATTATTCCCCTACCCAACCTCCCAGAATAGCAGTCCCACAAGATATCGCTTCCTTCAATCTGCTCTCTCCCATACGTTCTCCCATACCCCCATCGACTTTTCCATTAGAGGAAGATGAATCTTTGTGTCCCAATGCCTGCACATCTTATCTCCTAATTATAGGCAAAAGAGTATTAATAATAGTATTTATATATATATTTGAAACATTTAATGTTACGACCTCGAATTTCAGATCCATTTCCTTCCTCCCTTGTCACCCATTCCCTCTGGGGAGATAAGTAATTCAGGATATGTTGTACATGTCTAGCTATGCAAAACATTATCATGGTAGATATATTGTACAAGGCTGCTTATAATTCCCTCCCACTCATCCCACCCCCCACCTAGTCCATTCCCTACATGATCCTGTCCCTCTTCTATAGTGGGTACTTCCAACCTCCCCTCCCCCCAAGGATGCCCTCCCATCCATCATCCCTCCTCTCATCCCCCTTCCCCTATCCTGCTGCAGGTTGAGATATCCCATTTAGTATGTATGTCATTTTCTCCCTAAACCAAATTCAATGGGAATGTGGTTTTGTCTTTTTAGCCTTCCTTATTCTCCCCCTCCTTTGCAACCACTTCCCCTTGCTTCTTCTACATGGGATAGTTTACCCTACCCTGTCTCTCCCCATCTCCTCTTACCACTTTCCTCTCTCACCTCATAATTTTATCCCTTGAGTATTCTCCCTTCCCAACAAATTCAACCTATGCCCTCTATCCATATAACTGTAACCATATACACACACATTCACATATGTATTCATATGACCACACCCCCTTCTTCCATTATTTTCATAGTGAGAAAGATATCATCAGTCACAGTTGTTGCTTTTCCATATGGGAATGTAAATAGTTCAGCTTTGATAAGTTCCTTTTGATTTT